>OZ020282.1:6480176-6807633 GCA_963971205.1 Aethes cnicana
AGAAAATAGCTAAAATGAATTTAGTCAAGTCAACCGCTATCCGTATCCCATTGATTTATTATAATTTGGATGATGACAAATACTGTGCACGATTAGTTGTTTAAATTTATGGTGTACTGACTGACTGATCGATTAAAGGATTTTTGGAATTGGATTTTTTATAGGTAAGTATTTTTAGAAATTAATTTTAGAAATAAAATGAAAAGGGGTTTGAAAGTTTGTATGTAACTTCTAAACCGTTAGGCCTAGAAACATGAAATTTGTCAATTTTTTTTTATGACATACTTAAATAAGCACTAACAAAGTATTTTTGGAAAGTGCCTCCTTATAAGATTAAAAAGAGGGTTAAAAGTTTGTATGTAACTTTAAGTCATTGGGCCTAGAAACATGAAAGTTGGAAAAATGGTTTCTTATATGACATAAATGAGCACTAACAAAGGATTTTTGGAAAGTGTCCCTTTATGAGGGTAAAAAGGGGGTTAAAAGTTTGTATGTACCTTCTAAACCGCTAAGCCTAGAAAAATGAACTTTGGCTAAAAAGTTTCTCTTGTGATGTAAGTGACTAAGAAAGAAAGGACTTCTGGAAATTCCCCTAAAAGGGCTTAAAGGGAGTTGAAAGTTTGTATGAAACTTCTTAACCGCTAGCCTTAGAAACATAAATATTGGCAGAAAGCTTTCTCTTATGTCGTACTTAAATGGGCACTGAGAAAAGATGTTTGGAAATTTTCCCTTAAGTGGGGTAAAAATTGGGCTGAACATTTGTATGAAACTTTTAAACCTAGCTTGGAAACATGAAATTTGGCAGTAAGGTTTCTCTTAGACCGAAGTGGGCAATATGAAAGGAGTTTTGGAAAATTCCTCGTAATTGGAGTAAAAAGAGGAGTTGAAAGTTTCTATGAAATTACAGCTGTTTTAAAGTTGGACGCAGAAAGTATCAAATTTACGCTCTTATCTTTCACTCAGTACTATTATAAAACAAAGTCACTTGCATTTTTGCAGTGCATATTCATGCACTTTATGATTGCTCTTTATACCATGCAATATAAATATTTCAGGGTTAGGAGTTATCGAAAAGATAAAAACTTCCGCGCGAGAAATTAAATTCAGCGCGTACGACGGTGACGACGGAATTACAGCCGAACTCCTGAAGGCGGATTGTAAACCAGTCCTCAAGGCCCTTCAGACGCTGTTTAATTCCGTCTTTCACGAAGGGAGAACGCCGCAAGCATGGAACAGAAGTGCGGTAGTGCTTTTCTTCAAAAAAAGGTGATAATACCTTGCTGAAGAATTACAGACCCATCTCACTTCTGAGCCATGTATACAAGCTGTATACGAACATGTATACGAACCGTCTCGCGCGGCCTGTGCCCAGCAGTGGGACGCAAATAGTATAGTAGTAGTAGATAAATAACCCAAAAAAAAAAGTTATTTTTAAGTCAATGTCTGCGTGAGTTTTTATTCGCGAATGATACGTGTGTTACTAAATAAGTTTGTTTTTTAGTATTTTGCTTAAAAATTTGAAAAACCCAAATAGGGGAAATAATTCGTATAGTGTAAGTCAATTATATAACAGTTTTTATTTATTTTATAGAAATTTACTTACAGGTTTATACTAATTAGCTTAAGCTTAAGATAGCGCGCACGCTTATTGGCACTTCAGTCGTAAACATGCGCAGAAATAAAGGTCTCTTACATGCTACCTACCTAAAGAAGTAATTTTTCACAGTTCTTCACTGCGACGGACTTGAGCCCCTCAGCTAAGGCGCGACGTCAAGGCACCACACCTAAAATATAGAGCACAGCACAGCATACCGTTTCTCAGGGAATCAGGGAAAGGTGAAATGAACATATGAAATGTTTAGTAGGTATCAATGTTTGAAAAGGTTTTCAAAATAACGTACGGTGTTTTAGGGGGGGGTGTGCAAACAATTCGGCGGGCGGCGACACTCGGCGCCACGCTCGTCGCAACCGCAGCACCCAGCCGCACTAAACCCTTAAACAAACAAAAAACACAGCAAAGAAACTGCAGTTACTTCTAAATGTAAGATAAGACATATATACAAGCAAATTCAGCAAAGATACAAACACACATACAACATACAAACAAGCAGCCATTGTCATTTTTTGCGCCATTGGCTGGATAGTGTTCAATTATAATAAATACTAGCTGCCATCCCCTCATTTACATGGGTGTACTAATAAATAAAAAGGCAATTTCTTTTTATACAAACCTTGCACATACTACTGTAAACAAATAGCAAACAAATCGCAGACTCCTACAGGATCTGCAGATGTGTGCAAAGTCCCCAATCCACACTGAGTGTGCATTAGGCTTCTAACACCGTTGGCCCTGGGCCTGTGCTCAGCAGCGACACATTATAAGCTGTTGTGGTACTTACTGTTTTGTTAACTCCATTATTTTCACACTATCGGAACATTTACATACAAGGTGCTAATAAATAAATAAATTAGGTAAAAGTTTTCTATTTAAAGTTAATAAGTTCAATTATCTCAAGGTAAATAAATGTACCTACTTATGCATCAATGCAATGCAGGCTGTACTTTAAAATATTTCTTACCATGAAACTTTCTATACACACATGTTGTCTGACTGACTCCATTCCATTGCTGATAGAGATAAGAAAGATATAGAAATTAGAAATAAATAGTCCAAACAAAGCAATTTTATTCAATCATGTAATGTGTAGTTGATGATATCTTGGCATTTTAATTTCATAGCATCTTAACAGTCCATGACGACTCATTTTTACAAAATGCTTGAAGTAAACCCCAGCCCTGAAACAAAGTAGTACAGTTGAGAAACTAGATCACTTTTTCAAACTGTTGGGCGCACCCACCCAGGTGTGATGGCAAACTAAGAGGAGTAATTCTTATAATACATATAAATTTAAATTATGTTTTATATTATAACATATTCAAACTTCATTTCAGTTTTTCCTTTAGGTACTGCTATTATTTTCAACACATCTTTATACCGTTATTGATTTCTGCGCTATTATCCTAAGTCTTTAGGCTGCCAAACTAAATTGAACTAAACACTAAGTACATACTTTTTATACATTATGGCATTTACTTACAGCCCACACATTCTTGATGAGTGGGCTATTGTAGAACATTGTCGTGGTGTGCACATATTGAAATGTAGGGTACTATGCTGTTTCACATTAACTGTAGCTATCTTTAATAAAAGAATGCCACAAATTGTGTAAAGCAAGGAAATTATAATATAATAACAATAGGAAATAGTTTTAGATTGAAGACCTTGCTATTTATTTGATGTGAAAATGATATGTGCTTAGGTTATGTACAAAAACAAAATGTGAAATTTGTTATAACTATAGAAAAACAAATAACACCCACCTTTGAAATGCAGCTAGGTATTGAAATTAAGTACACATTGGCTGGCGTTTACCACAAAATCATTTTACGACACGATAAAAGTCGGCGGCCACATCTTGAGCTCATATTTTTTCGGTGGCAAATGAAGACAAATCTTCTATTTGGATGTTTCTCTTCTGCGAGGGTTGGTCGGTTAATAACTTTCTTCTGTACAGAAGAAACACAACACACAGCACAATATTCATAAAATGGCGATGATATTTTCCGATATTTCGGCTTTTCATTTGACATTGACATTTCAAACCAATTACGAACTGAGTTGATTCAAATCGTCCACTAAAGTTAACGTTAACGTTAAATATGACGTTTCTGTATGGAATGACAGCTCGGCGGCCATATTTAACGACCAGGAGTCCGTCAACTATGCATGAATCAACTCGCCATTAGCTTGGAACGTCAAACTGACTCATTTGACAGTAGGTATTGGTTTGAAAGACCGAAATATCAGAAAATATCATTCAGTCATTCAATTAACCTTTATACGAGATTGAACCACACTGCTTACCAAATAAGGTTCAATTTCGTATAGGAAAATGACAATTAATTTCAAACTAAGTGGCAGACGTGATCGCTACAAAAAAGGCACTTGATTCACCGGAATCAAGCGCCATTGGCTTGAATTCGCCAAACTAATTGGCGAACGTGATTGAGCTGCTGGTTAATTCTTAATATCGATCGGCCGCCCTCGCGTCCCGCTCGACTTCTAGTCCAACAGCGTCACGGTGCGATATCAGCTTATCTCCGTACACACCAGTCCGGCGGAGGCGAGGGCGTCTTCTGAGCCGCACTACACGTGGGCCACTAGTGGGTACAACCGGTCTAGACTGGTAATTACCCACCTTAGCGTCCTAAGTCCCCGGTCGGCACAAGGACCACCCTTCGGCATGATTAAATGCCTCTAGCTGAGCATCCATCAGGCCGTCGTCCACTGAAGCTGTAAAAGCCGCCTCCGGCTAACAGTGAAAACTAAAAGTGAGCGTAAGAAAATAATAATTACTTACAGCTAAGGCTCCTACTATCATTAAAATGTCGGCGAGTAGAAATAATGCAGTTAATGCCCAAACGGTATAATATAAATCTGAAATTTAAAAATAAAATAATAATGAATATAAGTAGGTACCTATATATCCGTATCCCATACTATTAAAAGAGCAATATTTGTATAAGTATACATATATAAGTTTACTTATGTGCGAAATTCAATTTGAATTTACCACTGAGCTTTTCGGTGAAGGAAAACATCGTGAGGAAACCTGCACGCATCTGCGAAGTAATTCAAAGATGTGTGTGAAGTCCCCAATCCGCACTGGGCCCGCGTGGAGACTATAGCCCAAACCCTCTCGTGATGAGAGGAGGCCTGTGCCCAGCAGTGGGCCGTAAATAGGCTGTTGTAGTAGTAGTAGTATACATATATGTATATTTCTAATCACATTCACGAAAACGGCTGTGACGTTTTCGATTAAATTATAGGGGTTTTCGGGGGTGGAAAATTGATCTAGCTAGGTCTCAATGGTCCTACACAGTTTTGATCTGTAAATGAGTCTAATTTAATGCTCTAAATACTTACAATCGATGTACTCATTGAATACGTAGATTGGCGACAATTCGTCTGCAATATAATGTAATGCGCCTCCCATCCCTGCGGTGTATAGCAAGTCGAGAACACCTACAACCATGGTCGCTGCAGTCAGCTGCATAGTTCCACAGCAGTGTTCCAGCATTGAGACTGCACAAAAATTGTCGTTGTGAAACTTCTAAAGTAATAACTAAATGATAATACAAATTAAAGCCTAAAAATAATGTTACCCACATATGTATGCAAGCACGCAAATGACACTGTCAAGTGACTGTCCAGGGGCCTCGTTCGGAGCGCAAAAGGGAATCTATAGGGTTAGTTAAAACGGCACTGCGCTCAAATTGAACTTTAAATCTAGCTACTTAAAGTTCAGTTTCAACGCCGTGACGTTTTGTCGTTCCCTATGATATCTCTTTTGCGCCCTGAATGAGGCCCCAGGGATGTACAATCTTTGGCTATCATTTTTAAGTTATGGAGGGTGGAATATGTCTCGGTAGTTCGGATTGGGGACTTCACACACATCTTTGAATTACTTCGCAGATGCGTGCAGGTTTCCTCACGATGTTTTCCTTCACCGGAAACCTCAGTGGTAAATTTCAATTGATTAAGTAAATAGAGGTGCGAGCCGGAATCGAACCCCCGACCCTCTGCATGAGAGGAGGTAGGTCGAACCACTAGGCCACCACCGCTTTTCCACGGCCAAAATCAACTTAGTAAGGTAGTAAGTAACGGTCAAATTTAAATGCACATCTCCTCGTGGGTCGGTTTTTTTTAATGGAGGCTATGGTGTGTGAATTTCCCACTAGAGACACTTGTGTCGCGTGAGGCCCAATAAGATTCACTTTTCGCTGGTTTTGGCGGTCTTCGTGACATAATTTATAATTAAGTACTATTAATTTATCTGTTGAAAAGTGATCTCCGTCGTGAAATTTGGATTATTTGGCGATGAATGTGAACGCTTTGAAAAAAAACCCAACTAAACGGAACCGCACAACATTGCAGCATAGCTATATACTCGATATGATGATTGTTATTTATCTATACTAATATTAGTATGGAGTTAGGACCCTGGGTATAACATAGGCCACTTTTTATCCCAAAAAAAAGCATAGTTCCCGCGGGATCGCGATAACCGAATTCCACGCGGGCGAAGCCGCGGGCATAAGGTAGTAATTAATAAACTTAATGAGATTCAAGATTTAAAAATTTGTATCGGCGCCGTTCTTATAAAGTCGCCTTTGACAGCTATACCTCTGGACCTCAGTCAACAGTGGCGCCAACTGCTGAGCAAAGAATAGTCCCATTGAATGAAATATTTGAAGAACCATTTCATTGAAATACAATCTATGTATAGTATGAGTCTGACATAAACTGCTACTACTACTACTACTACTACTACTACTACAGCCTATTTGCGTCCCACTGCTGGGCACAGGCCTCCCCTCATCATGAGAGGGTTTGGGCTATAATAGTCCCCACGCGGGCCCAGTGCGGATTGGCGACTTCACACACATCTTTGAATTACTTCACAGATGCGTGCAGGCTTCCTCACGATGTTTTCCTTCACCGAAAAGCTCATGGTAAATTCAAATTGAATTTCGACGTAAGTAAACTTAGAGGTGCGAACCGGAATCGAACCCCCGACCCTCGGCATGAGAGGCGATAGGTCGGACCACTAGGCCACCACGGCTTTTTTAACAAACTGCTAATAAAATGTAAACTAAGAATGTGTCCTTTGACACTTTTCTTACTGTCTCTTTTAAGGCGAAGTCACTTTGCTATTGTGTTCAATAATAGTAGTTTATGTAACTGCTACATAATAAAGGTCCTTAAAACACGAGGGGGAAGGGGGGGGGGGGGGTTATGAAAGGAGCCGTCAGGCGAGTTTCATAATAATATCGCACGAGTGTTTTAAGGCCTAATTATGTACAGTTGCATACACAACTTTATCTACACTCATTTTATAAATCCTCTAAAATGCTTTAAAACCCATCCACAATGGCGGCAATTCGAATACGTCAGTGTCTCACATTCCATTTTCAAAAAGCATAGACTAAAATAGAACCGACATTTGAATTTGGAACAAACTTTCGTTCTGTCTGACTGAAGAATATAGGCGAGCATTGCTGTTCGAAGATGTTCGAAATTTAAATGCTATTAGACCATCGAATGCGATGGTCTAATACAGCTATTAGAACATTTTCACATATAAGAAATCTCTTCTAACTAAACAGTTCATCTTAATGCTGGTCATAATTTGCGGTTTTTTAACGCATCATAGAGGGTTTATGATATCAGTGTAGATACAATTTATTTATTTATTTATTCGGTAAACCAACAGTCATTACATCGATACATTGATGATGTACATGGAAAGATTTACAAGCTATGATGCATAACTAATTATAGGTAAACACAAACTATAATTCACTCACTGCAGCACTTAAGTAACACTACACTGAACTAACTCGAAAGGTTTTATCCTTTTTTAGTCTTCTTTCTATATCCATGCTGGACGAACAGTGCCTAACAGAATATGTCAAAATATATGGAGCAAACTGACATTAGAAAATACGTTCCAATATGCTAATAACGCCTCTTTATAATATGTGTCAAGATAAATATTTTATACAAAAGTAAACCTAACACTATAAGACTTAAGTGTCAAATTTACTGAGCGCCAAACGGGTGCCCGAGTTGTTCGGGCACCCGTTTTGACGGGCCATTTTTCTCCGGCTGATTGTGAATAATTACTTATAATAGATCAATGTATCCATGTTATCGAGGGGGTGGATGGCCTCGACAATCACGTGCGTCGTCGCGCCGCCGCGCCGGAACTTGGTCTGGCGCAGTGCCGTGCGTCTAGATTGTATGTTTTCTAGTTGACCCGATGAACTTCGTATCTACTACTACTACTACTACTACTACTACTACAGCCTATTTGCGTCCCGCTGCTGGGCACAGGCCTCCTGTCATCACGAGAGGGTTTGGGCTATAGTCCCCACGGGGGCCCAGTGCGGATTGGGGACTTCACACACATCTTTGACTTACTTCGCAGATGCGTGCAGGTTTCCTCACTTCGTATCACCCGAAGGCAATTCCCATTTATGTATTATAAAGTTATTTTTCTCTTTTTTTAACTGTTCCTTGAGTTTTTTCCCCAATTTTGACGTGATAACGTCTTATAAATCGATGAACGTCGGCAGCGCGCACGAAAAAACATAACGCAATATAGTAACGTTACGGTGCAAGCGAGGGCGCGGAACAAGCGATAGAGAGGCACGATCGCCCCAAGCGTGACGATTTCACGTAAAATTATCGTGCATAAATCAACTTTAGGTATAGATAGCCAATTTTTATCAAAACGCCACATATACTTTAATACGTCAGAGTTGTCTTCTTCTTAACTCTTTAAAACATAAAAATACTTCGGTAATTGTTTTTTTTAATGTGTATTTGGATGTGATGTGACGAAGACGAAAAAACAACAGGGAATATTCTAAAAATAATTTATTAACATTTGGTGACTATTTTAGTTATTAGAATTCATTATTAATTTATTAGCTAGATGCCTACCGACAAATGCGCCAAATTTGCCACCATACAGTTTTGGTTTTGGCAGAGTTAATTTTAAGACCTATCGTTTTTTTCCATACAAAGTGACCCGATTCCATTGCGGTTGAGTGTATAATAGATTATACACGTCATTCATTGATCGGATTATTTGATATACTCCTTATACCAAAAAGGAGATTAAAAATATGGATTTTAATTCATTTTTTTTCAACATTGTTTACATGAATTATAAAGGCACAAAAAGTTATAAAAGGTTTCCTTTATCCTTTCCTTCTCGTTAAGTTAAATTAATTGAATACAATTGTGGTTTTTATAACACGAGTACTTAAAACTTTAACAATATCCAAAGAAAGCAGGTCGCCAAGCACCGAGCCGATCTTAAGGCGGAGCTTGGAGGTGATACGGAGAATTAAAAGCGATTTAGTTTTTTAAACTAAGTATAAATAATTTATTTTCACTTAAATTAAAAGCATTTTCATCGTCGGTACGGGCTCTTGCTGTATCGGCCCCGCTCCTCCTCATCGCGCACGTCCAGGTAGTGGCTAAACACTACCACCCACAGGTACAGGTAAAGCACTGAAAACGAAAGATAAACAAGGTGTTAAAAAAAACGGCCAAGTGCGTGTCGGACCACGCGCAATGTATATGCACAATGGGTTCCGAAGTTGACGATGCCCTTAGTACCTTTCTAAGACTGCATCTTAGCTAGGCTGCGGTATGACGTGCCCGTCCGACGACGCCCGTGCCGCTCAGTAGTATGTACAATGGAATTTTACTTTTCCGTACCTACGCATTTTTGCTTGCTTGCAGTTGGGCGACTATGACCCGGAAAATTGTATAGCCTTCTTAGCTATGATATATTTTCTTTCAACTGCGTTATATATGCCACCACCATGATTTTATTCAGCTATCTGAAAACCACCATTTTTTTTCAGCTGTCAGGGGGGGGGGGACTTGACTCTACCAAAAAATAGCACTTTAAAGCTTAATATTCCATAAACGCATCGTTTAATCAAAAAATGGTTTTACAAACCCACAATGTTTTTTCAACGACACTCCACATCAAGGGGTACGCAATAAAAAAAATACATCCCCAATCTACGAGTAGGGGAGGTACCCTAAAAAAAATATAGTTCAAAATTTTATTGTACCACTTTATCGGCGTAACTAATATATATATTCATGCCAAATTACACATTTCTAGAACTAAGCATCTCCGAGCAATAGTGCGGACAGACGGACGGATGGACGGACATGGCGAAACTATAAGGGTTCCTTGTGGACTCCTAAAAACCAGGGGCTCTATTCGAAATCCTAAATAGGGACTGATAGACTCCCTGCGCTCACGCATCACGGCGCTCAAGTTGAACTTTAAATCTAGGTGCTTAAAGTTCGGTTGCAATGCCGCGACGCGTGAGCGCAGCGATAGGGAATCTCCCTGTCCCTATTTAAGACTTCGAATAGAGCCTCAGGAGGCTGTTGAGCACGAATAGGCAATCGGGGATTTTCCTGCCACAAGCTCTGGAGTCAAGAAGATTAAAGTTTCAATATAGTGTGATTCACCAAAAAATTTGTGAATTGAAATTGAAGTTCGCATTGCGCGAGCACACAGGAACCCGCGATCCTGTAAGTCAAACCACCTCGGTCCAATTTACTTGTGTGCGAAATTCAATTTGAATTTACCACTGAGCTTTCCGATGGAGTAAAACGTCGTGACGAAACCTACACGCATATGCGAAGTAATTCAAGGATGTGTGTAAAGTCCCTTAACGTACTGGGCCCGCGTGGGGTGGAGACTATAGATACTAGATAGCCCAAACACTAACATGTTCTATACGTGTCGCTTACTGGTAGCACTGGTACGATAGTACAGGTGGCGGCACGGATCTTCAGCGGTGAGCGAAAGTAGAGGGGATATCTGCGCGTGTTTACGACTGTAGGGCCAATAAACGTGCGCGCATGACAAAGCGCCCCCTGCGTCCCGCACCCCTCTGCCGATGAGACCTTATTTTTGACTTCTGCGCATCGAAGGTCACCGCTCAAGTTCCGTGCTGATGCCTAAACCTATTAGGTTAACTGTATAATAATACTAGGTTAACTGTGTAATATCTACGGGACCGGCAACTCTTTGGTGACGCCTCTGGTGTTATAAATGTCAATAGGCGGCGGTAACCCCTTCCCATCGGGTGGGCCGTCTGCCTGTTTGTCCGTCTATAATAATAATAAAAAAAACTGTGATTACACCGACCTAAATATAGTAGCCCGCCGACTAATATGCAGGTTGCTAGGACCGGCGCGCTGACACCATGGGTCTCGTCGAAGGTTGCGGTGGTGGGGGTGGGGGTGGGGTGACTAGGGTCCTCCTCGGGGCCTCCCTGGTACAGCACGATGGCCGTGTGCAGGATGCTGATCAGCAGGCCGATGGCCAGCACCAGACCGAGCACCACCCAAGGAAGCATCAGCCACGACCGGCGCTGGAACACCAAACATATCCATATAAGTTTGCTTTTAGGAGTAAACGAGATTTAGTCGCTAATCTTTTGAATTTCTCTATCTAACCGATAAATGAATGGAGGAAAAAAACTATTCTTCGGTTTTTTCATGTAAATGCAAATTTTTAGTACATTTTACTTACAGAATACGATTTCTTGAAAACGTTTTAAGACAGCATGAAAAATAAACAAGCAAGTTATGAATATGACTATAACAGTGAAGTGATAATAGTGCATTGTAGAAGTAGTTATTATTATAATTATACTAAACATATACATATATGTTGCAAAATCACCAATTTAAAGTAATTTTGTAATATGTTTACGACCTACAATCGATTATGTTACTTCTACTAGGTACACATAACACAATAATATATTACCTTTTTGATTGCTACGATGAGAAGACCGCATATCAGGATAGTGAAGCATAAACTGATTGTTAAGATTATTTGTGAAACTGAAACAGAAAATAAAACTTGGTTACAGAGATAAATATTAATTTTACGCTCATAACACTGTACGGAACCCAACATAATATGCAAGTCTGACCCACATTTGACTGATTTTTTATTGTTATACTTAATAGACGTACAAAAAAGCAAACGGCCAACCTGATGGAAAGTAGTAACCGTCTCCTATACATAATAGACATTTATGTATCAACTTAGATTGTAAATGTAATGTTTGAAATTACATTTTCACCTTACTGGCTCGAAAGTGGTCGTTTTGCAGCTTGATATCCGAGCGCAAAAGTTGTTTTTATCCGCTAGCGTGGAAAGTGTTTTTGAAATTCGAACGACGCATGACGCCACTGTCACAATAAAAAAACTACGATACGTTCTGAAACGCAATTCGTCATGAGAGTTTTATTAAAATAAAGGTTCAATTTACTTAATATCATCATTAATAAAATTATATTAATAATACACCGTTTCAGATGTATTTCATTATTTCACTATGTTTTATCACAAACATACTTAAATATGTGTATATTTTAACTGTATTCAATGAATAATTGAATCTTGAAGTACGAGTAGGACTGATTTGGAACGCAACCTCCGGAAAAAAAAAAAGTTTTAGATTGCTGGTTTTGTAATTTAGAATACCTATACGAAGTAATAAAGAAAATATGAGCGATTCTAGCGATGAAGATACGAATTTAACTCCTCCAGAGTTAGCACAAAGTGTACGCGACGCCGAACTAAGTCTTCTTCCCGAAAAATCGCGTGTGAGGTGAAAAATTTCGTGTTGCGCTCAGCAGCAAAGTCGTTTGCTGTCTCGTGCCTTGAAACCCTCGTTACACTCAGGATTCTATATTTGAACCACTCGCTTCGCTCGTGGTTCAACCCTAGAATCCTTCGTTCACTCGGGTCTCAATCACGCACTCACAGCAAACAACAACTTTGCAGCCTTGCATAACAAATAACTATTATTTATTTATTTAATTTTAGACAGGCAGCAATTCGTCTAAATCATATCATTTTCAAAAACTACTACTACTTTCGCCTGTTTGCGTCCCACTGCTGGGCACAGGCCATACATTTTATTTATGAACTAAGAACGTACATCTCATGTTTCGCGTAGGTATCCAACACAACAAACTCTAGAAACAGGCGAACTTTTAACGGAAGGTAAACTTACTATGGTATTGCTTGTCCTTGTCTTCAAAGAAGGAGGTACTGAATGAGATAATGCTGCTAGGGATGAACCAGATGCCGATGATGGTGGCGATGGACAGAAGGATGCCCAGCACTGCCACCACGATGGATCCCTCCCGCGTGTTCACGCAGCAACAACAAGTCTGTAGACGCTTCATCTTCTCTCTTTAGTTTCGAGGTTTCGATACAATGCAGGGTACTGTTAGTACCGCGTCATTGCTGAAAAAGAAACAGTTTAGGTTAGTCTCATTTCAATGAGCTATTAAGAGACAATTAAGTACATAAGATGAGTGAGAGTGTAGAATGTAAGTTGGGGATAAAACTAGAAAGCTGAATTTGACGATGAAGATTATATTGTCACAGAACACGTAATGAGGTATGGTTTTGTTGAATTTGATCCCAGAGAGAACTCATTATTATAGGTTCTTTCTTTACGCTTTAGGTAGAGAGTCACTCCCTGTCTTCAGCGCTCATATATAGCCTACATATACCTAAGAGGTCGTCATCACTCGGCCAAAACCTACCGTACGTTCACCAAGCTCTAAATTCCTATTATCCGTAAATAGTTTATTTAAATTGTAATCTAAAAAACATGTAGACACAAAAATTTCATAGAATAAACAGCATTTAATGTCGCCGTTGCGCGGCTGTGTGAAATTGGAGCGCACCCTGCTTGTCTTTCCTTGCCTCGTTGTTAATTCAAAAGATAGTTACCGCGTATGAATTTTGAAGAGCGATAAGACCTTCTTGTTTCACACGGGAATATTGGCCAGCGCGGTCTAATTCTAATTCTGGAGACCCGTTACTTGCATATTGATTCGTTGCGAAACACACCGCGGCCTCATTCTTGATCGCTAAACGATATTAGGTTGTACTTACGGAGGAAACGCAAGATCGCTATTGACGTGGTGGCTTAGTAGTTTGACCTACAGCCTCAGATGTCGGGGTTTCGGAAAACATCGTCATATCGTCAAGTAACTATGCACGCATCTGCGAAGTACTTTAAAGATTAGGATCTGTGTGAAGTCCCCAGTCTGCATTGGACCGGCTTGGGGACTAATATAAACAGCCCAAACTTTTTCATGATGAGAGGAGGCGAGTGCCCAGCAGTGGGACGTAAATATTCTGTTGTAGATATACTTCTACAGTAGCTTTAAAAGCTAGTAACTTCGATTTTAGAATACAGGCGTAGGTTAAACATTGGCCTAGTTTGCAGAAAGCGCGGCACCATTAGCTAGACAAACTCCCTGTATGGTCTTCGCTACACACCCTCATTTGATCTAACCAACCCATTTGCCAAAGCTTTTACACTATCTCGCAAAACAGGGTAGGGTGGTTAGTGAATCGTATTCTTTTTTTTTTAAATGAGCTCTCAAACGGCCATGAAAAATACGACCTTCATAAACTGAGCGAATAGAGGTATACACAACTTAGAAGGCGCGTGGATTAGACAAAAATGGACTCTGCGTCGACGGCTTCAGTGCTTCGCCACGCGCCTTCGACGTTGTGTATACCTCTATTCGCTCAGTTTTTGAAGGTCGTATTTTTCATGGCCGTTTGAGAGCTCATTTAAAAAAAAAAGAATACGATTCACTAACCACCCTACCCTGTTTTGCGAGTTAAGATTGACGTAGTCATAAAGACAGGTAAAGCTCGAGTAGAAACAAAGTAGCTCGAATGCTCGTTTGGCCTAAAATAAAATAAAAACAGAACTACGTATTTCTTTGGTATTGCCTCCGGGCAGTGCCATCGCAGGTTGAAAACTTGGCACGCATTCTGTTGACTTGGCCCCGTCATTCACTATCTAAATGAAGGTCAACACACTTTCGGAGTAGTAAATATCAGCCAGTGAAAATTGTAATGTGGGATTATACTTAATGTTTCAGGAAAATGTGTCGCCATATCGTAATGCCCTTACCGTAATACCCTTTCTTTAAAACATGTATCTACTGTACATACCATACTAATCTAGCCAAATTTTTTAGGCTTCCGTAGCCAAATGGCAAAAAACGGAACCCTAACAAATTCATCATGTCAGTCTGTCGGTCCGTCCATCCATATAAAAACTACACACACACGGTCACAGTCACAGCCACTTCATTTACTCAGAGACTATGGGAACTTTAAGAGGTAGGTGGTGTTATATTGAACCGCTAATGATGCAGTACCATTTTGAGAACAAATAATAATTGGGGGCGGCAGGCACTAGCTGAAAGATAAAAAAATAATCAAGAGAACATGGTCTTTAAAAATAATTTAGAGCTTTTAGGGTTACTTTTTTACTAATGCCAATATTTTGTGAGATACTTATTCGCTTCTAAACTGGTAAAAAGTCTGTCCCCTCCCTGTAATTTTTGAAGCTTTTCTGCCCTTGCCCCAATTATACCCTCGTTTACCCCGTTAGAACTGTTTTCGAGGTAGTATAAACGACTTTTTGAACGTTTGTGGGCTAGATTTAATGCACTTTTTCTTAAACGATAAATTTTCGTTATATACAACCCAGTGGCAAGGAAAGGTTAGTCACATTTTGTTTAATAGCTTAACCAGCTGAACGTATTGTATACAGTAAGTGACTAAACAACCGTATTAAATCGTCCAGTGCCTCAGTGGACCAAATTGATGTTCTTGCGCAACAGCATTCGGCAGCGCGGCGCAGGCGCACATGGATGCAATTCAACCGCGCATTCCACTTGCCGCTATAATACAGGAGCACGTTCCAAAATTCGCCACTTCATTTGATTTGTTACTAATATGTTTCATTATTCGCAAATATCTTGTGAGCCATTGACCTATAATAACATATGGACGAACAGTGCTTAACAGAATATGTCAAAATATATGGAGTAAACTGATATTAGAAATTACGTTCCAATATGCTAATAACGCCTCCTTATAATATGTGTCAAGATAAATATTTTATACAAAAGTAAACCTAACACTATCAGATTTAAGTGTCAAATTTACTGAGCGCCAAACGGGTTTTTCGGATGAAAATGATTTGTAATTGTATTTGTGTGTTTGTAGCAACAATTAAATGTTTTATCTATCTATCTGTCAAATAAATGATGAAACAATCAAACTTATATATTTTAATTTAATTTTAAATGACGTAGATGTTTTTGGAGTCCGCCCGCTGACTACTAGAGCCCACACAGACATGGTCCCAGATGTGGCTCAATCCACAACGCCCACACTCATCGGCACTTCTCTCAGCGTCGCACGCGCAGCCTTTTCGATGGGATTGATGTAATAAGTAAAAATGGGGATACAAGCTGATACCTAATATAAAGGAGTTCGCAAACACTTCAAGAATTAGCTTCTGTTTCTAATATCAACATTATTATTTTCATAATTAATTGTTACTGTGAAATACATATACTTAGAATCATACGTACATAACATTATTTATCATTTAAAAATAATTTTAAACCTAGTTACTTACTTAGGTCCTAAAGTTTTAATCTTACTAAACTTAGGTGTTATAAGGTGTACCTACCAATGAAACACGAGAATGAAAACAAAATAATAACTACCTATACTTACATCGATACTACTCATTTGCATGATTACATCATACGATTTGATATCGCTATTTATACTTCCTTAATAACACAAGAGGTAGGTGTTGTATAATGAAACAAAACACGGCTTCCATAAGTAAGTTAATACCTACCTACATAACGGCCTGCAAAGTTTGTGAAAACAGTGTTCACTTATTGCTTTAATACTCAGAAACTATGCATATTTCGACAAGACCGAGGACTTTTTTTAAATACATTACATTTGCAACAATTAAAGCCAAACCGCAGCTTTGCAACCTAAAATGTGGACCGTGCTATGGCCTTTCGAAAATTATCGTTTTTTTTGAAGAACGCTTAATTGAATAAGCTAATTATCGCCCCCAGGCGTAGTTAGGGCTTGTAAGATTTATAGAGGCTGTGATTATACAGTAACAATACATATTGATAACCGGGATTTACAATATTTATATCGAATTTGAAATCATGCTGAAATCCAATAGGTATACAATCGATCGCCATAGACAAGACAATAAGCTCCCCTCTGACGCGCCCGAGCGCTCTATGACAAGATAAATAAACTATGTGGTGACTTTACGGTTAAACTAGGGAGGTTCTTAAAGTTAAGTATATATGTATATATATATTATACAGTAATAAAGGTTCTTGGGTTCTTGTTAAGAAATGTCGCTAACAAAGTTAGCATATTGTAACGCTTCAAAGCTTTTGATAAAAAAATAAAAAAAATCGTTCTTTTTAATTGCAACCGAAATCCCCGTACTTACTACTAGAGCCTACATGAGACCCTCGACTTTATGAAAAGCAATGTTGCGCGCGCTTATTTCTTTGTCATTGCGTGACTGTCTGCCATCTTTGACGTGAAACGTAATTTTAAGATCAGAATCACACGCTGATACCAAGTCAGGAAAGTTTAGTAGGAACCTATCGCGGTAGGGTGCGTTCGCGAGGGAGAGCTGTAGAATGACTGGAAACTGACCTTTTGCGCCCATTTCTATTTCGTATACGTATAGGTACTGTACATACATAGGATATTTTTCTCTGTACACACTACACAAACGAAGTTACGTGCAGAAGGTAACATTTAAAATAAATCCATGATGTCATAGTTCCAGACCGGAGCATTAACCAATCAGGCGCGACCTTGTCTCGGTATCGCAGTTCCAATTACTGATGTGGAATATTCTTCTCATATTATTTAATACGAGTACCTACATAGCTGATAAGAAATATACGAGATGCAGAAATACCTACATATATGTACGTACATTTTGCTGTTTTGGCACATTACATGTACCTATAACATTTGAGAATCTGCACAGTAAGTACGTACCTACCTACAAGATATATATATATCATCCTAATCCTACTACTACGACTACTTCAGCCTATTTGCGTCCCACTACTGGGCACAGGCCTCCTCTCATCGCGAGAGGGTTTGGGCTATAGTCCCCACGCGGGCCCAGTGCGGATTGGGGACTTCACACACATCTTTGAATTAGGTACTTCGCAGATCCGTGCAGGTTTCCTCACGGTGTGTTCCAGTGTGTTCCTTCACCGACAAGCGCAGTGGTAAATTCAAATTGAATTTCGCACATAAGTAAACTTAGAGGTGCGAGCCGGAATCGGACCCCAGAGGCAGTAGGTCGAACCACTAGGCCATCGGGAACCACGGCTTATATATAAAACGAATCGCAGATCGATGTAGTCCTCGAATAACTTTGCAGATGCACAATAAAAGGCCGACAAGAAGAACACAGATGATGACGTCACATCGTTGCATTCTATTAGTCACCAACACATTTATGGTAATTGACATTGCTTAAGAACAGCGTTGGTACAGTCAACAAAAGAAGACTGCCTTGTCGCTTAACGTCGGATTCCAACTGTCATATCTACGATATTGTTTACCTTAAGCGACCAAGTATCAAGTGATCATCTACTTTTGACATTGTGTAGTCTGCATATCGGCTCACTCACCCGCCCACTCTGCTAAGCCAGGCCTTCTAACGCTTTCATTGTTTAGATACCTATATATAGATTTTGCCGAAGTAGTAGGACCTGATGCAGGATCCATCCGGATGGCAATCATCATCTTACCCGCTAACTTGCGGCCAAATGGCTCCGAATGGAGAGGCCCGATCACGCGATTGATCCAGGCCGTCGTCCCCTTTCATAACTTGCGGCCAAACAGAAGTGCTCTGTTGTGTTCCGTGAAATTACCAGCATAGATGCATTCAATCCTGGTCCTCGGGTTTCACAACGCATTCGTTATCTTGTGATTCCTGTGTGTTCATGGGCGACTGCGACCACTTAGCACTAGGCGGTCAGCGTGCTCTTTTTCCAACCAAAAAATAATAGGCCGTTTTTTACATTTTTCACTGACTAGTCATTTTTCCTGCTGACTGTACTCCAACCAAACAGATTAAACTCGTTTTGTGTCAATACAGGCATGACCCCGAAGGTACTGTTCCCTTCTTGGTATTTTAGTCTCGAGTGTGTACACAGTACTTATAGTACACTGTAAGTACCTCTACAGACATTTTTCATTGACTATTTTAAGAAATCATTGTTTTTGTCTTTATTACTTTTAAAGTAATAAAGAAACGAAACAATCCGTTGAATAACATTTCTATTTATAGTCATGACATGATGTAAGTGTATAGCACGACACAAGATAGAAGGCGCGCGGCGAAGCACTTAAGCCGTTGACGCAGAGTCTATTATTGCTTAATTCGCGCGCCTTCTAAGTTGTGTCGTGCTATACCTCACTAAGTTCATTATTATGTATGATACAATAAATTAAGGCGGACCAGTCACCTTTCACCTAAAAGATGTTTTTATAAATATTGCATTGCATGTTTATTTTTACCTACTGTAGTACCCACTCTAGTAACTAGTGAGTGAGTTATAAGGACTATTTTATTCAGCTTCGGTTAATTTATGAGATTATCAAAAATACTATAGTATATAGGTATGCTGTCTGCGTGATGGGAACCCTTCCGAAAGGCCCTAATTTAGGTTTTTAGGCTACTACTACTACTACAACAGCCTATTTACGGCCCACTGCTGGGCACAGGCCTCCTCTCATAACGAGAGGGTTGGGCTATAGTCCCCACGCGGGCCCAGTGCGGATTGGGGACTTCACACACATCCTTGAATTACTTCGCAGATGCGTGCAGGTTTCCTCACGATGTTTTTAGGCTGTTTAGCTTTAATTTTTCTTATTTCTGTAAATTTAAATGCTCTTCGTAGTTTATTTTTATTTTTTAACTTGTTATTTTCTGAATAAACTCTTAAATATATGCAGTACCTATCAGTTTTCTATCTCCTCAAGAAAGCTATTTCCAATACTAATCGGAATCAGGCACGATTCTACTTATTTTATCAAAGCAAGGTCGGGAGGTTACAACCAAATGAAATGATTCAGCACGTCATCACATCATTACAACTGAATTGCGATGTGTAATCCTTACACAGAACCCGTGACTCATGCGGGTACGAGATAGGTTACGTACAAGTCCTTCAAGGGAACGAACTGTATTTATTATATATTAAAATTTATTATTATTATTATATTATATTTATAAGAAAGGTCGTTTGTACGAAGAACCGAGCTGAAGTATTTACCTATATATATATATACCTTCTTTGATTTATACACACTACTTGGGTTATTCGAAGTCTTAAATAGGGATCTCCCTATTCGCTATAGGATCGCTCACGTGTCGCGGCGTTGCAACCGAGCTTTAAGCAGCTAGATTTAAAGTTCAACTTGAGGGCCGTGAGCGCGTGAGCGATCCTATAGGGAACAAGGAGATCCCTATTTAAGACTTCGAATGCCACTGGACACTTTCTAAGTGGATTTGCCAAATCGCTTGGCAAAAGAGAGCAATGTTTGTTTTGTTTTTGTTTGAGGTAGAGGGTTCAGTTTCGCCAGGGCTGATAATATCACCGTCGCATCCCATTTTTAGGGTTCCGAAGTCCACAAGGAACCCTTATAGTTTCGCCATGTCCGTCCGTCTGTCCGCACTATTGCTCGGAGATGCTTAGGTCTAGAGAGCCATAATTTGGCATGAATATGCATATTAGTTACGCTGACAAAGTGGTACAATAAAATTTTGAAATATATTTTTTATAGGGTACCTCCCCTACTCGTAAAGTGGGGATGTAATTTTTTTTTCTTGCGTACCCCATAGTGCGGCATATCGTTGAATAGGTCTTAAAAAAATATTGTGGGTTTGTTAAAACCATTTTTTGATTAAGTGATGCGTTTGTGAAATATTAAGCTTTAAAGTGCTATTTTTTGTTAGAGTCACGTGTCCCCCCCCCCCTGCCAGCTAAATGGTGGTATTTGGATGGCTGAAAAAAATCACGGTTGTGGCATATATCATCATCATCATCAAACAGCACAGGACCGGTCTGAGTGGCGAGCCTTGGGGGAGGCCTATGTCCAGCAGTGGACGTCTTTCGGCTGAAATGATGATGATAATGATGAGGCTGTACAAACTTACGAGTAATAGTCGACCAACTTATAATGATGATTTTTCTCGAGCGGCAGGGGCGTCGGGCGGGCACGTCATACCACAGGCTAGCTAGATGCTAATAAGTCTTAGAAAGGTACTGTGGGCATCGTCAACTTCGGAACCCTATACTTTGCGCGTGGCCCGACACGCACTTGGCCGGTTTTTAATTAAGCGAGCCGAGTGGGTGCTTATTCTTAAAATTATGAGTTATGCCAGGCTTAAGGTTTAAAATGGTAACCAAAAAAGGCCTGACCAAATTTTAAACATTAGGTAATCATTGAAAACCAAATTGCAAGTTGGGCATTGTATGAGTAAACTGGTTTAAAATATTATATAAGTATATTAGCTTCTGCCCGCGACTTCGCCCGCGTGGAATTTGGTTATCGCGTTCCCGCGGGAACTATGCGCTTTTCCTGGATAAAAAGTAGCCTATGTCCTTTTCCGGGACTCCTCTATCTCCATACCAAATTTCATTCAAATCGGTCCAGCGGTTGCAGCGTGAAGAGGTAACAGATAGACAGACAGACAGACAGAGTTACTTTCGCATTTATAATATTAGTATGGATTAATAAAGTAGTTGAACGATATAGAGTCGAGTCATTTTAAACGTAATATTGTTTGGTTGGGCAACTTTTCAAATATCGATCAGGGATCTGACTCACTGAATGATGTTGCGTTGGGTGTCATTATAAAACCCCACCATTTAGCAATAAAATATGAATAACAAACCTTATAAGACACATTTTATTCATTACATACTCAGTCATGCTAGTTTTGATGGACAAATGTAGGTAATAATTGTCAGTCTACGTTTCTACAATCACCTTTAATCCTTGAAATGCAAATTATCATTTGTTTACCTTTAGCAATGTTGACGACAACGCAGTAATGTACGTCGCATTCAACCATATTAGATACTAGCCTTTCCCCGCGACTTCGTACGCGCCTAAATATTAAAGTGTAAAAATCCCATTTTTCGCCGTTCCCGTAGGAATTTCGAGAAAATACTTTCTAGTGCTCCCCTACTCTCCTAAAGGAACCTGCATGCCAAATTTCATCTCTCTACGATGATCCCCGCGACTACGTACGCGCCTTAAAATGTAATAAACCCATTTTTTCCCGTTCCCGTGGGAATTTCGGGAAGTCCTTTCTTAGTGCTCTCCTACGCTCCCCAAGGAACCTGCATGCCAAATTTCAGCTCTCTACAACCAGTAGTTTCGGCTCTGCGTTGATATGTCAGTCAGTCAGTCAGTCAGTCAGTCAGTTAGTCAGTCAGTCAGTTTCTTCTTTTATATACAGTTGAATCCGTTTATTATGACTCTGCCTATATTGACTAACCGCCTATTATGACGTAATTACACAACGAAGTTTGGTTTTCATATGATATTCTTTGTAACAAAGTCGGATATAATGACTTCGCTTACAGTGACATGTCGCTTATTATGACCCATTTTTAATCAATTTTGTCCGTTTATAGTGACTCACATGGTTTTTTACACCTACCTTTGGTCATGTTTGTTGATTCCCGACGATGTTCGGCACGTGGCTGTTTTTTTTTCAACTCAGTGAGTAATTAACAGTTGAACGTCACGGATTTGTTTTTAGTGATATCCCTTGTAAAAAATGCCATCTCAACGCCGTAAAGCATTTACGATTGAGGAGAAAGGTGGAATAATATGCAGATTAGAAAATGGAGAATCAAACTCATCTCATCTCTCACAAAGGAATTCGGCGTGGGTCATTCGACAATCTCAATGATTTTCAAAAACAAGAACCGGATTAAGCAATCGTTCAATTCAAATTTCAATTCAAAAAGAAAAAACAAAAGCAGACAAAAATTACAGATCTCTCAAGTACTTGCATAAAAAATATAAATTATACATATGTACTTACATGTATTACGTGCAATTTTTATTTTGATGTAATATGCTATGTTTCTCTATTAAAATAAGTTGTATTTAGCTAAATAAAAGAAGGTTGTTTTTTTTTACAAAAATGCTTGTATGACGACCGCTTAGTATGACGTGTTTGTCAATTCCTTTCGATGTCATTATAAACGGATTCCACTATTTAGATATATATATTTAGATATTACTCGTGATCATATACCTACTTAAATTTAAATAAACAGCATTTCAAATATTAATGAGTACCTAACTGTGTTAATTGTTATGTAGGATTGAGTGAGATTCCTTTAAAATTAAATGAACTAATTACAATACAAGCTTAATTGTTTAATAAACTATCCAAATATATTTTTATTTAGCTGGCATTGGACCTATACCTAGCCTAATTCGTTAGCATCATTTAAGACTTATTACAGTTAAAAATTTAATAAAATATGCAACTCATAATGTTCATTCAAGATAAGGCGTCGAAAATGCACTTAAAAACTTCAAGTGAATTTTCCTCGTTTTGTCTTGGATGAACCGTACCAACAATGATGTTTTTTGTGAGCATTTTAAGGTCAATTACTAAAATCAGTCTTAGATAATTGACGATAATTTCTCTTCTATACTGAGAGTACACACAGGGGTTTTGTAAGTGAAACTGCTAATTTACCTTTGCTCTACATTCGTCGCTAATTCAGCAATAGGTCACTGACTCGGGTTGAACTATCTTTGAGTCATTCCTCAAATAAGCTACTTCTGCCATCATAACATCCGGTTTATACCCATCCAACTATTGGGCACAGGCCTCTTGATTAATTTCTGCTGCTCAAATGTTGCATCTGCATTTTTTACAGAAAAAATAATGTTTCCTTGCACCGACCTCCGATAAAAATTCGAGTGCCTATAGTATTATTCGTAATCATAGCATATACCTAGTTCCATTTATATTTTGCATAGCTTACCAGTACCACCATGGCTATAATTTTCTCAGATTAACACAAGGTATACCTTACTTACTTCACACATTCGCTGTGTTAGCACCAGAACCAAATCTAACAAATGCTATGCGGGTTAGGTAACACTTCCAGTAAAGCATGCTAACAGCACAGGTACTACAGTCGAGTTCAATAATATGCTTACATTTATGGATCTATTACAATGGAGTAAGTTGCAAAAGTGTATAGGTACATATTGGTGAACTCGACTGTACCTAACGTAGTGGTACTAGATATTCTGTGCAGGTACCGCAATTTCATCAAATCGGTAAAAAGCTGAGTACAGCTGCCGTTTTCTAAGTATTTACAACACCATATGAGGTGACTCCATATATGGAGAGTCAGGAACTACAGCGAGCATGAACGTGTTCTCACGTACTTCAAGAATGTTTCCGAGTATGAGTGCTTACTCGTGTCATATAATTTATGTCATTGTGTATGTCTTAAATGTAAGGTCAACAAATAAAGTCCACCATACCACACCGCACCACATTATTCTTTTCTATCCCTTATGCATTTAAATACTTCATGAAGCTTCCCCAGAATTTGCCTTCTAACCCGGTCTTGATCCAAATGCTTCCAGCGGATTCCTGCGAACTTTACCAAGTAAGTATTTCGGCTGAAAATGATGATCGTGATAGTCTAATATGATGAAAATCTAAATTGTCCACTAACGCAACAAATTATCTCCTGCAATCGCCTGACACGTTCGAACACATGTACCTAATCAATAAATCATTTATTGTGTGAGGTAATTTATGTATGTATAAAATTCAAAAAGAATATGGAAACACTAAATACTACTTTCTCAGGTGTAGTACACATATTTTGGTTATTATACCACATAATACTAAAACGTAACATGTAGCACATTAGATATTATATAGGACTCGTAATACTGAATAGATCGATAGATAGATGTGGAACGATCTTCCTTCTGAGGTGTTTCCGTCGCGCTATGACATGGGGGTCTTCAAGAAGCGAGTGAATAGAGCTCTTAAAGGCCGGCGGCAACGCATTGGCAACTCCTCTGGTGTTGCACTTGTCCATGGGCAACGATGACTACCTCCCATCAAGTGGCTCGTCTGCTCGTTTGCCCCCCTATAGTATAAAAAAAAAAGGTCCTAGTTGTTTATTTCAGGATTTCAGTTGGTAGGTACTTTCTCCCAGTTGCTTTTCAGTGGATGGAGGTCAGTAGATGCGATCTTATGAGTGTAGGGTAAGTACCTATAGGTGGTCATATTTGTGATGACATTTTACCTTCACCAAAAACAAAACTCTATAATTTAAGTAGGTAAGTCGGTATCATCGGAGTTTGGTCAAGAGTTAACCTCATAGATTTGCCAATTTCTTATTTAATTTTGTGTCGTGTAGAGCAAAGTGGGTGCGAACTACATGGCATTCTAACTAGAATCTCACGGAGTTTCAATGTTTCCGTGGTTTACTCGGTTTATGCCTTATATGGGTGTTGTGTTGGTGTGGGCCGTTTGTTTATGGCCGCGCGGTCCGACGCCGCTTCCCACGTGACAACAGACTCATTCGAGTTCCGAACACGTCAAAATAACGTTACCCTCATTTGTGTCAATGCTACGGTTAATGACGAGGCGGATGTTGCGAAAATACACTCTACGACGCCCCGGTCTTAATTTAGCGGGCTTATAATGTAATACAAAAACATAACATGCTATTTCTAAAATCCTTGAAGGACGATATTTTTTCAGTCTTGAAGTATGAGCTAATAACTATAAATAGGTAGCTACCTAAATCTAAAAACAGATTCAATGAGATTATGAAAGTTTAAAGTTATTACCATAATTTACTGCTTTTATGGCCCAACCATGCTCCCTAAATAAATGTTATTCTGGGATTCTGTGCTTTACGCTTACCTGCGCGCGAGATGCTGCGTGTTCAAACATTAAAAAAAATATAAATAACTCGCGACTCACGCCGTTCAAGGCAAGGACGTGGGCAAAATGTTTTAGTAAATCAAGGTCTCGCCATGTAACCTATATGCGATTTAAAGTGTAAAATTAGGAATGAATGAATATTCAATAGATCCAAAAAATATTTACCGGTATTTTTTTGTATGAAATGATGTTGGAAAGCGCACGGTAGACTGGTAGGAACATAAACACACTACTTATAGTTTCACACTTGTTATACTGTTTTAAAACAGAGTTTGTTCAGAGAGCGCGCGCGTCTTGTTTCGGCGAAGCGAGCAGCCGGCAGCAGAGTTCACTCGCCGACCTGAGATTATCGACTACGGCGGCCGGCGAGGCGGGCGCTGTGCCCTGACGCATGGCCGTGACGATGACGCTGACATAATCGCGGTGGTATTCTCGATCGCTTTGTATTTATACAGTCACATGTGTTAGCGGTGTGCCACCTTACTGCCCGATTTTTACATTGGAAATGTCTTTTGGTTCGCTCCGATTTCACGAAAAAGTACGATCCCTATCTCGGAGAGTTGTGAAGATATGATATTTAAGAAAAGACTCAAAAGACGCGTATTAATAAGAGCTGTAAGGTGCTAAAACTAATTATTCGAAAGAGTCAAAAACAAAAAAGGTTAGGTCGAAATAGAGAAAAAAAATTTTTTTTTCGAATTTTTGATTTTGGTACTCGACATTTTCGAAACGAAGAATGATTTCAAAAATTTTGAAAAAAGATTTCCTCTAGAAAATTTAGTCAGCTATAATTTGAGTCTAAAACAAAGACGATCGGGTTAAGGGTTTGCCCTGTAGCCTAACCCTTTTGAAAAAAATCAAAAAGTCAGAACGACATTTTTCACATTTTTGATACTCATGTGAGGCACGAAATCTGTGATGTTTTCTGTTCGTTTCAATTCTGGAGTTTTTTGTTTCAGAACTCAGAACATTTATTTTGACATAAAAATACACACTACAACGTAACAGAGTTTTAAAATACAGAAGACACAATACAAATAATAAAGAAAAAGAAAATAAGGGAATGAGAAATGACGTGAAAATACGCTGCGCTACGCTGTAGTTCCGATGTGTTTCTTATACCGCATCTATTTTTTGTGGTCATCTAACCACAACTTATGCCAAGTCAAGGCCTATTCAACTGCACACATTGCCCCTTGCACTCCCTGCGTGTTGTCACATGCTCTAGTGTTTTTTTTTGTATCTTTGTGTGTTTGTTTGTCTCTGATTAAATAATACAATACAATACAATATACATACTTTATTGAACACCACACAATCAAGGAACAGTGGACATTATGTAATTACCATAGACATAAATAATACTTCGTATGGACCCGGCCTAACGTAGATACATGTCATGTTTCCCCACTTCATTGGTGTCCAATCCAAAGTTAAACTTACGAGTATATCGTGACACTAAAGCTGGCTTTTTTCAACAACGAGACGAGTTTTTAGATACTGAGAAACAGTTTCGAAAAAAGTTTTTTTTAAAACGCTTATTGTCACGCACGCTCGGTGACAGAACTTTGGATTGGACACCGTGGAAGTGGGGACATATTACG
Source organism: Aethes cnicana (assembly GCA_963971205.1). Lineage (NCBI taxonomy): Eukaryota > Metazoa > Arthropoda > Insecta > Lepidoptera > Tortricidae > Aethes > Aethes cnicana. The sequence continues at coordinate 6,507,362 of OZ020282.1, forward strand.
TGTACGTTAGACCGGGTCTATATTATTTACGTCTATGGTAATTACACAAAAAGGTATGGCATACAGCAGGCGGTCTTATCGCTTAATAGCGAATAATGATCTTCTTCTTCTTCTATTTTTAAATTTTTTGGATGTTGCATTAGCTTAGGTATTATAGGTATACTATCTTTTTTGGCTACATCATGTTTGATCATTTGAAAAGAGGAAAGATCGATTCTAATAATTTAACATGCACACTTTAAATTCCAATTTTTTAACGTGTAGGTACGTGTGGGTAGAGCTTTTCGTTATCTTTCTGTCTGTAGTTCCATCTTTTTTTAATCCTTTGCACCGTTCTCGGACTCAACACACAAATTTTCTAAATCGACGAGAACAGGAAGCGGAACAAAAATCGCTGATTTTCTCTTCGATTCGATCTGCCAGGTGTGAATCGTACTTAAGGGCAACAATCGCTTGTGCGTCTCTCGCACAAAAACGCCGTAGACGTCTCGCTGCACAGTAGGTACAAGCGAATAATTTTGAATCTTGTCTACCGCTAATGCATGTGACTGTACTCATGAACGAGTTACGTTACGCTATAAAACCACAGCGCTGCACAATGTCATTAGGAGGGCACATGTTTACAAAGAGACTTGGGATTCAACAACGGATGACACATTCCGAGTTTATCTTAAATGGCTTATTCAAAAAAATGTACTTAATGGATAGCGAGTAAAAGATTAAATAACAATAATATCGTGGGACATATCACACATATTGACCTAGCCCCAAACTAAACGACGCTTGTATTATAGGTGCTAGATAACGAAATAAATGCTTAGTTATATAGAAAAACACATATATATATATATATAAGTACTAACAACGAGTACAAACATTCGTGCTCATCACATGAAGTTTGCCCCGAGCGGGACTCGAACCCGCAACCATCGGAACAGAAGGCAGGGTCACTACCAACTGGACCAATCCGGCCATCAGTCAATAGTCAGTCAAAAACTACCGAACTGATTTAGAAGTAGGTATTTTTCAATTTTAATTAATGGATATATCATATAGATTTAGTTTATGGGCATCCCCATTTGAGTGTATAATTAATTTGTTTTCTAGTGCGAAGCCCAGTCCATTAGTTCATCATAAAAAGCCTGTAAGGATATTTACTCTTTGAGAAACTAGGTGGGTAACTATTAAAGATATGCCTCGAAACATACATTGATATGATACCAAGCGTGACTTGACCAGAATATTATATTGACGTTCGTGTCGTGTCTTATGAAACAAAGACTGCCCTTAGCGGGATTTGAACCTTCGACACAGTTCTGTAGAGCAGCCATGTGTTTGTTATTATAAGATTACAATATCTTACTGAGAGCCCTAATTAGTAGAACGTCGCGATTGTCTAAATCTTTCCTTACTATCTAAACAGTAATAGCAATAAATTTATACTTTAAACAGGCCCTGTCAGGGAAATGGTTTTTTTTTAGAGCACTGAACCGATTTTTTAGGACACTCGCGATTGACTCAGCTGTTTAGCGAAAAAAAACAAATCAAAATCAGTACAGCCGTTGCCGAGCAACAAGGCCACAGAGAGACACAGAAACCCACACGTCAAATTTATAACAAACTGCCTTTTTTGCTTCGGTGGTTAAAAGTACCTATAATTTGACACGTCCCCGGGTAGACGTATATTATGGTAACATTCTACTATATACTTTAGACAATGAAATAGGTACCTATTATTATTATTACCTATGTGATACTGATAGAACACCATTCTAGGGAAATAGTCTTCTATCATCGGTACTTAAATATAAATTTCGTAGGTATGTTTGGTCGCTTATGCTGCTGACTGCACTTACATTGGAATAAATCAAAAAGGTTTATTTAAACTTAAACAGGGAAAAAAGTTCATATTCACTTGATTATTTTGACGTTGGTTTTTAAACAGACTGTCAGTCGAAAGTCAAACAACAAAAATATGCCATAAACATACAGGAAATGCAAAAACAACGCAAATAAACCAGCACAATGTTAAATTAGTTAGCTGAGTTAAATATTCGCATATTTAAATATTATGTATCAATATGCGATGTAACTAACTATACTTAGCTATTTGAATTATCTGATAGGTATAATGTCACAGCAAGCTTAGAAGATGATGAATATAATGTCTTATGCGGGCATGAACATGCAGGCTGAGGTCTGCTTGTGGACCCTCCTGGGTATCCTAAGAACTGTGTTCGATGCCACACTTTTCAAAGTGAACGCCAATTTGAAACAGGTATCGAAAAACCCATATTTCCGTCATTAAAATGTTATCGAAATGACGATTAGGCACTTTTTAATACCTATGCAACTTCCGTATTTTAGTAAAACTTGTTTTGTTTATTAAGCGATTCTTTAATGAAACTGGTTTTTTATAGTCTATCAAGTTATGTTTTTTTTACATGTAGAAATATACCTAGGTATAAGTAAACAGTCTACGTTTAGCAATAAAGCACGAATTATAACTTTTTTATTTACCTAATTAAAAACATGTCGATCTTATGTAAAAATTGTATGACAGTTAACAATCCAATGGTGCTAGCATTCTAAAGTTAATGACTAGTCTTAGGCTGCATTTCTACCAGAAATGTGCGAGGATGCGTTGCAACGTTGCAAGGGATGTGTTTGTCATGAACCAATAGAAACACTTCATTTACCTACCTATCCTCGCTCCGCTGTAGGTAGCTAGATCCTGTCTCGAGGTCATTAACACTGACCCTGATGTTGGCCTTAAACTCAATGAGGAAGTCCTTAAATTGTCCGCGGCAAATGTTGTTGTTCAAGCTCATCATAACATTAGCTGAAATACGTCCACCGCTGAACAGCGGCATAGTTCCTGACGGCCAGTGCAAGTGTTCTAATATAGGTATACCCATTCCATTCCATTCCATGCGGTGGCACAGGACTGTCTGAGTGGCGCGCCTTGGGGACGTCTATCGGCTGAAATGATGATAATTTCATTTACAATCAGGTTTGTCACACTGGTCGGTCAATTAAAATCAAATTTTATACTTGTACTAGATGACCCCGCGAACTTCGTACCGCCCTAGATTTTTTGGGGGATGAAAAATAGCTTACGTCCTATTCTCAGACCTACTAAACATGCACTCCAAATTTCATAAGAATCGGTCGAGCCGTTTCGGAGGAGTTTGGTTACAAACACTGTGACACGAGAATTTTATGTATTAGATATTCTGCTTGTTTTTTTTGCCGTGGTGGCCTAGTAGTGGTTCGACCAAGAGCCTCTCATGAAGAGTTCGATTCGGCTCGCACCTCTAAGTTTACTTATGTGCGAAATTTAATTTGAATTACCACTGAGCTTTTCGGTGAAGGAAAACATCGTGAGGAAACCTGCACGCATCTGCGAAGTAATTCAAAAATGTGTCCCCAATCCGCACTGGACCCGCGTGGGAACTATAGCTTAAACCCCTGATAAGAGGAGACCTCTGTGGCCAGCAGTGGGACGTAAATAGACTGTATGGAGTAGTATATTTATTTACTTAAACAAACGATCTCAGAAACGGCTCTAAAGATTTGAACGAAATTTGCAACACAGGGTACACAAAAAGAGCTATTCTCATCATCAAATTAGTTTTCCCAAATATTCTTACATTTTGTCCTTTCTCCTTGGCAGGTGTGGCAGATGACTATGCCAGCGGAGTTGTCCATGCCAGTGCAGAGGGCACTGCGCACTATGATCTCCGGCATCATGCTTGTCCAGTGTTTTACTGTTTACGTCTACCTGGCAACGTATATCGTCTTGCTGTATCCCGTTTTCCTGGTATTTGTTTGGCTAAGTATCTTTATTGTTTTTAGATTACTACTACTACTACAGCCTATTTACGGCCCACTGCTGGGCACAGGCCTCTTCTCATCACGAGAGGGTTAGGCTTTATTCCCCACGCGGGCCCAGCGTGGATTGGGGACTCAACACACATCTTTGAATTACTTCGCAGATGTGTGCAGGTTTCCTCACGATGCTTTCCTTCACCGAAAAGCACAGTGGTAAATTCAAATTGAATTGTTTTTAGATTATCGACACGGAATTTTCACCCTACTAAGTATACTATAGAGACTTGTGACCATATGTTTGTATGACCGGCTTAAACTTCAGAACTGCTGGTCAGATTGCCACAAAATTTGCTATGAGAGTAGTTTATAACACGAGTCAATATATTATTATGGTATGCTACTTTTCATTTCATCACGGAAAACGCATACCTACTTCCCGCATGAACGCTATACTGTTTTCCACGCAGACAAAGTCGCGGGCAGAAGCTAGTTTAAAAAGATGACAAACCGTTTCTCATCTTCATTTCAGACGAAAGACGTCCACTGGACATAGGCCTCACCCAAGGCGCGCCACTCAGACCGGTCTTGTGCCACTTGCAATACTCGCATCCACCGCGTCCGAAATCCGTTTCGAAAGACAGTTGCTGTTATTGGATTAGCTATAGATTCGCACATGCATCTACATCCACGATGTGCAGGAGGAGCGTCCGACGCTGGTGCTGCCGTGGCTGCTGCTGGCTGCGATCAGGAAGCTGCTGTGCGAGCTGCTGAGCCTCGCCTTGGGGCTGGGCACCTGCCTACTGATCGGCCCGGCGCGCCCGCCCTGCATCAAGTTCGTCGTCGTCAAGGTCGTCTCCATCATGCCCTCATTTTACATGTGGATGCTAGTCTTCAGGTAAAGCGTCAATCAGTCGATGACTTTTCCTGTTCCCTGTTGGAGCGTCCTTATCCCAAAATAAAAGTACCCTTTCATCTATTTAGCGAGATAGTAGATTAGTATTACTGATTTACCTATCACTGAATAGCCAGAAAATGTACTCTTATTTAGGGCTGTGTAATTTTTTGAATATATCCCCTGATTACTTTACTAGACTCGTATACGTATCAACCATTTTCTCGTTCAATAAAATATAGATAGAATAGATCCTGCGTCCGCCTGCGTTTGTCGCGCGCCATATTAATTGTATCATGCTATAATTATTATAATTCCTCCAGTTACTACTCCGCCCTGAAGCTGGCGGCGGCGTTCAAGACGTTTCCCGCTGCGCCGACGCACGACCTGGACTACGGGCTGGAGCTGGCAATCCGCCGCCGGCGCACCAAGTCGCTCTTCAACGAGCACATGCTCAGGACTAGATTGATCACCAACCTGTAAGTTCACACCACTAACAATACCTACCTCTAAAATACCTTTGCGTCTCGGCTGCCACACGCATGCTGTACCACAGCCTTACATGGCATGGTGGTGGTTGATGTGGTAGGACCCGGTGCTAGATCCGTTCGGGTTGGTACCGACGTCGTAACCGCTAACCTGCCGCCAAATCGCAGTGTTGTGTTCCGATAAGGTGTTAATGCGGCCGGTGAAACTACTGGCACAGAGGCATTTCATCTTAGGCCACAGGGTAGGTACGTAACGTAATTGAGATTTATGGTTTCTTAGTAAGAACTCGTAAGATTTCGGTGACCAAGAGCCACAGTGACCGCTTACCATCAGGTGGCCTGTGTGGTCGTTTGCCTATCATCATAATCATCATCATCATTATCATCATCATCATTGTGGCCTGTTACTTACTAATCCAGTCTTGGATGTAGGCCTCTTCCCTTTCCCTCCACTCCAGGCGATCATCCAGTCCCGACCTACGTCGTACTATCATACTACATAAAAAAACATGATTACAATTTTATACATACCTACTAACACCAGCAATCCACCACAGCTCCTATATTAAGTCTCTCTGCTGAGCCTATGTCTCATCTAATCATGAGAGCGTCAAAAATAGCAACTGATTTTTAGGAGTTACGTAGTTAAAAATAATTCCACATTAAAATTACATTTTTAATATTATTTATATATTTTCATTATCAGATTAGTCTAGTGAGGTAACTACGTACTTCATAAAATGCTTACATAGGGTTTATGATCCCAATTCACCTATAAACCAGTCTAAATATCTACAGGTATACAGAAAACCAAGTTGAGAAAGTCCCCAAACCAATGACAACTCCAGGCAACATGGGTAATATTTCACAGTCTGAAATTTCAGAAGCACATAGTAACGAAGCTAATAAAAATATTAATGAAGAAGAAGAAGAAGAATCATACGCATTACATAACCAAAATAAATTCGACCTGTCAGAAGCTTGTCAGACCTCAGCGTATAGAATACTATCTGACGTGCGAACAAGTGATGACTGGTATGGCAGTGAAATAACAGTACCACGAGATACCGATCGAATTACTGAACAGTTCGGTTTGATGTTGCTGCGTATAGGTGTTTATTTAAAAATAATGGGGGAGAATGGACGATCTATAATATTTGGCTCGGACTCATTATTACACATGTCTAAACCTCGTAACTGTCCAAATCTTACCGATGGCGATGAAGCCGCCGTCACTCCACCTTTGACCGCAAGTAGTAAAGGAAATGACGTGGCGTCGTATTTGAGGGAGTATCCGCACATTTTTATGAAAAAGACGTCTGATTTACAAATAGAACTAAAATTAGACAGCATAAAAAATGTGCAAAGTCAAATTGACGGCAATTTTGAAGATAAACCCAAAATGACACGAGAAATATTATCTATAGAATCTGAAGAAATAATAACTCCTCTAGACGAAAATAAATATCAAAAGAAAATAAAGATATTAGAAGCTGATCTCAAACAGCAAGCGAGTTTTGAATTAAGAGATTCCAAACAGCTTCAACAATTAAGAGAAGCTAACGATGATAAAAATCAGTACAAAAGAGAGGTCATACCACAAAATAATGAAAAACAAAAAGACAACAGTGTTACGGCCGTATCTTCATCTGATAGTTTAAGTTCTATTATCGCTAGAATGAAATCTAATCTGAAAAAAGCCAGAACGTCAAGGACTGCGACAGCAAGTCGTTATCTTAATTCATCACGTGATTTGAACAATGAACAAAATAAAAATAGAAAGAGTAAAGACAAAAAAAAATGGACATGAACAGTGGTGAAAAGTAAATTCAATTGACGATTCCAATAAAAATTAATTCAAAGTACCGTAGACCTTGCCACTTATTTTTTATCCTATGGCTTGCAAACAGTACGTTCTACGGCCTTTGCTGGATCCAAACAAAGGACTCTGTAATTGTATTCATTCGGGTTTATCAAGTTAAATTGGTACATTGGCAGTTTGTTTGTTATAATCCAGGCCATTTGTGGGACTTCATGATCAATTCGCAAATCATTAGGAAACACCAGCGTTTTGTTGTTTTGTGCCACTATGCCAAGATTATTGTTAGTATATGGTTTTCTAGTATTCCAGCAGCCAATACTGTCCTGAGAAATCAGATTGAAAAGCATGACTCCGTTACGGTCAACGGCGGCGGCTGACACTTGACCGGCAGGGCCTCGACTCTCGCCCAGGAGTTTAAACTCGCTCACTGCATCGTTGATCCGTGAAGGATCTCTTATCACTGAAGTGCTAACGACAAATTCAAATGAACTGGACATAGAATGATAATATAACGGTCTATCTCCCTGATTAAATTTACCCAAGGACATTCCGAAAAGACCGTCTGACCACTGATAATTCAGCCCGTGTAAAGTATAATTAGATAACAATGGTTCGGGGTAGAAAGTGTAGTGACTGAATCTCCAAAACGATGCGTCAGGGTGTCTGAAAACGATGAGACCAAAGCGCCAAGCGTCAGCAATATAAACGTGCACGTCTCTGCAGCGGGCGTCCCTGGAGTCCACGACAATGTTGGTGATCAGTGAGTTTTGAAGGACGTATTCCGGTGGAATCGGATAGCGGCCTATTACTGTGTCAGTAGAGAGATCGATTGCGAATAGAGTCGGCGGGCAGAGCTGGCGCGGCGTCTCAAAGGCTTCCACCTGTCCAGAGTCGAGGACCCACATGACGCCGCAGTGATCGATGCTCATCCGGAATATCGATGTGAAACCAGTGCAGTTTTCTGTAACAATAAGCAAAAACAAAAATACATTAAAGTAAGTAGGTATCAATTTTCTTTTACTTCGTCGTGAACGGACAGACTGACGCGGTCTCTTTCTTTCTGTTTGTCTGTCTGTTTGTTAATCTGCAGAACTACTGAACCCATTTGAATAAGTACAGTTTTCAAAGGTAGATAGATCATATTCGGAGCTACATATAAGCTACCTATGTTTGATTAAAATCATAGAACGGAAAGAAAAGTTATCATCAATTTTATATTCCACGTAGACGAAGTTGCGGGGCACAACTAGTTTTCTAATATGTAGTGATTCTGTTAAGTCCCTACGAGTATCCATACTTATATTATAAATGCGAAAGTAACTCTGTCTTACCTCTTCACGCTTCAACCGCTTGACATGAAATTTGGCATGGAGATAGTTGAAGACCCGGGAAAGGACATAGGATACTTTTAATTCCGGAAAAACGCGTACTTCCCGCGGGAACGTGATAACCGAATTCCTCGCTCGCGGAGTCGCGGGCAGCAGCTAGTTAAAAAATATAGCTTTACCTGCAGTGTGCCAATCCCAGTTGGGGTAAGGTTTTAGAGGGGGCGAGTCGGTGGTGGCGACGACAGGCACGGTGGACAGGGTGGCGGGCGTGCCTCTCTTCCATCGCGGCGTGCTGACGAACAGGCGCTCCTTCCACCGCTCCACGCCGAGGGTGATCACGTTCAGCTGAATAAACTGCCTGAAATGGGATACCTATTGGTGAGTGTAAACATGTAGTTACGGACTAATAGCAAAAAGGACTTCAAAACAAACTGATTATCCGACTTTCATAAATGCGAAAGTAACTCTGTCTGTATGTTACCTCTTCACGCTTCAACTGCTGGACCGATTGAAATGAAATTTGGCATGGAGATAGTTGGGGTTCCGGGAAAGGACATAGTCTACTTTTTATCCCGGAAAAGCGCATAGTTCCGGCGGGAGTGCGATAACCGAATTCCACGCGGGCGAAGACGCGGGCAGAAGCTAGTCAGTTTATAAAGCTACAGGTCGTTCGCATAGACAAAAAATTAGTTGTTTGTTGTAAAGATGAAAGCACAGCAAATTCCTTGAGGCTTAATAAATTGCTTCTTTGTAAGTGAAACTACTATTGTTGTACACACTAATATGTTGACCTTTTAGTAATTAGTATCATTTCAAATAGATACCGAGATAAATTAACTGAGTCGAGGTAAAGATTTGAGCTCTTTATTGCACTTGTTCACGCTACCACGTATGGTAGGTATAGTTGTTACAGTCGATGTAGTCATTTATTCACGGGTGGATACACTTGATAAACCCAATGTAACCGGCGTAGTACAGAAATCTTGAACGTGAGTAGAGCGGGCGCGGTTACGAGGAGTTCCGCATTAGTTAATTTATCACAAGCTAATGAATAAATAGCCGTGAATAGCCGTGGTGGCCTAGTGGTTTGACCTACCGCCTCTCATGCACCTCTGAATTTATTTATGTGCGAAATTCAATTTGAATTTACCACATGAGCTTTCCGGTGAAGGAAAACATCGTGAGGAAACCCTGCGTCTGCATCTGCATCTGCGAAGTAATTCAAGGATGTGTGTGAAGTCCCCAATCCGCACTGGGCCCGCGTGGGGACTATAGCCCAAACCATCTCGTGATGAGATGAGGCCTGTGCACAGCAGTGGGCCGTAAATAGGCTGTTGTTGCGGCAGTAGTAATGAATAAATTAATTACTTCCAATGCTAACAGATTTCGAAGTTTCAGTTTAATGTTTAAAGTTAATTGCTGTATGAATGTCACAAAGAGATTTTTTTTCAAATATTTTTCCAGCAACTGCTTCCATTTCAATGAAGGGTGCTGTAACGTAAGTGGCACAAATGTTACTATATCTGGAAAATTGAGAAATTCCCTCTTTTATTGGTTCTATAAGAAATGAATACAGTCCTTGGCCTGTTAGCAGCTTGTCTGTCTTTTGAGCTGGGGTAGTAAAAGTCGATTTCAACCACACCATGCACGCTCGTACACAGCTGCTGAATCTGGAACTGAAGTAGGTACCCTTGGTCTATAGCACACTAAGATGGGGTAATCAAAGTCGAGTTTCTTCCACAACGCCACGCACTCTAGTATCACATCTTCATCAGGAACTGCCGTAAATGGCATACCCTTGGTCTGTAGCATCTTGTCTGTACTCTGGTCCGGGTTGGGATACTCCACGTTATTTTTTTTCCCACCGCGCACACTACTTAGTACTTAAGTATCACTCACAGCTGCCAGCTTCCTCTGGAACCGCAGTAAATGACATACCCTTGGTCTATATATCAGCTTATCTATTCACTGAGTTGGTGTAATCAAAGTCGATTTCCTTTCACAACGCACGCACGCAGCCCGATAATATTACAGCTGCTAGCCTAAATCTGTATGCTCGTACACCATGCACGCTCGTAGAAAATACATACCCTTGGTCTATAGCAGCTTGTCTGTCCTCTGGGGTGGGGTACTCGAAGTCAATTTGCTTCCACCGGTACAGCGTGCCGCCGGCTTTCGTCCGGGTCGTCGTCGCCCCGTCGCCGTGGCCGTTGGCGACCACGCACGCTAGTATCACAGCCACTAGCTTCATCTGGAATCACAGCAAATTTCAAGACGTATAAAACGATACATCGTAAAAAGAGTCAGAGTCCCGTCTCCCGACCTATTACTGAAATCTTATTTATAGCCACGTCAACCGTGAGTGACGTTTAATAACGCGAGTACCGAGTAGAACAACTTAGTTCGGTTGAAAAAATTGAGTCAAACTGAGTTTTCTCAGGTATACAATACAATCTGCCTAGATTGATTTGTCGCCTCCCTAAACTCTTCTATTTCAAAATTCATCGAAATCGTTGTAGGCGTTTCTGAAATAATTTTACAATACAAGCCGAATATAGTTACGAGAAATTTTTAGTTAAGTAGGTACATTTCGGGTTTTTTTCGGAGCATTTCGCAAAAGTAAAAGGAAATGTACGTAAACTATAGTTGCGATAATGATTTCCATAAAACGATGTCGCCAATGTAACTACCGTGTTCGAGACAGGAATAGAAGCATAGGACACTGATGGTGTTATTATAAGTTCATAACAAAACAATGCTCAAAACAGTCGGGCTGTGCAGAAGGGTGTGGAATCAAATGGATGGATCACAATTATTATTGTACTCCGGTTGGAGTTGTTGAGATACCTTTTTCACGTAGGCATAAATTTTGCAGCTTCGCTTGCTCTTGTATACTTAATTATATGAATGTTATCTGCTATGTACTATTTTAAATAAGGAAGGAGACATTAAACATATGATTTAAATAATACTTACTTACCCACGTTAACGGTATTTAATGTTACACTGAAAGTATATATATTATGACATCCTTGGCAAATCTAGGGTGTTACCAAGTTGTTACGTAGGTAACCCATGGAATTACCTAACATGGAACTAAAAACCACAGGGTCGGCCTACCACAATCATTCCAACTGACAGCTCTTATTACACTCTTTACCAAGTTGGTTACTAATTGACCCCAATGAAATAAGAAATTATATAAACTAAGCCTGACATTGATAAAAACTCTTCCGTTAAGCCTGCTCTACACTCTTGACGAGACATCCCGAGAACTATGCTGTGTCTCTTGCTTCGCCATATGTCAGAAAAATACACCAACATAGTTCTCGGGGCGTCTCGCCGAAAGTGTAGAGCGGGATTTAGTGATTGAGTGACTGATAGACAACGCGCAGCCGAAACTACTCACTGTAGAATGCTGAAATTTGGCGTGTGGGTTCCTTGGAGAGTAGACGGTAGGGTCTAAAGGAGGATTTCCCGAAATTCCAACGGGAAAGGGAAAAATGTCTACGCGGGTTAAACCGGTGGAGACGGCTATGTTTGTTCCACGTGGACGATATTGCAGGGCAGTGCCACTGTTTCGTCATAACTTGAGACTTTATAAATTACTTAGATAGTTACTTTCCAGATTGTTTACTAAAGTGTTTTGGTAGGCGTATCATAAATTGTCCTTAACCTCCTGTACGAGGCCGCCCAGTGACCGGCTCTCGCCACATCATTTGGCGAGAGCGCAGACGCGACAGTCAGAAGTTCAGAACTTGGCATTGGTTACACCGCAATTTTTTCGAGTGTAGGTATTTATTTTCCGGAACTACAATCAAGTCTCGACACTACCTTCGTAATTATTGAAAAAGTTATTGGATAATATAAATTATGCAGTTATGGTATTACCTTTCCTTATTAGTCTTATTACCATTCCGTGCATTAACATATTTTTCTTACACCTTTAACAAACTGCAATCGAGTAGGTACAGTCAGCAGCAGAAGTAGATAAGCTGTCAAGGTGTTCAAAATGACCTACACACGCCCTTAACGTCTTAAGAATAAGGTCGTGTGTAGGTCATTTTGAACACCTGGACAGCTTATCTACTTCTGCTGCTGACTGTACCTATTCTACAGAATCCATCATCATCAGATCAGAAGGGATACTAAAGGGAACGACAAAACGTCACGGCGCTCAAACTGAACTTTAAAACTAGCTTCTTAAAGTTCAGTTTCAGCTTCCTGACGTTTGACGTTCCCTATAGAATCCGTATGAAATCCCTTTGCTTCCCGAATGAGGCCCCAGTCACTAGTGTAATTCTACAGAGTACTTAGATAGGCTTTTCTGACGATGAAAAGTCAAGTAGTAAAACTACTTTTTTTTTCCATTTATTGGGGTTAAAAAACAGTCGCTACAATGTGTTTATGTTAAATTCATTACGTGCAAGTTGTATTCATCTATGTGCGACCAGCACCATTAACCGCTTATAGATATAAGTATAAAGTTGACTTACGAACTAGTACAGTGTGCAAGCTCATTAAATAATTTAATTAAATCCATACTCACTCACACTCATACCCATATACCTATGCAGATACTTAGAATAGAGTATGACCTCAATTGTACCTTTGTCCTTGCAGAGTTAGATCGTATATTAACATTGGGTTAGAGATACAGACTGTGGGTGATACATATCAATTTCAATGAGGCCACGTTCGCAGGTAAGTAACAAAATCAAAGCTAAGTATGGCGACTTCGAGCATCGAGCAAGGTGAGATGAAATTATCATAATTAACAAAACAAAACACACAACTGCCTAACATATAAAAAAAGCCGGCCAAGTGCAAGTCGGACTCGCGCACGAAGGGTTCCGTACCATTCTCTATTAAAACGGCAAAATGTCACGTTTGTTGTATGATAGCCCCCTTAAATATTTATTTTATTCTGGTTTTTAGTATTTGCTGTTATAGCGGCAACAGAAATATATCATCTGTGAACATTTCAACTATCACGTTCACGGTTCATGAGACATATGAGACAGACAGACAGACGGACGGTCAGCAGATTCTTAGTAATAGAGTCCCGTTTTACTGTACTCTTTGGGTACGGAACCCCAAACCCCCCTAAAATTATAAAATTAAAAAGGTGATTAAAAAACAAAAACCTAACATAAAAAACTATAAAATACAAAAAAAGACTAGTTAGTACAAGCGCTAAGAACGTAACGCCTAGGTGACGATTTCTACAGTCGGGACCCATTATTAGGGAGATTTTTGTCTAAGTATCTACTTAAGTACATTTTGAACGGGTCCCGACTTTAAGTACAATTCGTTAGGCGTTACGTTCTCAGCGCCTACTATAGTTAGTAATATAGTTAGTAAAAATACAAAAACAAGACTAGTGTCTTGTTTTTGTATTTTATAGTTTTTTTATGCAAGGTTTTTGTTTTTTAATCAACATTTTAATTTTATAATTTTAATACTCTTTTTAGTGTATATAAATACAGATTTTGACAATTAACATTGTTGGTAAGCCAACGTTAAATCGTTATAAAACCTAAACCACAAAAATGGTCAGGAAACCTATAATGGTTTGTAAATACCTAATTCAACGAAGTCGCGGACAGAAGCTTAGTAGCCTATATCCTTTCCCGAGACTCGAATTATCTATCTCCATGCCAAATTTCATCTAAATCGGTCTAACGGTTGAAGCGTGACGAGGCAGACAGACAGACAATGTATGTGTGTATTAGTAGGTATGGATTTGCCCGTGAACATCCGAGTAGAGCCTAATTTAAATAAATATAAAATTATTTAAAAAGCATTTACTAGAGTCATTAATAGAGCATTATTTAAAATAAGAATTTAGGATGGTACTTATTCGCAGTAATCCACTGATCCCATTTTTTTTAAATAAGTAGGTACTTACTTATTTTTTTTAGTTTGGAAACAGACCAAGTGCATATATAGTACCTGCCTGCACACAAACTGTGTAAACAGTTTTGCAGGGATATAATGTCTAAATGTATGATCGTGTTGTATGTATAATCATAATAAGTACCTGTTTTTCAGATGCCTATGAGACCTACTATGTAGTGTAGCTAGATCGAATTGTAGCCCCCATAAACCCCCGTATTCCAAATTTCGTCCAAATCGCTAAGTATAGAGCCTCTGCCAAGTAATTCAAAGATCAGATGCGTGTGAAGTCCCCAATCCGCACTGGGCCCGCGTGGGGACTATTAGCCCAAACCATCGATCGTTTCCATACATAAATAAAGAAATAAATAAATAATAGGAGAACGAAATATAAACAGGATTAGCGCGTTTAATGTTATGATTATAAATCTATCTATCTATCTATATAGATAGGCTCGAGAATTACTGGACCAAATTTGGCTGATCCTTTTTTGTTTTATTCCCTGTGATCCAGGGAAGGTTTGGAAAGAAAAAAAATCGGGGAAATCTAAAGGAACAGCTGAAAAAAAAAGTAAAATTACTTTGCATGGGAATCGATGATGATATGAAGTTCACCGGGTCAACTACTAAATAATAATAACTTACCTTCAAGAGCACTGCGACACGTCCGTCCAACCGGTGGTCTGTCCAGCTTATGATATATTCCTTTTCGAACGCAAATTCTGTATCAACTTGAGATTAAGCAAAGCCAGATAAGACACTCCTTTGCACAGAACAAAGTGCTGCGAAGTTGGTATATCAACGACAAGTATTTTTTACTAATAACTCTAGCTTCTACCCGCGACTTTAGAATTCGGTTACCGCGTTCCCTATGTCCTTTCCCGGGACCCCAACTAGTGCCAAATTTCATCTGAATCAGTCCAGCGGTTGAAGCGTGAAGAGGTAACAGACAGACAGACAGAGTTACTTTCGCATTTATAATATTAGTATGGATATACTTACCTACCCTTTAGGTAGTTTAGGTGTCTAAAGGGTATACTTATGCGAATGTAGAACTGAATGAATTCTGTCTAAGGATTTCATAATTATTCGTTTATGTTAAAAATGTTAATGGTGATTTTAAATAAAATAAATACGTACCTACTACCTAAGATGTTTTGTTTAATACCAATTGTAAACATAAGAAAATGAGTTAATGAACAATTCTAATAAAAACAAGTATATTAGTAGATTTTGCTATCTGTAAAAATAATTACATTAACTTTTATTCTTCGACCACGCCCGCTCTGATTACGTTTCACTATGAAGCCGATTCACCACTCATATGTTATCAGTAATTCTATGCTGAGTTGCACAAACGTAACGCTCCAACAACGGGTTAGTTATCCAATACTATATCTGTCTATTTAGCATATACTCAAAAACATCCATTCCAATATTATAAATGCGAAAGTAACTCTGTCGGTCTATCAGTTACCTCTTAACGCTCGACCGATTTAGATGAAATTTGGTATAGAGATGGCTAGAGTCCCGAGGAAGGACATAGATTATGTTTAGCCTGGAAAAACGCATAATTTGCGCAGCTCGGTGCACTAACCAGCTTATAGCAGCCAGCCGGATTTAGCCGTGCTTGACTATTTTTACCCGGCTGTGCATTTCGTATTATTTCCAGATTTACATGAAATTTTGTATATTTTGTGAAGAAGGACAATACTTTTACTACTACAAAATAAAAAATATTAGAACGCTTTTAGAATTACGTATACCTACTTAAATGAAACAACACTTAGTTTTTCAAGCGCCTTTTTATTTATAAAAGCAATTTACCTTGACTAAAGCTCGCAGGCGCATGTACTATAACTACTATAAACCTTCAATCAAATCAGCTTCAAATTACAGACACAGAGACACAGATATAGAGACGTAGTTTTAATAAAGAAGTCAAGTTGTTCATTTGTAATATACACCATCTGTATATTTACCTATCACATAAGGTAATCTGCAATACTTACATACTTAAGTAGGCACCTACTTAATTTGAATGATGCAATAAAAAATATATTATAGTAGATAATAATAATTTACAAATTAAACAACACTTAACCGCATGTTTCTTTTTTAGCTAGTTTTCTTTTTTTTTAATATTACGGCAACCATCCTCGTTGAATTGTTGTGGTGGGGGGAAGAGCAGGGGCTCCAGGATCGCAAATTGTATCTCTCACTGCCTCTGCGGTGTCCGCAAATAAAATGCGGTAATTGTAGTCATCCGGATCCAATGGCCCCGCTTGAAACATCGGCAGCCGGTTCGATATCACCCAAACACTTTGGTGCTCATCCTGATCAACTTTAACGTCATTCGGAAAAATCAGGGTTTCCCTATTCATCGCTACTATTCCTAATGTCTTCTTCTCGTACGGTTTAGTTGTATCCCAGCACCCAATACTATCCCGGGTTACTAGTCCGTAGAACAGTATGCCCCGTCTGTCAATTGCTGAGGCGGAGGACTGCCCCAATAGCCCTCTGCTTTCCCCAGCTAGATGGAATGCTGTTGCACTGTTGTTTACACGTGAGCTCTGGCGTAAAACAGATGTTCTTACAAAAAACTCTCTGTAACTGGACATGGGATGGAAGAATAACAGTCTATCCCCGTAACGGTCCACAGGGGTCAACGCTAATCCAAATATTCCATCTGACCACTGGAAATTAAGTCCGTGAAGAGTGAAGTTTGAAGCTAACGGATCGGGGTAGAAAAGATGATGGGAGTACCTCCAGAAAGTGGCATCACTTTGCCTGAAGACTAAAAGGCCGAAGCGCCAAGTATCAGCTATGTACACGTGTGCGTCGGAACAGTCTTCAGCGCGTGTGTCCACGATTATGTTCGCAAAGAGTGAGTCTTGTAGCACATATTTTGCCGGAATAACATAACGTGCAATCAGCTTGTCTGTCGCTAAGTCAAAGACAACGATGCTTGGTGGACATAATTGCTTTGGATTGTCTTGGGAGTCGATTTGCCCCGAGTCCATCACCCAAAGTCGCCCGCAGGGATCAGCGTTTATTCGGAATACCGAGGTCAATCCACTGCATTTCGATTCATTATCTGTAACACAAAAAAGACAAGTATGTAAAATATCCATCAGTGGTAGGTGTTATTTTAAGACAAAATAAATTCTGTCCCGCCTTCATTATTATTATATTAGCTTATAGTGTCCCATTTGGGCAAAGGCCTCCCTCTCGTTTTTCCACGCTTTTCTGTCTCCTGCAACATCCACCCAGTCGTCACGGAAGGCATCTAGTTTATCCCGCCATCTGCGACGAGGCCTACCGCGACGCCGAACTCCCAGAAATGTCCCGTAAATTAGAAGATAATCCTGATGAGGTATATTGAGACTAGTGAGACACGGGCGACTTACTGAAGGCCCTGTAGTAGTACCAGTCGGGGTAGGGCTTGAGCAGCGTGGCCGCGAGCTTGCTAGCATGCGGCACCGTGGCCAGCAGCGTGGCCGGGACGCCGCGCTGCCAGCTCGGCGAGGTCTCATGAGACACTAGTGAGACACGGGCGACTTACTGAAGGCCCTGTGGTAGTACCAGTCGGGGTAGGGCTTGAGCAGCGGGGCCGCGAGCTTGCCAGCATGCGGCACCGTGGCCAGCAGCGTGGCCGGGACGCCGCGCTGCCAGCTCGGCGAGGTCTCATGAGACACTAGTGAGACACGGGCGACTTACTGAAGGCCCTGTGGTAGTACCAGTCGGGGTAGGGCTTGAGCAGCGGGGCCGCGAGCTTGCCAGCATGCGGCACCGTGGCCAGCAGCGTGGCCGGGACGCCGCGCTGCCAGCTCGGCGAGGTCTCATGAGACACTAGTGAGACACGGGTGACTTACTGAAGGCCCTGTGGTAGCTCCAGTCGGGATAGGGCTTGAGCAGTGGTGACGCGAGCCCGCCGGCGCGCGGCACCGTGGCCAGCGTGGCCGGGACCCCGCGCCGCCAGCTCGGCAGCGTCACCCACACGCGCCCGCCGAACACCTCCAGCCCCAGCGGCAGTACGTTCATGGGCACGTATTTGCTGGAAAAATCATTCAATATTCTCTGTGTTCATATCGGCAACAAGACATCCCACCAAGAACATTCCACTTTGTAGGTAGATCGACAGAACTGCATTTTTGCATAAAAAAGCGGAATATCAACGGGTCACCTTTATTTTATTATTGTAAGATGATCATACTTAATCAAAATAAATAGGTACCTACTCCGTCTTGAAGATCACATTGCTGTTTTATTCCATGGGTGCCTATTTTATTACTTGGTTTTATTCATTCAATATTAGAGGTGGTAGGTACACCTAAGTTTTCGGTTTCGTTTCCACTACTTTCAGACCTACCTACCCATCAGGTCATCCAAAGAAGATGTAAGTATAAATAAACCTTGATCGTACCCAGTAGTTAGAGCGTGTTCGCGATGCCTCGGTGAAGGGAACTCGAAGTCGACGTACATCCACTTGTAGAGCGTGGTGAAGGGCGGGGTGTCGCTGTCGGCGGGCACGGCCTGCGCGCGCGCCAGCCCCAGCATCGCCAGCCACAGCGCCAGCCCGGCGGCCCCCGCGCCGTCTGGAACGTGAACGTGACAAACCATGAAAGTAGTATTTAATTACTGAAACTAGACTAGTACACAAATTGTGTGCCATGTGCGGGGTGCGGGGCATAAAAAGCTGTATCTCTCTTTATCGAACCTTATAACGAGGGATGAAGACAAAGAAACTTCGGGTTTTTTTTAATTTTGTTAATTTCACCCGTTGGTTTCACCCAACGTTATAGTAGATTGTTTATCAAGGGACTAAAACAAGCCATTATGACACGAGATGTTTAGCCACCCGAGCAGAGCGAGGGTGGCTATAGTTCGAGTGTTATTATGGTTGTTTAGTCACGCGTTAAACACTTTGCTTTTCACTTCAAATGCGAGGAAAAAAAACGAAGTTCCATACAAAATTACGATATTTATTATAACAAAGTAGATAACCAGCTACTTCCCGATGACCTAGAATCATGAAATTTGGCCAGAAGCAAGGTCTTACAGCACACATACAGGAATAAATCTGATAACCGTAAATATTATATATTTTGGTGCAAAAAAAGACAATTTACTAATACAAACTTATTTGCGGTTGGCGCAGTAGCCATGTCTACTTCACCAACCGCAAATAATAAGTTTGTATTGTTAAATTTGCATCATCAAGTTTGTAGGTACGGAACCCTCGGTGCGCGAGTCCAACTCGCACTTGACCTGTTTCTTATCACGTGACGTTTTGAATCATATTTAGCCAACAGATTCAAACTTAAGTATATTTTAAAACTAATTGGGTCATGCATTATTAAATGAATTCACTTTAAATAAAACAAGATTCATAGGTATTCGTAATCATTAAATCGTGTTTCACGAAATTAAATCGTTTTTTCACGCCCTAGAAATTGTCTAGGTTCACTGGAAATGGGGATAATCCTCCTTTCACAAACTCTGTGGTTGGCTGTTTAGGCGGGTTTCCAATGTAAATTTAAAAAAAATTACTTTAGTCCCTAGAGACTAAAAAAGAGCTTTAGTCCCGATGTGCAGAGACTAAAGTAACATTTTAAGAGCATGAGAAGTGAAAAGTTCATTTTATTCCTTTGTACTGATTTTTGTTCAAATTATGATTTGTGCCTTCGTTTTCTGTTTACAAGCCTACTTACTTGAAAATAACAATTAAACAATAGATGTTGGAGATGGTCGGTTTTAAGTTCATTTTCCTCATCTTATCTTGGATGAACATTACCTCCATGTTACACACAGAGACAATAATTCAGTATTTATCTACATACAACGTCGCTGATTTTTATACGTTGGTTGTCAGGTCCCTTGAGAGTAAGTATCAAGTTTATATCCTTCCTTTTCCGTGCGGAGAACTTTGTGCTTCTGATGTGAGGCCCATGATTATCAACACCGCGGGTTTCGTTCAACCCCTAGCCGCCACAAAGTTCTTCAACTTGGTGACAAACCAATGTACCTACCTACGACTTACAATGTAGAAAACTCAGTCTACCATTTTGAATATCGAAACCAATGAAATTAATCTTAACAATAGTTTTTACTGTGAAAAGATATCCCATTCATTAATTTTGTTGTATGTTTCAAAACCTCACATTCACACGAGAGTGATTTTAATTGAAATAAAAGAAAATGAGATGTGAAATGTACCTAATAAGAGACGTTGTTTACTAAAAATATCCTATAGAATTCATTAGATAAGTATTATTATTCTACTTTGTCTCTTATTTCGGCCATAACTAGATGGCCCCTAGATAAAATATTTCAATTATTTTTCACGAGAACACCACTCATCATCATCATCATCTCAGCCGAAAGACGTCCACTGTCACACAGGGAGGCCTATGTCCCGAGGCCTCCCTCAAGGCACGCCACTCAGACCGGTCCTGTGCCACTCGCAGCCACCGCGTTCCCGCGACCTTTAAACACCAATACTAAACATTAATTTGACTTTCTTGATCTTGATTACAAATGATTAGTCGCGCTTCGCGGTTTTATTAGTTCTGATGTAACAGTAAACAGAGCCTGTAAATAATATGCTACAAATTGCCGTTCTAATGGATATGTCCGTGTAATGTTACTTTTTTATGTAATTCAACATCTTCTATGCGCACACTTCCGTTATTCTATCAAACAGTTATCTTGGATAAAGGTTCAATTTGTATCCATATAAAGCACATGTGACTTAACCGTAACGTTATTTAACATGGAAATTAGTATGCGAAGACTTTAAAAACTTGCCTGAAACTTTTTTTACTTACTGATCACTATCATCGCGAAGAGTAATTAATCCACTTGCAACTTATATCCGCACTGCACCGGACGAGCAGTTGGTCGAAAGGTGACTGATTCTTGACGAGTATTATCAACTCAACTTATTGTTTTGACAAGAATATGTTAACCAGCGTTGTCGAACAAAAGGTGAAATATCAAAACAGTTACTGGTTCATTTTTACAGGTTTACATAACTTAGAAGGCGCGTGGATTAAGCAATAATAGACTCTGTATCAACAGCTTAAGTGCTTCGCCGCGAGCCTTCTAAGTTGTGTCGTGCTATAACCATCGTATCGTATGACTCAACAATTGAAAATATATACATACTACCTAATTAAATGAATGCAATCGTATAACTGTCCCAATAGCCAACTATATTATTCGTTTGCGCTTACAATTATTTTGCTTTGGAGCGAAATGTTTGATTTGAATTTAAATGGTATTCGTTCTTGGTATTGGATTTAGATCTAATTAGGATTGGACATGCTTGCCTTTTTATCTAGGTAATTTTGAATTCAAAGATTTGAAAGACGATTTCTAGATTAGGCAGGTACTGGAAATAATTCCTCAAAACTCCTTTTAACAATCTAAATTTGATTGGCCTACATATAACGAGCGTGATGATGTCCGTCAGATGTTCACTTTCCAGGCCATTGAACATACACTGTACTTCATTGAGGCGATTACGGTCAATGCGGCGCTTTCTAGAGATCCTTACAGCATAATAACACCTCCGTGCAGGTTAATTACAATTACTAGTCGATCGGAATGACGAACTGACGGGAAATCAACTGTTGATCAACTCCATACCGTATTAAGGCATTCACTGCCACTTCTGTTTTACGAACTTTCGTCAGGTGCCACATCTGTCATTAAGGGAACATTGCAACGCACATGTCCGTTCAAGGCACATATGCGTCGGTGGTAGTGACGCCTGAATCCTGATTAATAATTTGCCATATTTTCTGACCCACCATGTATAAATAAGAAATAAAATCTTTCTTACTGTCTATAGATAAATAATATATGTATAGCGTCAGGTCAGAGCGTTTCCTTGTAAGTCACTTTGTTGGAAATAACAGACAATTTGAGATATTTGGCAGATATTTGGGGTAATCAAGATAAGATACAGATGAAGAGCCAATGCAGGAATTGAAACCATGAAGTTTTAAAAATTGGTTGAATTGAATTGATTGATTGATTTTTTTGAAATTGTTAGTGGTAGGACTTGGTGCTGGGTCCGTCCGGAGTGGTACCACCGTCTTTCCCCGCTAACCTGCCGCCAAATAGCAGTGCTCGCACTGTTGTGTTCCGGTAGGGGGTTAAGGCAGCCTTTGAAATTTCTGGCACAGAGGCATTCAATCTTAGCCCTCAGGGTAGGCAACGCATTCGAGATCTTATGGTTTCTTAATCATCATAGGATGTCGGAGTCCATACAGGGCCGCAGTGACCACTTACCATCAGGTGAGCTGTACGTTCGTTTGCCTATACCATTGTTATGTAAAAAAAAAACTATTTAGCCCTGCCTATGTTTATCGTCTTCCTTGCATACCTAAATTTTAATCTTAACCCTACTGATAGATCTCTTCCTCATTTTCTATGTTGCACGTTCAATCCAACGTAGTAGGTAACCAGAAAGCTGAAAAATAGCTCGGTCATAATTACTATGTTTAAGAGTTCTTCTTAAGGGTATATGTATCGTGAAGAACGCATAGAAATATGGGGATATCTCGCAAAGTCAGTAGTAGATAGGTACCTATTGTGCGCGTCATCCATCTTCGAAGATTCAATCATTACCTATCAGCGCGTGTAACCACAGATTGTAAAGAGTGTCGATTGGTTCTATGATGGTGTCGATTAATTCTTAACACTATTTTTTTATTGTTTGGTCGGATGGCTCGGTCGTAGAACTTGTGGGAAGAGGCCGGCTGTCCACGCGTCGTGAACAGCCTTTGCGTAACCCGGAACGGATTTATTGAAATTGCTCTCTCCAAACATTGTCTAGCTACCACATCCGTAACTAAGTTTCCCTATTGTTATAAATGAACTTTAAAATAAAGACTAACTTCCTCCAAAAGTGAGCTAAAAATTTGGACTCATTGTAGAGGTGAACTCAAAAACTCAAAAATTAGGTACTTACTTTACTTCACCAATATACAGAGTGATTCATGACTACCTATTAATGAGCATGGAAGGTTTAGGCGTAATATTTCGTTGCTCTACACATCATCATGTTATACGAAATAGCAGGGTTCTCTATTGTGTAAAATGAGTGCGGTATAGGTAATGACTAAAAATATAAAACACTAGCCGTTAGCCCGCGACTTCGTCCCGCGTTGACTTAGGATTGGCCCGTATATATACTATACATATGTACAGGTAGTTATATATGTTATTCCCAGGGTCGCGAACTGTATCCATAGTCCATACCAAATTTCTTCAAATCGGTCCAGTTCTTAAGATGTGAAGCAAGGACAAACAAACAATCACACTTTCACATGGAAATATGGATTACTATTTCTCGCCGGTTAGGCCGATTCATAGCCCAAACCCTCTCGTGATGAGAGGAGGCCTGTGCCCAGCAGTGGGCCGTAAATAGGCTGTAGTAGTAGTAGTAGTAGTAGGCCGATTCATAACGATTATTGGCTTAGAGTAGCATGTGTGCTTTTAAATCGGTTGCTTTCACCGTATGATATCTAAGTAGGTTGGTAGGTAGGTATACTGAAATTGCACAAGAACCACGTGTGTCTTTATGTTACAAACGCACGATATCTCGCAGTGCGCCATTTTTAAACTAGCCAATATCGTTTTATTAACACAAAATTAAATACATAATTATTATTATATTAATATTCAATTTTTTTAAGTTATTAGAGCAAGGATTTAAAGAGAAAAAAAAGTTAAATGAATAAGATATGTAGGTACTTAAGCACCGAACAAAAAACTACCTAATCTGTGGTTTTACTTACCAAAAAGTTCCCAAAAAAAATCGTTAGTTTCCTTGTAGAAACATAATATACTTATAGAGTCCGGAACATAATCGCTGATTCGCTTAGTAGAGGTTCATAATGTTTAGAACTTGCCTCCACCGTTACATCTAGCTATTATATAAAATAATGGTCGACGACCATTGGGCGTCCATAAAACAATTATGGTACAGTAGGTACATTGTAATTAATAGTTACATTTACTTCGTAAAGGTCGTGGGAATCCGGTAGAAACAAGTAGCACAAGACCGGACTGAGTCTTGGGGGAGCCTTGGGGGAGGCCTATGCCCAGCAGTGGACGTCTTTCGTTCGGCTGACATGATGATGATATTGTAATGTGTTTTTCTTAGTACCTACCTACAAACAAAAATAATTAGGTAAAGACGGCGATCGAAACAGACGGACATAGGTATAGGTAATCTTGTAAAATTTAATTTGTAATTTATTTTTATCTTGGATATGGATGAAAATAAATTACAAATTAACAAGATTACCTATACCTATGTCCGTCTGTTTCGATCGCCGTCTTTACCTAATTATTTTTGACTAGCTTTTCCCCGCAACTTCGTATGCGCAGAAATACTAAAAAGTAAAATCCCGATTTTTCCCGTTCCCGTGGGAATTTTGCAAAATCCTTTCTTAGCGGATGCCTACGTCATAACATCTACCTTCATGCCAAATTTCAGCCCGATCCGTCCAGTGGTTTGGGCTGTGCGTTGATAGATCACTATGTCAGTCAGTCACCTTTGAGTTTTATATATTTAGACTAGCTTTTGCCCGCGACTTCGTCCGCGTGGAATTCGGTTATAGCGTTCCCGCGTGCTGTAAGCGTTCTTCCGGGATAAAACACGTTGTTTAAACGGAACTTAATATGTAAGTAGCGGGTTTAGAAGATACATACAAACTTTCAACCCCCGTTTTACCCTCTAAAGGGGGGAATGTCTAAAAATACTTTACTAACGCTCACTTACGCCTTACGTTATAAAAGGAACCTCCCTGTCAAGTTTCACGTTTTTAAGCTTAGCGGTTTAGAAGTTTCATACAAACTTTCAACCCCCTTTTTACCCCTCTAAAGGGGGAATTTCCAAAAATTCTTTATTAATACTCACTTAAGTTTTAAAAATAACCTCTCTGTCAAGTTTGATATTTTTAAGCCTAGCGGTTTAGAAGTTTCATACAAACTTTCAACCCTCTTTCACCCCCTTAAAGGGGAAATTTCCAAAAATCCTTTATGAATATTTACTTACGTTATAAAAGGAACCTCCTTGCCAAGTTTGATATTTTTAAGCCTAGCGGTTTAGAAGTTTCGTACTAAATTTCAACCCCCTTTTTACCCCCTTAAAGGGGGAATTCCCAAAAATCCTTCCTTAGTGCTCACTTTACGTCATAAAAGAAACCTTCCTGTCAAGTTTCATGTTTCTAGGCCAATTCGTTTCGGCTGTACGTTGATCGATCAGTCAGTCAGTCATTCAGTCAGCCAGTCAGTTTCTTCTTTATATATTTAGATTACGTCATAATCTCATTTTTTCCCGTTCCCGTGGGAATTTCGGGAAGTCCTTTCTTAGTGCTCCCCTACGCTCCCCAAGGAACCAGCATGCCAAATTTCAGATCCTTATGATGTTTCCCGCGACTTCGTACGCGCCTAAAAATTTAAATGTAAAAATCCCTTTTTTCCCCGTTCCCGTGAGAATTTCGGGAAATCCTTTCTTAGTGCTCCCCTACGCTACCTGTATGCCAAATTTCAGCTCTCTACGATGATCCCCGCGACTACGTACGCGCATGCCAAATTTCATCTCTCTACGATGATCCCCGCGACTACGTACGCGCCTTAAAATGTAAAAAAACATTTTTCCCGTTCCCGTGGGAATTTCGGGAAGTCCTTTCTTAGTGCTCCCCTATGCTCCCCAAGGAACCTGCATGCCAAATTTCACATCTCTACGATGTTTCCCGAAACTTCGTATGCGCAGAAATATTAAAATGTAAAATCTCGTTTTTTCCCGTTCCCGTGGGAATTTCGCAAAATCCTTTCTTAGCGGATGCCTACGTCATAACATCTACCTGCATGCCAAATTTCAGCCCGATCCGTCCAGTGGTTTGGGCTGTGCGTTGATAGATCACTATATCAGTCAGTCAGTCAGTCAGTCACCTTTGAGTTTTATATATTTAGATTGTAGGAAAAACAATAAATACCTATATAAAATAATTTATATAATAGAATTAAATCACACAGCACTCAGTGCATGCACATGCAAATTGTGTAATAAGACATTACCCCACCCGTGTTAGGTTAGTTAAGATTTATTGCGTTCCATAACTGTATTAATAATTGCGGATTTGAGCAATAAGCATAAAATCCTCTAATACATGATCATGAGAGGCCCGATACCTAAGTTGGGTTGTTGCTAAAAAATACATTCTATATCTCTAAACGATAAGTTATTATCTCCCTTTCCTGATCAAAGACCTTCTTACTTTTCCTTTCTTTTTCGTATCTATTCAGCGCCTGTATCAGCCGCTCTTCGAAAGACGTCCAGGATGTCCCTTAATCTCATTTTTGATCTGCCTCTGTGCCAGAAACGGTTACATTGACTCAAATCAGAAGTCAACTTGGCCTTGGTCCACGGGAACGAGTAAACATATTGCCATGGTCCAGCCCTGTCTAATTTCAGCTTAGCAGATTTGGCACCCATAGTTGCAATTTTAGTAATGGAGCGCCGTTCGGTGTTTCTATTGTGATCACTGTGATCAAACCTGGGAACACCCATTATGCTGCGCTCCATTGCCCTTTGTCAGACTTGAAGCTGAAGTAAAGCTGAAGCTTGGACTTTTGAGCTTCAGTCATGGTAAAAAAATTGCGTTTCAGAGACAGCAAGGTTTCCCTTTATTGACCACTCTTCCTGGCGTTCTCGTTGCGTCTATCGATTTCTTTGCTTTGCTTGTCGAAGGAAGCTACCTGGGGCTCTGAGCGCCGTGACGTTTGGACGTTCTCTATAGCTTCCCAATGAAATCCCTTTTCCGCCCGGAATGAAGCCTCCACAAAATAATTTTCATATCATGAGTAGTTATGGTACTTACGAATAAGTAGATAGGTACTCGATTACCGAAAAAGTCATAGTTTGTAAAAATATTTTGGTAAAAAGTTCATTCGAGATCTTATGGTTTCTTAATGGGGATCATAGGATTTCGGTGTCCATGGGCCGCAGTGACCACTTATGATGATAAGTGGTAACTGCGGCCCATGGACCACCTGATGAGTGGGCCGTGCGCTCGTTTGCCTATACCATTGGTACAAAAAAAATCTTTTCGGTTCTTTCATTCGGCACAACATAATTTTATTTATACATTGTCTTGCAAATGATTGCAATATGCTATACTCTGTCTCAGCATAAGCAACCAACGAAGTACTTAAATTTCCTGAACAACTTATTTAATTAAGGAACCTTAATAAATAAATGCAAATCAGTACCCCATAACGTCGTATTTCTTACCATTTCTCCAATGTCCTGTCCCAAAGTCATAGTCACTGACCGACTTACTCCGAACAACATCCGAAAATCTATTACCACTGTCACTATACTCGTATGGTTTCACATCCCATGAACTATAAGTCCTTTCATGTTCAAAACTGTTGAACTGCGTGTTCACTTGTTCGTACTGCCTTGTGATATCCGCGTAGATCATAGACGGCGGTGACCATTGAATGAACCACTGGTGTGAAACCGCCATAGCTCAGAAATTACCCGTGGTAACATCGGGAAACTGTTCAACCACACTGACTTACTCTATGAAAGAATGTAGTCTGTGGTTGCGCGCGCGCGTACGCAAGTTCGGGCTCCATCTGCGGGTGTAATGCGCTGGCGCCACTCGCTCGCGCAGCCCCTCTCGAAAGCACATCTTTAGAGCTTTCATAACAAGCAATTCAGCTCCTTGGTAGGCACTTAATTCTGATAGGCTTACATTAACATCGATTCAGCAATGCCTAAAAGTTTGCTAATTTCAATTGCCTAACTTGATTTACTTTTTACATTTTAATCGTGTAACGCAAAAAAGTCATTAAGAAATAGAAGAACTAGGCAAATTTAGATGGGAGCGTTAATCTTAAGCCTGTAGAGAGCAATCAAAGGTGATCGAATAACATTAAGACGGAGTTTCACGGCGTCATGGCTTGTTCACGGCTACTGGCCACGATGATTACATGCGAATGAACAGTGGAGACCTCATCGATGGGGACGGCAAGCACGAGCGTGGACACTGGCAAATTAGATTTTAAGCCTACTTGACCAGATTCTTAACCTGTTGAACAGATAAATCCATCGTGATCGTAGTCATGTTTTTGTTGCGCTTATTAAAATAACTACTTTGTAAAAGATGTCCCTAATAATAATTAAGTAATATTTATTTTTCTGTTATTTTTTTGCAATTACTTTCCGACTGTTTTTATGTAACAACTAGCCTCTGCCCACGACTTCGCCCGAGTGGAATTCGGTTATCGTGTTCCCGCGGGAACTATGCATTTTTCCGTGATGAAAAGTAGCCTATGTCCTTTCCCGGGTCTCCGATTATCTCCATGCCAAATTTCATCACAATCGGTCCAGCGGTTGAAGCGTGAAGAGGTAACAGACAGACAGAGTTACTTTCGCATTTATAATAATTAGGATATGGATCTCATTATTTACGTCTTAAACTGTGTTTAAAATGTGTAAGTTACACTTGTATGTATTACGTTACTACGGTAATGGTTGATAGGCTATCTCTGCAACGGTGTCCATGGAAGACCAGCGTCGAGACCCTCAGGGCCTCATCATAATTCTGAGTCGGATGCCATTTCAGTGACACCAATATATTCTAGTTATTTTAAGTTTCTTATGTTTGTATCGGTGTCATTGAATAAATATTTTTTTTTATTTGACACAGCCGACTTTACACAAGCTATATAGACGTTTTAAACGAATGTACCTACATCAAAAAAGTTTTTCGGAAAAAAAACTCGAAAATGCGATAACAATATCGTTAAATGGTTTGAAGAAACATATGCATTGATTAATTATACTAAATATGATTTTATATTTCGGGTTGCACAAGGGTTGCACGCAAGAAATTTTGTAATGATCTGTCTCGTCACTGGCTGTAAAGACGCGGCGCGCCCAAATTAAAAAAAAAGGTTGGCGCGGTTTTCACTTTAAAAAAAAGAATATCTCGCGCCTTTCGTTTCATTGTAATAACTTTGAATTTGCTTTTGTGTTTGAAATGTCTTCAACAAATGAGGAAAGTAGCGATGGTAGTATTATTGGAACGCCACCTGAAATATTAATTCATGCTCAACAAGCAATTAACAATCTTCTACTGGAAAAATCAAAAAATAAATACATGAAGCAGTATGAAGAATTTATGCAGTGGAAGACTGAAAAGCAAGCTTCTTCTTTGTCGGAAAATGTTCTTCTAGCCTATTTTAGTGAAAATCTTCAAAATATAAGCCTAGCAGCCTGTGGGCTATATATTCAATGCTGAGAAGTACATTGTTATCCAGAGATAATATTGATATAAAGAAATACTCAAAATTAGCAGCATTTCTGAAAAAGAAGTCTAGCGGGTTTCGCAGTAAGAAATCCAAAGTGCTAACGGCAGATGAAATCAATTCTTTTTTGCAAAACGCTCCAGATGATACTTATTTATCCTATATATCTAAATTTTTGTACGAGATTTTGTTGTTATTTTTTTCCTCGTAAGAGTAGTATAAAGTATTATATATCCCTCGAGGGTAAGTATTGATTACTCAACTCGTGTTGTTTAAGGCCCTCCGCTTCGCGTCGGGCCTCAAATGGCCACTCGTTGAGTAATCAATGCCTTACTCCTCTTGGTGAATAAATAACTATTAAATTCTATAATTATGTTAGGTACCTACAATGAAGAAAAGTTTTCTTAACTTTTGTAAGGAGACAAACAAGTTAATTTTCTTAGTTATGCAATTAGATTGTAAGACATTCGAGCGTACATTCGTCGTCAAGTGTATTATTGCCTTAACTTAATTTCCAGAAATAAAATAAAATGAATAAATCGAAAGTGCGTAAGTTTTACGTGAAAACGCCAGTTTCTCTTATCTGGGTTAATGCGTGATTATCCATACGGTTACGCGACATTCAATAATCTAAACGACTTTAGCGACTACATTAGCAACGACGATTTAACAGTTTTAGTGAAAATGCGCATGATGTGCAAACTTTCACTGGGCACTCGGCGTAACATGAAATTACTCAGTAAGGTAGGTTTAGTTTAGGTACGCCGCAGAATTGCAGATTTCGCCATGTAACGAGTTCGCTTCCAATTTAAAGAGCTGACGTATATAGGGCGCCCAATCAGTGTTCGCCGAGTGTGGCCCATATGTGTAGGTAACTAAATCCAAGTTAACGACGCGATTACATCAAACTACTCGAACCGGCAGCGCAGCGACATGCTTGCTAAACTTATAGCTGTTTTTGTCACTATAAAAATAGCACTAGCTATTTACCCGTACTTCGATACGCAAGACTTCATTTACAATGTGCCCAAGGTGTACAGGATATCGATCACGTTGGATAAACTGCTGGAGCACTATGAAAATAAACCCTCTAAAGATCCGGAGTGGTACATTGCTTTGGGTATGGCAAGAGGTAAGGGTTCATATTTACGGGACAGGCCATTTTTTCATTTAGACTTCTAGCATATGCGTAAGGATTTTTAACAGACAAGTACCTACTGACTGGATCATCTTCGTCATTGGACAAAATAATTGGTCAAGTTTTGGTACACCAAAACCCATGTTGTTGTAGGTTATTATCGAGTACCTACTTACTGGTCTATTCAATATTTATATTTTACTACTTGGCCCGGTGAACTTCGTATCACCCGAAGGCGATTCCCATACAAAGTTATTATTTTACTAGACTTTTCCCGATTTTTTTTTCTTTCTAAACTTTCCCAGAATCACGAGGAATAAAATTTAAAAAAATCTTATTTAAACAAATAAAATATAGATTTTATTTGTTTAACGTTTTCTGACTACGTCCTTAGGTCAGCTGGAATACACAATAAACGAGCTGGATAAGTCCGTACCGGCAAAGCTGAAGGAGAATCTACAGAACCTCACTCGAAGGATGGATCGGATTCGCAATAACACAGACACTGAAAAATTCGTGTATCGCAGCAAGGACTATCAATATGGTAAGTGTTATACTTACCTACATATTATATCAAAACAAAATCAATGTTTCGAAGTATGATGTCAACAGCCTTTGTTAGTATTTACCATATTGCTATTTTGTTCTAAAATCAAAGTTCTCTATGACCCTGGATACCTTGGTTCTGTATAATACTGGAGAATAATTATTGAGATGATTAATGATTATGAACTTATAACTTCTGAATTAGGTATTCGTAATATGTTTGAACAGAAGATCTTCCGCTGTGTTTTTGAGGCGCTTATTCTAAAATAAAGATCTTGATAAAGACCAAGCATGATGAATTGTATAAATGATGAAAAATGTCTGGAGTATGTACTAAGTACTTTAGATATTTTAGGCACAAAGAAAACTGCTAATTTTTTTTATTTTTAAAATTCTAAAGCTATTTCTTTCGCGCTGTTGTGAAACGAGACTTTAAATTTCAACGCACGTCCAATTTACCCAACATTGCACATG
This sequence comes from Aethes cnicana, assembly GCA_963971205.1. NCBI lineage: Eukaryota > Metazoa > Arthropoda > Insecta > Lepidoptera > Tortricidae > Aethes > Aethes cnicana. The sequence continues at coordinate 6,539,127 of OZ020282.1, forward strand.
TCGCCGTTTAAAAATAACAAGAAAGAATCGCAAGGAATAGAAAACGCATTCAAATTACGTATTTAGGGTGCGCTTTTAGATTAGTTCACGCTGTATAAAATCGATTTAAATTTAAACGTACCTACATTACCAATGTAGGACACCAAAAACACCAAAGTTTAAATAAGTTTTCGTTGGCGGAGGCCTTTGTAGTTTCTTCAGCAGGGCGTCGATCGGCTGATACGATGATGATGATGAATAACAAAAATTAAATATTAGAGAGAATGGTTTGAGTACTTATTTTACTTATTATTTAGCTATTATCTGCAAGCCCATTTGGTAGCAAAAGAATATTGATATGAAATTTAAGGCCTTCAAGTAATGAAAGTTGCAATATTATATTTCGCAAAGCATAAGCCTTATAGGTTAAGTTGTACTGTGGCAAGGTCATTTCTTTCAGTCAAGTTACGTAATACCTATATTATTTTATACTAGTGGCCAAGGCGACGTTTGAAAACATGGATGTGCTATCGAGTATATTAGAGCCCTTGACGATTGGCACCATGGGCACTCAAAAGCCGTATCGGTTCGACTTCGAGCAATACGTGCAGGAAGCCAGGACCAAAATGCCCGGCAGGAAGGCTGCAGGTAATAATATTATTCGTAAAAAATGTAGCTTTTTACCGTGGATTCACTCGCGTTATTGTTTTTTTTTGGTCTATCGGAATAAAATACACCTTATGTACTTTGCGTGCAAAATTTGATGGTGGTGCACTCACTTCAGAAGTTAACGGTGAAAGTGGAATAACCAGACAAACAAACTGTCAGGCTTGTAATATTATTAAGTATAAGAGATTTTGGCTTGCCAACTTAATCCATTGTAGCAATTGTTACTGAATAGTCTTGAGGAGTCATGGGCAGGTGAGCAGCGCTTTTACAATAGTCTGTAGCACTAACGGTCTTTCAGTTGTATAACATCCATTGACGCTGTATTTTCGGTGGTACGACATTGCAAAGTCCGTTCGAATAGCCCCACCATCTTACCCACTAACATACCGCCAAATAGTAGTGCTCGCACTGTAGTGTTCCGTTAAGGGGATAAAGGGGCAAGAGAAATTGATGACAGAGGCGTTTCGTCCTAGCTAGGCTTATGCCAATACATTCGCTATCTTAAGCTTTCTTAAGATGTTCATGGGCCGGAGATACAACTTACAATCAGGTGGTCTGTGTGGTTATTTGTCAACAAAACCTATGTCATGAAAAATCCTATAAGTATACTTACATTAAATTAATCGTAATATTAAATTAGTACAAAATCACGCGCAGATGCATGCACCATGCAGTTCTTGATATCAGCCATGGAGTCTCAGACGACGCAAGCGGACGGAGCTTGTGAGATGACCCCGGAATGCCACCAACAACTCATGCAGGGCTCCGGGCTAGCCTTCCAGCAAACCAGCAGGTTGCGCGCGGCAACTTTAGCACGGCTCTTCGACTGCTTGGAGGGCGTCGACCTCTCAGCGCATATATATAAGCTCTGCATACAGGTCTACAAGGAAACTAAGTCGCTTGAAGCGTGGGACCACCCTGCTGGGACGAGGACACTGTTCATGCAACAAGGTAAGTGCAAATCTTGGTAGATTTCTACTAACAGATCCGTACGCAGGGCAAGTGCGGATTGGAAACTTCAGACAACTCTTAGAATAACTTCGTAGATGTGTGCACCTGCACCACATTTTTTTCCATCACATCACCGACAATCTTAGTGGTAAATATTAATTATATAATATATTTTTACGTCACACCAGGCAGGAAAAGCGGGATTTACCGCCCTTGGGCGCTACGAAAAATCCCTCTTCACGGCCAGGTGGTGACGTAAAATCGTATACTAACCACGGGCGGTCGTAAAGAAATCCTCAGACCGCTAGATTATAGCCCTCGCCTCCGGCTCGGGCCTCAATTACCCGCGATCTGAGACTTTCTTTACTTGACCGCCTTAGGTGTGTAATGTACTATTATTATGTATAGTCGGAGACCGAACCCGATTTTAACCGGACCATTAAGTGACACAAAAAGCTAACTACCTAGTTGTAGGACCGTCTAATTAATGTGGTTCTTCAAAAATGATCATCATCAAGTTCAGGACCATAACGTCCTGTACGCCCACTTACTGGTTAATAGGCATAGGCCTTCCCCAAAGCTCACATCGCAGACCGATTGTACCACTTGAATCCACCGGAGTTAAGAATAACCAAACAGAGATCTTCTAAGAGAATGGGTGAATTTTTGAACACAACGTATTTTGGTAATTTTCGTGACGCATTTTTTTCTCTTGTATTTTATAATTTTGATTACGGATTACAGTAGAAATTGGAAGTCTGAGCAAAATGCAAAAAGCGGCACTCTTTTGTGATGAATAGTTTAGCTACAATTCGGTGCCGAAAATTTTCATTGCACACAAATTACAAACGCGCCACACAAATTACATTTTTAACTTTAGTAACATAAATTTGCTAAATAAAACTTACTTTTTTTACTTTTCGATTTGTTTGCATTCATAAAAACAGCACACGATATTTCTTGAAACAATCGGTCATATGGTGTAAATGAAAAAATATTAAAAATCAAAATGCGTTTCTACAGACTAATTCAATAGAGTATACAATAGAACGCACAGTTATTGTATTTATGTTGTTTTTAAAAATAACAATCATAATTAAGCATATACAATGCTCATACTGTCGAAATAAAACCTAAAATGTAATTTGTGTGGACTAAAGTGGCACACAAATTACGCCACACAAATTACAGCAAAAGTGCAATTTTTTTTTGTCGTAACCATTAGCTTTAGGTAAATGACGATAGGAATATTGATTCTCGATAATCTTAACTATAAAACACTTAAATAGGCATCATTGTAAAATAGTTGAATATGCAATATTTACTGGCCACACAAATTACCTTGAAGGCTGACCAAAAACATCGTGTCACGAAGTATCCTATTTTTTTTAATTACAGCAAAGACTACGGGTCCACTGCGATCGGTAATTGAACGCGAACTAGTATGTCTTCAACTTAGTAACTTAAAAATGGAGTTCAATAGCTCAATCAATCAGTAACCAGCAGGTATTTGAGAGTCATTAAAAGTCATTCGCGCGCGGGACAAACACATTCCGAGCTCTGTATTTTTAATTTATGAGATTTCTGCATGGTTTTCTGCTATATAATATAGGCCAGGAAGAGCCCTTTTAAATCCTTTTTACAGAAATGTGTTACGTCAATCACAGAAAAAGTTGTATTCATTTGTCTGAGCGACTCTACGCATGTGACACACCTCACAGCTATGCTAATCGTGCATTTTCGGACTTTCAATTTTTTTTTTATCGTATTATTAGCTCATTATCATTAATTAAAGGCTTTGCCTCATCATAAATGATGGCAAAGAATACAACCATATTTTTTTCTTTTTGGAATATAGCATAGTTTTTTTTTTGCAAGCATGGGACATGCAAAAAACTCGAGTTGAAAATTCACCCGAATGCTCTTGGACAATAACCTAATAGTCGGCGCAAAAAGCAGCGGTTTGAAGGTTGTCACCTTCTTTATGCTGCTCAGTAGGGTTTCCATTTTAATGTTCAATGTGTTTCAGTTCTGTACTGCGCTTCGCAAGGCTACGGCGAGTTCATCAAGCCGCGCTGGATGAACAAAATCATAGCGTGGCAGGAGCCGCGCGGGTGCTACGCCGACGACCGGCGGCCGTTCATGCGGCTCACCGGCTTCGTCGGGCCCGTCTCGGAGCCCGACGACAAGGGACGAGCGGTAATATTGGCTTTAATCCTTTTTCATGTAGTAGGTACATAGGTATGATAGGCAAACGAGCAGACTAGCCACACGGGGCTATATTCGAAGTCTTAAATAGGGGACAGGAAGATTCCCTATAGGATCGCTTGTTGCGACCGAACTTTAAACAGCTAGATTTAAAGTTCAACTTGAGCGCCGTGACGCGTGAGCGATCCAAGCGAATCAAGGTAATCTCCCTGTCCCTATTTAAGACTTCGAATAAAGCCCCCCGAAATAATAACACTATTAAAAACATATCTAACCGTGATAGGACACCAATAGGACTTATCCACTAGGATTCATGACGTCATGAACTCAGTGTTCTTTTTGTAAAGAATTGAAGTCTACGGGTACTCGTTTTTTGTGCTTACTAGTTTTGCGTTTACGGTCGATATTTTTTATTGTTTGATTATTTCATCACTCCTCAAAAAGAAGCAACTTATAGCTTACCTTGATCCACCACAACAATCTCATTGCGAGAGGGTTTGATAGACCCCACACGGGCCCAGTGCGGATTGAGGACCCTTCGTCTTCTCTCATCCCTCTTCATACTTGGCGGTAATTTTCATTTGTTTATTACACGGACTTTTTACAAATAACTGAAGTGATAAAAGTAATGAAAATTTTGGCCTGACAAGCTAGTGCCGTGCAGTAAGCATAATCCCCATGTAAAAATATATAAGAGAGAATAGGAAGCTCTTCACTTAGCTGGATAAGAAGTCATGATCCAAACGAAGGTATTCGTATCTAAGTTGATAAAGTCTCTTCGTTTGACAAGGAGGAGTACCGGGTGAAGAAAGCAGCTGACGCGGAGGGGGGCTCGTGTAACTCTTTGACGTCGGGCATGGCGCTTGGAGCCCTGGTCATCTACATCCGAGCCCTGCTGGAAACCGACCAGGCCTTCCAATATGACGTACTGATTTGACTTCAACAGCTCTAGAATCAATTTTGAACGTACAGCGAAGAAGTTTAAGTATTTACTTAAGTATAATATGTTACCTAAGGTACAGGTATAAGGTATATCTTCGCTGTCTTGGATAATTATATATCCTTTAGTAAAATAAGTAATGGACATTTGACATCCAGCCAGTGATTTTGTTTTTTATTGCTTTTGAAATTACATTACAACTCGAGTGTTTATTACCGGTACCAGAGACAAGGTGATTATACCTGCCTTACTTTTTCTATACTGGTGCTGAAGTAATTTAGTTTCATACACCTAGATAGATTTTAACCACAAAATAGCATATTTCTCTTATATATTATGAGCAGTACCTGCCTACATATTTACTTACCTAATAGTGATAATGGTGTATTACAATTGGGGCTGTCAGTTTTGTGTGTTGCCGGTGTTCACAAAATAATTAAAATAAATATAAAAACCTGTAAGTACTTCCACTAAAATAAATATGATAATTATTTGAATACAGAATACTTGATTAATAAGTAGTTTTTGTTTACCTACTCTTGAAAAAATGGACAAGTACCAGTTACTAGGTTTACAGCCTACCTGATTCGAATGAAGAATTTAACTGGTTACTGATTTGCTTTGACGTATTCACAGGCGCACGCTAAAACCTGAGAAGAATTTCGTTGATTATCTTTGTCAACATTTTTTCATGTCATTGGTATAGGCAAAAGTGGGTATAGCCCACCTGATAGTAAGTGGTCACTGCGGCCCATGGACACCGAAATCCTATGATCCCCCATTAAGAAACCATAATATCTCGAATGCGTTGCCTACCCTGAGGCCTAAGATGGAATGCGTCTGTGCCAGAAATTCACCGGCTGCCCCTACCGGAACACAACAGTGCGAGCACTGCTATTTGGGCGGCAGGTCAGCGAGGAAAGACGTTGGTACCACCCTGGACGGACCTAGCGCTACCACTAACAAACATGTTCCTATCGAACGAGCTCTGGTTCAAGTTCAAGTGCAAGTTCGGTAAAACAAATCTGAGTCTATGTTTTTGTGAGTTGATGAAAATTGCTTTAAAATATATTAAAAGGAATTTATTTCAGCAAAGCGGAGATTTTAATACATCATAGATTTCAGAGACACTGCCATAATTTTACTGTAAAAAGATATTGGGTAGGATTTAATGTACTTAATATCTGTATTTTTAAATCTGATAAAATAAAATAAAAAGTCAAAAGTATTATATTAATAATTTAATTAAAATAAAATAAAAGTTACATAATGAAACAAATCTTAAAAATAATCACCTCTGTATGGCCAATTATACCACAGAAAAGTGCTGAGCAAATGTTCAGACATCGTCCGTATTTCTAGAGATATGACACAGCGCCATATCTGGGTGTAATGCGTCTGTAGCCCGTCGGCGTAATAAGATTCGCATGGTAGCCATGGGTCCGATCCTTTGGGGGAGTCCTGCAGGGCGAATTTTCGAGGAGGCGAGAGATGTTCTGAGCGTGAATTCTGAAGTTGACTCTATCGGAGCGTAGAGTTCCCGTCATGACTCTTTGGAAACTGGAGGTCAAGATCCATAGTTCTTGGTCACCTTTTAGATTGTTGACAACTTTCATTCCGCTGGCGAACTGCAAGGTCTCCCTGTCTAGAGCGACTTGGTAGAAGTTGCGGGGGGAGAATTCGGTGGCACTGTTCCAGCACCAGATGCTTGGTGGCTCCATGAGCCCAAAGAACAAGGTGCCGTCCCGATCCATCGCCTCGGCCGCCGACTGTGACGTGCGCTCCTCGGGGAAAACCTGCGCATTAGGAAACTCGTTAACCTAGGTTTTATCGGTGATTAATGCTATTAACTAGATTACTGATACCATACTTGGAACTCGTTGTTTATTGCATTGACTATTACCAATCATATAAGCATAGCACATTATCATCATGCATATACCTTCAACCTATCTCTTCAGAGTTGAACAATATAACTCTTACCAGTAAGAATCTGCATGACAAAATGAAACTTGTCCTAATATTCAGCTTCAACTGTCACACTATTTGAAAATTACACATGTTCCGCTAATGTCTTTGGCGTGTATGCCGGTAAACAGCATAACCCCAACACTCCATAGTGGTATAGACAAAAAACTTAGCTAAAGCACCTCGTCTGTGCAGTAGTAACCTGTTATACGAAATTTTCCTCGAATTTTCATATCGATTCGGAACACAGAACTACATTGAACAGATCAGGATCAGAGTTTTGTCGTTAACCGGTCCCGAGCCATGTCCACCACTGAAATACCATTACTGAACTTACGTTGATAGACTTCGGGTCAGCGTTAGAGTCTTCTATGAAGGAGTCGTTGCGCAGGACGCCGGTGCGCACGACGTTTTCCGTGGTGGAGGCGAGCGCGTGGAAGTAGAGGTAGCGGTCGCGGCCGCGGCGCAGCGGCGACAGGGCCATGCCCAGGATCCCGTCCATCAGGTCGAAGCTCTCACCTGGATTCACAAATGATCTAGTTAATAAATCAATAGTATAAAAAACTAAAACAACGCTTTGACTTTTCCGTGCCCACATCCAAGCTCCATCATTATATCAGCTCGGTGGTACCATATGATTGCATTGTCATCCTAGTTACATATACGTGCCAAGTTTCATCATGATACGATAATTAGATTTAGCTTGCAAGATTCCTTACATAGTGCTGTTAGTTAAGTACACGACGACTAAAAGCGGTGTCAAAATCAGAGATTACCGTGAGTAGCTTTACAGTCGATGAAAATAAGGAAATGAACTTTTTAATTTTCTTCATTAACATTGGATTCCACAAAACACTTCGTTTTGACTTCGGATGGTTACAATTTGATAGATTATCTACCTCGCAAATGTCAAATTTTAACCATCTCTATAGAAATCGCCTATCCAAAACGAGGCGTTTTGTGAAACCTATGTAGGTATAAGAAACCCGGTGTAAGTCTTCAAGCGAAATAAACTCCCACACTTACAACAACAACCTACTTACGTCACGGGCTTCTCTCATGACAAAAAGGTTTGGGATATAGGTACTTTCCCCGGTTCTCCTACTTACCGTCAAAAATATTCAAATACCTACGCGTGATCTTCTACTATCTAAAGTCCCGCCCCTCCTAAATTCAAAACACTTCAATGTATTTAAAAAACACCAACAACCCTCTCAACACATGTGTGCGTGCTGACTATGCGTTGAGAGTGTTGGTGGTGCTTTTTAAATAATAATAAAAAAATTAAGCGTTTTGAAATGTGAAGGTGGCGGGACTTTGATAGTAGAATATCTCTACACTTGAAACGATCTAGATTAATAAGGGCTTACCCATGACCAGCACCCAAGTGAAAGTTGACGTGACGCATAAATTGCATAAACGACACATCATTGTGCTACTGCCAAGGTTTGAATCGCCGACCTCGAGGCAAAATAATAGACTTAACCACTGAGCCACGCGTTTTCTTTCGTAAGGTGCAACATAAAGGAAAATAACGCAAATCGTTCAATTAATATAACCTCGATATTAATTATGACGATATAGATCTAAACGAAGTTAAGGGCCGTTTACTTAATTAAATTTATTTTTGCCTAATGGTTTGACGGTTTGACCTACCGCCTCTCATGCAGAGGGTAGCGGGTTAAAATCCGGCTCGGTCCTCTAAGTTTACTTACTTGCGAAATTCTATTTGAATTTACCACTGAGCTTTTCGGTGATGAGGATACCTGTATGCACGTGCAAAGTATTTACAGGATTTGTGTGAAGTTCCCAAACCGCATTACTTACTCTTAATTTTTAGTGACTGTAATCCTACCGTCAAGTGAAAGTCCCGCGCGACGGGAAGGGAAACATACACCAGTGCGGTGCCACAAAATATTAAATAGTACTACGCACAGGATAGCCACGGAATTACCCGCCTGAATCTAGCCGGTGCGCAACTCGCGCCCAACTCGCCTTACCGTCATTTGTTTCATCCGGAGATGGTGAGGGAAGCGTTGGCTCGCATAGTGGTACAAACACATTTACAAGTGTACAGACGTCCTCGCACGCAAACATTGTCAAATCTTTCGAATGGGGGCCATCGCGTATGAATTTACTACTAGAGGCGCTAGTGTCGCGTGAGGTCCAATAACATTCACTTTTCACTGGTTTTGGCGGGCTTCGTAACATAAATGATAATTTCTTTAATTAACCTGTTGAAAAGTGATCGCCTTCGTGAGATTATCGCAAATATGGATTATTTGGAGATCAATGTGAACGCTTTGAAAAAAAAATGAAAAAAATCCGAACGAAACGGAACTGCACAACATTGCGGCATAGCTACTCGATATGATGATAGTTATTTATAATTAATAAACTTAATGAGATTCAAGATTTAAAACTTTGTTTCGGCACCGATCTTATAAGAGTCGCCTTTGACAGCTATGCCTCTGCACCTTAGTCAACAGTGGCGCCAACTGGTGAGCAAAGAAACGATAGTCCCCATTGTGTTCGAAATCGTGCTTTTATAGGCCGTGTCCGCCGTGTGCCAGTGCGTCACGCGCCACGAGGTCCCGAGCTACGTCCACCACCAGAGTCTTAACTATTACTGATGAACGTACCGTCAATGGTAAATGTACCGCGCGAGGGAAATGGAAACATAGTCCGGTGCGTCACGCGCCACGAGCTATCTCGAGCCACGTCTACCACCAAGATCCCGAAGCCAGTCACGTCGGCAACATACACGAATGTGTCCGAACAATCTCCGGGACCAGACCTGCGGACGTCTACCACCTGGAAGACAAAATTAAGAAATTGGTACAATCGCAACAACTCATAGCAAGACACAACATAGAAGGGGTGCGGCGAAGCACTTAAGCCGTTGACTCGGAGTCTAATTATTGCTTGATCCACGCGCCTTCTGAGTTGTGTAAACCTGTACTTAAGTAGGTATATTCAGAAAACAATTTCAGTGGAAAAATAATGTGAAAACAGAAAGGGCTGCTACTGCATTGGTATCTATGCTGCAGCTTGAAAATCAGAGCGTTGACTTTTCTGCTGGGAATTGAAGTGTCAAACACTTCATTTCCATAATGCGAAAGATTCATGATTTTATCAGTACGGGTCTTTTTTTTGTGAGCGATATCGGTCACAGAACTGGATATCGGTCATGGGAATTGGCCAAAACATTAAATAGTACTCAAGTATCATAAAATATATGAAGGCCACTTGTGCCAAGCCACTTACCTCAGGTTAGCCTCTTAACTTAGGTTTAGTTGTGTTATTTAACTCGAGTTAGAGGCTAACCCGAGGTTAGCGCCGTTGGTGCAAGTGGGCCTGAGTGGATTAAATTCATTTGATGACATTCCACAGCGCCTTCTTTTCCTAAATCCCACAGTGTATTTTTTAATGTTCAATATTAACAAAGTTATGAGCTATTAAAAAAATATATCATTTTTTTTACTAAATTTGAGTTTGCAAAGTTACCCTTGTTTCTTTCTCGGGACAATTAGCAGAGGCTTGTCTCCCATTTTGTCTGGGTCTCACCATAGATACGTCTTGGAGGAAATTACCATAAGTTATTATTTTATGAAAGAAACTCACAGGAGTAATGAAGAGCGAAGACTCGACGTAGTTGGAGGCGTTGATCCGGTGGCGGTAGACGAGGTTGTCCGTGCTCAAATCGAAGGCGAGCAGCTGAGGCGGACAGAGCTGCGTGTCCGCGATCTTCCCCGTATCCATTACCCACAGACGGTTGCATTCGTCCACCTATAACGTTACGTGTAATATTAGGCTCTGAAATACGAGTCCATCATATTTGCATTGCTTTGTCAGAAAGTTTTGCGATGAAGTTCTCAGGAAACGTTTGAATTTATATATTTTCTTTGTTATGTATGGGTAAGGTGGTGCCAAAAACTTTACTTATACTGATACTGAAATTAGGAATGACCGCACTTGTCTCATTTAATGCTTTGCCTTCGTGCTTGAAGTGCTTAAGACACACCTAGACAGCCAAGCTCCGACCAGAAGTGCAGGATCTTCCTGGTGTAAACGCAGGATTCACGAAGCGACTCCTAGGGTTTCAGCCCATTGTGTAGCTACCGCCTCGCAGTCCAGGACGATATGGGTGGATGTTGGCTGTTTCTTCAGCCGAATGTATAGTCGTCGTAAAGTAACTCAAGGACTCACCGCTACTCGGAAGACTGAGGTCATCCCATCACAGTTCTGCCCCTGGTTGTCATGCCAGGTGTAATCAGGGTATGCGGCCACGCGGGCGTTCTCATCGACCGTGCCGAGCGTAATGGGCCGGCCCTCGTCGAACCGCGGGATCGTCACAAAGATCCGGGACTGGAGTGCTCCTGCGCAATCAAATGGGATTTTTAATGTTATTATTTAGCAGGCAAACGAGTACATACCTGACGCCACCTGATTATAAGCGGTCATTGAGGTCAATGAACACAGAAATCTTATGATTTATGAAATACGTTGCCAAACGTATCAAACGATGTCAAATGCGTTGCCTACCTTGAGACAAAGGTAAAATTCTTAAACCAGTTATTTTACCGGCTGCATTAACCCCTTTCTGGGACACAACAGTGTCAGCACTGTGCGGCAGATTAGCGGGTAAGGTAAAACCTTTGTGAACCACACAAAATGCAAATTCCATTTCATTTCAAGACGGTATACTAAGCCGAACGGAAATAGCACCGGGTCCTACCACATTTAAAAGTTTTGAGTAAGGTTAAAGAACCTTAATGGCATTGGTTGGCAAACAGGCATACAGGCCACCCGATGGTAAGTGGTTAGTGGTCACTGAGGGCCTTAGCAGGCATAAGGAATCTTAAGATTTCGAATGTGTAGCCAACCTTGAGGATTATGATTGAATATGTCTGATGCTAGTGCCTACGAAAAACTGGCTCTCTTAGGGGGTAAGAGAGCCAGTTTTTACAGGAACACTACAGTGCGCTGCGAACACTGCTATTTATTCGTGACAGGAAAGCTGACTGATTTTCTGAATTTAGGAGTATACGAGTAGACCGTTACGTAGTAGAAGCCCACCTAATAAATAGGTACTAATGTTCACTTAAATTATTCTTCTATTCAATTTTGCACATTTAATTTGTAGGTAATATGCCGTAATTTTGTAAGAAACAAATCATATATGATTGTCATGTTTAGATCGATCGATCTTAGATTACCTAAGTATTGTAAGTAATTGTACCTTGATAGTAAATGCTTAATTACCTACAACCGTACCTTTATCATTAGGTATAATAAGCAATTCTCAGTAACAACAAGGACTGCGTAGATGTACCTATAAATAAACAAGTTAACCTTATTTACAACGAGTACCTATGTACAAGAGACGATAGCGCTTTGTTTAAAAAAATCAAGTTTTTTTATTGCTAGCACATTTATTATTCATCATTTTCAATAAATTTGCACGCGTTAAATCCATTCCTCGTGTCATAACTTTCCTAAAATCGGTAATTGCCTACAAGAAAAATTCAAACCTCGCGAATCGAAACCTACGCTTTGAATTATCAAATTAACATTACTATCAGTCTCAATGATAATAAAAAGCGAACGAAAAACAAGTACCTACGCCTACCTAATCGATAATAGTTATTTGTGCAACAAGAGAGCAAAATTGTTTTTTGCTTCGAGTGCCATGTTTGAGTCCTGAGCTAGCGAAAGATTCTATAGTTGAATCACGAGCGTTCAGCGAGTGATTCTAGTTTAGAATCTTGAGCTAGCGAAGGACTCAAAGGCATGAGAAGTAAAAGAAATTGCTCTCGAGTAGCACATACAATTTTTCACCTCAGTAGCGAGAACACATAAAAGGTAGGTACTTGCAAAGAATACTTACACCACGAAAAATATGAAATAACATTTTCACCTCAGCAGCTCGAACAAGTAGACTTTGCTGTCAGAAATTAGTGAGCAAAATCGTGTTTGTTTCACTCAGTGAGACAAAGTATTTTTTTAATTGTTTTTTTTTTTTAATCCTTTTATCCCATCAGAGAATCCCATCAGGCAAAGGCAAAGGCTTAAGCCTTGCAGCCACAGTTAAATCGTTCCCGCGCTTTTTCTTTTTTTTTTATTTGATTACTGCTCCTTTCACTCAAATTATTAATTGAATTTCATGTTTTAAAAGAATTACTTTAAAGTTAGTTATCGAAAATTAAGAAGAAAGACATGATTTGACATGAGACAATGGCGGCAATTTGCCAAACATACGTTCGGAAACTAGTACAATGATATATTTCGAATTCATTCGGTAATATTTGAAAACTTTTAGTTTACTTTAAATTAAAACTTTACTTTAAAATGATAATTATATGAAAACATAATTATATGAAATATAAGTCATTTGAAAATTGTAAGATTTTCAGAAGTTAAATCAACGTATAATTTTAATGTCTAAAAATACGGCGGTACTGATGCGTTGCGCATATCCGAACGTTTCTAATTCATTTTTTTTTTCTACGAAAATAGATTCGCACTAAGACTTGCCTAGTATAATTCTACCTCTTTTCTTAAAGAAATGAAAAGAAGAGAGCGGATAAAATCGAGATAGTTAGAATTATTGGTATAAGAAGTAGTTACTAGTTAGATGCCGCAGTATGAAATGACCATTCGCAGTACCTAATCAAATTTAAAAAAAAAAGAAAAAGCGCGGGAACGATTTAACTATGGCTGCAAGGCTTAGGCCTTTGCCTTTGCCTGATGGGATTGCCTGATGGGATAAAAGGATTTAAAAAAACAAATTAAAAAATACTTTGTCTCACTGAGTGAAACAAACACGATTTTGCTCACTAATTTCTGACAGCAAAGTGCGGGTACTACCCCGGACGGACCTAGCACCAGGCCCTACCACCACAAAATTCTATTGTATAGTATAACCTCCCAAATAGGTAGGTACAGTTGCCATCAGAAATATGGAAGCAAACAAGATGATCATAAATATCTTATCACGATCTTATTGTCAAGAAGTTAGGGTGCATAATCACATATTTTTGATAACGTCGTCCATAACGAATAATCTAATGGCTACTGTATGGCAACGACAAAACTTAGAAGACGCGCGGCGAAGCACCCGTTGATGCAGAGTCGATTATTGCTAAATCCACGCTCCTTCGAAGTAGTGTAAGCCTGTAGGTACATAAAGATTGCGTTATATCCGTGTTTGTCATCTAACTACTCAAGGGGAAACAGGAAAATGCATAAAGCAATTACCTATTGAAATCTCATCGATAAGACACGTTTGATGATATAGCACTTTTGGCGAACATAATATACCCAATGTAGAAAGGCAAATAATGACGGGTGAAAATAGCTAAAAACGAATTTTCCCACATATGAGCCCTAGCTAGATCGATTTCTCACTCCCTTAAGCCTCTATATTCCAAATTTCATCGAATTCGTTATAGCCGTTTTCGAGAACGCGATTAGAAATATATATACATACATATGCATACACAAATATTGCTCGTTTAATAGTATAGGATTAAAAATCGTCTTAGAGTATGTATTTATATAATAGGGCTCTCTTTCACACGATAAAGACATAGACACGAGTACAGAGGTACTATAAAAGTGTAATTATAAAAACACGTCTGTGAGTGAAGGGGCGTATCTGAAAATCCCTGTGTAGCAGAAACGCCCCTTTGTTATCAAATCATATACCTAGGACAGATTTAACTTTTAATAGTTCAAATCGGCGCAATGGTTGTAAAGGGCATGGTAGATATGTTTGTTATTACGTGATGTAGTAGGTAGTCGATGGATGTCCTAGTATTAGTATTGCAATACTGTAGCTAACGATAGGTCGTACTTTGACCAAGAAATCATAAAAATATTGAATCCAAAAGATAAGGCTTGTACCAATCGGTTACTGTCTATAACGTACCAATGTCTTAAAAGTAAATTTATTATTCTTTTCTGTTTTTATTTCGTTTTTTTACTTTTAGTTTAAGTAGGTACCTACTAACGATCTATTGAATAATAAATTATGTCTTCGAATTAATAAAAGGTGTTCAGTGTTTGAATTATATTAATATTTACCTACTTAAATATAACAAAAAAAACATAACCCAAACGATTTTGGCGTTTGCTTGAGAACGAAAAACATAGGCGTAATGTAAATCTTGAGCAAATTTCTCAATTACTGAAAACGCTTCTTTGTCACTTACCGCTTCTATGATGTACATCGACGTCAATCGGCACAGAGTTTCCGGGCACGTAGTACCTCCTCTGCAGCGCGGCTTGCCGGTGCGCTTCCGAGGGGAACTGGAAGTCGAGCTCGGGCCACTGTCGGACGGTGCGCAGCCCCGGGCGCGCGGCCCACGCGACCTGCGCCGGCGGCCAGCAGCACGCCAGGCAGTACGACAGGAAGAAGAACCGCTCCAGACCGTACGCCATCTCTAACTTGAAGGTGTCTAGGAGCGCTGGGTCTGTTGAGCAAAATCACCACCTTTTTTTATTAAGCTCTTTTAAAAGTTTCATAAGCAATATTTAGGGCCCGTTGCTACAAACACAGTTGACGGGCACATGGTCGCTAAATGACAGCCAAGTTGTCGTTCCATACAGAAACTTTATTTTCTCCCATAGTATTTAACAAGCGCTGTTCATGGTTAACGGACGGTTTGAATCATTCCACCCATAGGTACGTACATTCGAAACGACGAGTAGCTGACATAACAGATGTTAAGAGAATACTATCAAATAGAACTAGGCAAAAAGTAATCACATGAATATCTTTTGCAATAATTAACGAATAAAAAATACACGTCATTCTTATTCAGGATAATAAAAATCAGTTAGACAAAGACTATGGCAGATTGATAAATTAAAAAGGTTAAAAACTTAGAACAGGTTTTTGTGAATGAGAATCAAGAATCATACCAGTTTTGAAATGATAAAAACAGCAATCGATTAGAGAACGTTAAGTTCAAATTAAGTTATGTAGCTGGTAGGTATACGACTATTTTGCTGTTATAATTTTTGAACAACCAAAGTTAAAACTGACGACGGTAAGTTAACAGTTAAATACGGAATGACTAATCCTCAATTGTATTGTGCACTTTCCACACTGATAGTTGATTAGTTGACAACTTTGTAATCTACACAAGACAATTAGGTAGGTAACTAGGTAACGTCTTTTTTTAAAGACATGGTTAATCACTCAGCGCTAAATTACCATATTGACTGAGTAGTGCGTCACAAAACCCGCTCTGCTCCATCGTTTTCTTTCACAGATAATGTCACAGGTCCAAAGTCATTCACTTTTATTCACAAAAATAATTGTCTTAGATTTTCACAAAACACCACAACTTTTGAACTTCTTCGTCCACATCAAGCGCTAGCTAATCAGTTGTAACAGATATCTATTAGGTCACAGCTTTATATCGATAAGTCTAATGCATACCATGCATACGTCCGAGTATAAATATTTAGGACAATTTAAGCATTACAAATTAAAACCTTTAAACGTGCTTAATGAAAAAAACAACAATCGGAAAATTCGCTGGGAATTGCATCACACCAACGGCGAAGGCGGTTTCTAGGAAATAGAGCCTGCAGTTAATCGGAGGGCAACATTTGTAAACACCATATATGTGGACGATGCTTTAAATCGAGATAACTTTACCATATTTAAAGATTCTTATGACTTGGGAACTGATTTACATTTTTAACTTGAAGTAGGTACCTACAACTTTGTATTCCCAACTGTGAAGTGCCTGTTTTGGAATTAAGTCACTATCAAAGAATATCAATAAATGCGAACACACCTCACGTCAGTACGATTACTATGGGATACGAAAACTGTTCTGTTGCTCTTTTTCTAACCTATACGCGAACCAATATATTTACTAACGGTAAATTATATTTGCGTTGACTTTACTATGCAAAACATCAAGCAGGAATTTAAGAACCATTGTTTTTTCTGTGCGAAGTAATACTTGAGTATTTTTAACACCTAGCAGTTAACGCCCTGTATGAATTAAAGTAGTGGTCTTGATTTTGAAAATTTGTATTGCGGACAAAGTTTCGCTGTTGTAGTCTAATAGTGTTTTATCAATTGTATACATGTGACCGCTTATATGTGTTTGAGATAAACAATAGTTAAGTACTTCAAATAGTAAAATGAGACGTAAAAACAGATGGTATATCATCACAACAACATAATAACCAATTTTTTCTCAGTCTGATACGGCTTTGTAACTCAAACCGGTCACGTTCCGATACACTGGGTCCGGGGATCTGCTAAACACGAAGTTTGGCAGGTTAAGTGCCAACTCCCAACCGTTTTAACAGTTAATACTATTACAGTCAATGTTACACCTCTCAAATTTGTATATGAATTTTGCAAGATTTAATTCCAACATACTAAGCGTAGCTTAGTTTTAAATTCCTGATAAACAAAGAGAATATTCAGTATAAAAACTGGATCTTTATAACGTCTACGGCGCCTCCAGATAGCGTAACTGTATTAATTTATAAAAAATGAAAAAAGACACTGTTGATTACACGAAAAAATAACGATGCTTTAAATGGGCTAAATGGAAGTAGAAAAAAAAATCAAACAGAATAATAATTAATGACCACAATCCACAATTAAATATCTACTAAATGAAAAAATAAACACGACACTCCACCAAACAAGGGGTCGGGGAAGCAAGGAGGCTTACACTGAAACTGCCTTCTGCAGTTTTCAATGCAAGGAAAATCTTGAAACAATAAACGGTCTTGTGAAACAGAACTATTATTTTCCTAATAGAGACATTGTATAGTAGGAAATAGTAGAAAATATTTGCTAGGTATTTTATTCTACTACTTACTTAACTACCTACTACATAAATTAGATGATAAGTACTGAAATAGTTCGTACTTAGGCACGAATCATTGCACCATTTTTACACTCTTTGAACGACTCTAATGCAAAATGGTATACATACATAGGTACATATTAAATTTTAAAATAAGATGGGCAAAGACAGCTAAAATGTTGCTTCCGCAAAGTTATCGGAAAACAATCCATATTATATTATAAATGTGAGTGTGTTTGTTCTTCCTTCACGTCGTAACGAGTGGACTGATTTGGATTAAATTTGGTATGGAGATAGTTTGAGAGCCGGGCAATAACATAGGATACTTTTTATCCGGATATTTCCACGGGAACGGGTTTTCCACGGGTCAAAACAATTTTTCAATACTTCTATAACTGTCTATATGTACAGTATCATCGGGTACGCAAATTCGATGTAGGTATACGCGGGACGAAGTACGCGGGCATCGGCTAGCAAGTACTTAATAACTTTGTGAGTAAGATTCTTAAGTCGATAATGTACCTATATGTCACGGGCAAACACATGTTTTGTTTATCTGAAAGAATAGCTACTTAACTAGAGGGTTTGGGCTATAGTCCCCACGCGTGCCCAGTGCGGATTGGGGACTTCACACACAACCTGGAATTTCCCATGTTTTCCTTCAGCGAAAAGTTCTGTGGTAAATTCGAATTGAATATCGCACATAAGTAAACTCAGAGTTGCGAGCTGGGATCGAACCCCCGACCATGCATAGCCGATGCAGGAATGAAACGCGGTAGCTTGAACAACCCACGGCATCCATTAATAATTTCATACTTTATTGAATTGGCGTTTATAATGGTTAGATATTCAGTTTTCAATATTTATCTTCATCAAAAGGTCATGGAATTTTTCACCGGATGACACGGAGTTTGCTGACAGAGTTTTTAATTATGTACCTTAGCCCACGATTCGCAACAAGTAATGACCAATCGCGATCATTGAACAATGGCTCAAGTCAATGATGGGATGTGATTTCGCGATAACGTTGACATTGACCTTGGTGGTGCTCTTGCAGGTTTGATGACCCGATGAGGCTATCGGGCCTCTAGCCAGAATGGTAAATGACATCCGATGTCATTTTCTGCCCAAAATCACTAGAGCCGCGCAACAGACCATAATTACCTCCTAGTTGATAAGTAGCTTTCTGTCTGTGACTTCGCCAGCGTGGAATTCATTTATCACGTTCCCGCTTTGGTTACCGTCTTCGTGGATAAATCTAGCCTTTGTCTTTAACGTAACTATCTCCATATCAAACGTCACCTAAATCGGTCCAGTGACGGACATTATGGAAGTAGGGATTGATAGGTACTTGATAGAATCACGCCAGTAACTGAGTGTGTACCTAATAAACGGTACCTATTTCAACGGTAATTTCAAATAAATATAAATAATCGTTAGGTATTAGTAGTAGAACTACTTACTTAGTTAAATTAGTACCTCCTAATAAAAATAGTAGTTAGCTCTTAAATTTAGGTACTTACGTAATAGGGATGACGACAGGGCGAAGAAATCGGAATTCTAATTAGTCCGTCAGTCAGGTAATAAAAAAATATTAGACACGTATTTTTTTGTTTTATCAAATTAACAAAGAATGACTAAGTTAACACGCATTAAAGTTGGAGAGTGGGGGCTAACTACGTCACCGTTAGGTATAAATCGTACCTAACCGTGACGTCACGCGACATTTCAACTCAATATATCTCCTTATAAGTTTGATTACGTGAAAAAAGAAAAAAATACGTGTCCAATACTTTTCAATAATCTTCCTGATAGACTAAGGAAAAAAAAGTTGTCGTTATCCCTATTATCTTTATATAATCTAATGATTATTAATTTTGAGAAATCCCAATGTACAATTGCGTTTGCCAATCGGTTTGATGATGGCCAATACAAGATCGACTCGATCGAATATGAAATTGAACCGTAATATTAAATCATAACGTTCAATTTTGTACATGAAATTGTCTACTTGTAGTACTATACAGGTACATGTAAAATTGTAAATATAATGAGTTTCTAAGTAGGTAAATAATGTGGACAAAATCCATAGCACAGGTATAGTATTTATTTACGATGTGATTCATTGATAGTTTAGGCAGAAAGACTGAGTGCAACGTACCTACTTTTGACGCTTTCGACGTCAAGGAACTTCACCTTCAAGAAGTCGATTAGTTGTTGAAAAAGTTACATAAACTTGTTGTTCGTGAAATATTTTGTGAAGGCTCGTGAATAAACACACCCACACACACGCACGGAACACAAAGTCGTTGGTTTAATTAATTTAAGTTCAATAAATTACCTATTGTTGCATTCAACACACTATAAGTAGATAACTGACTTAAAATAGCTAACATTTCCATAAATATTTTTATAAATACCTAATCATAAAATACTTGATCATTTTTAAGTATGTTTACAATATGTATTTTATAGTAACCCTGTCAATGTTATAATAGTTAGAAAAGAAATCATCTTGCAATCGTAATAAAACAATCTTCACTCGCATTTTTGAAGATCGAGAAAGTTACTAACTACGACCTTCACAAATTTAAATTAAATCCATAAAAAGGAATAATTTCGCGGTTAATCCATTATGCTTACTAGAGCATTTCGCTGTAAAAACTTCGTTTTCCAACCAAGATAGGGCTTTCTAAAAAGAGAACGAAGTTATATCGGAATCCGAGAAGTCCGTGTTTAGTCGGTTGTTGTAAAAAATGACAAGGCCAGATATAATTAGACTTTCACTGTAAAAGTAATCACCAAAAAAAGTTTGTTTGAATTGGTTTAGGGTTTTAAAATTTACGAGTTGCTCGACTACCTATGTGTGAAGTTTAATTTGTTGTGTTTTTTAAGTACCTACATTTTACTTAGGTAGGTAATACAACTTAATCTATTTATGACTTTTCTTTGAGGGCAAGAGCTTTTGCCAATATCGTGATTCAAACAAAGTCAAATATTTGATTTTCCTGAAAATTTTACTTTTTCGACGGGCTATGTATTTGTGCTCCATGGGGTTATATTTAAAAAATCTATAGGTACCGGGCTTAAGTATTGGCAAAATTTAATAGACTAAACAAGTCCCGTAATTTTTCTGTCGATAGTAAATGCATAGTTTAGTTTATGAAAATAGAACCAAATACTACAGTTTTCAAACATTACTTATACTCATAGGAGGACGTAAGACTCGGTAGATATCGAAATCGACACCAGAATCTTATGATTTTAAACCTCAAAATTTGTTCCCCCATTATCTCATGAATTTCATCAGCATTAAGCAATCATGTTTCGAATCAAATCAAATCAAACATTTATTCAGCACATTGGCCACACTGGGGCACTTTTACACGTCAGAAATGAATTTACCAGCGCTTCCTAGACCCATTGCTTGAGAAGAAGCGCCGCAGCAAACTCAGCAGAAGGCCTTTTTTCAAAAATTCCACATACAAATAATTCACATAAAAAAGCAAGAATTGCTAGCCATGACAAAATTACGTGACTAGAATATACTAAACAAGTATTAAAACTACTTAAAAATAACTAAAATACTTGAAAATTAGATTCACATTAAATCTGCATTATATGTATAAAATATATAATTAAGGTATATGTACCTACTAAAATTACTTTTAAGGGATTTACCTATATTCCCAGCTAAATCTTAAATCGAAGATCTAAGAGATGTAGTCTCCAAGGGTCCAGAAAAAAAGGCATCATTGAAATATTTATATTTATCGTAATGAATACACCATCGTGCGCCGACATACTTACATATGAATACACACTTAGACATTTTAACTAATTAAATGGTGGTACCATGGGATTTATTTTTTACTATGCTTGATCGAAATGTTGTTTTTCCACCTGTGACACGCATTGTGGTTACAAACTGGCAAAAACCTGAGGTTGGCCGTATTACTTATATGTGTTTTTTTTTTATCTCGAACAGGCGTCACGAGCTTATTTTGTATTAGGTAATAAGTCCATATTGCTGTTGCCTACACCTTTGTTCACATAGATTAAGGTTTTGAATTTGTTGAAAATAATTAAGTATATACTTATCTCGATACAAGGTGATAATAATTATTATTGACGATGTTAGACATCCACTAAGAAATGATATTCGGGAATTCCAGCCTTACGTAATGCTTTTTAGTCCCTTATGCTAAAAAGCGTTACGTAGGTATCACAGTGCCGAATTTCAAAATACCGAATTTCATAACGCCAATGACCTGAAGGCGGCATATCAAAATACCGAAAGCTCACTAGCCCGAAAGTTCGTTATCCCGAAAGTACTATTGATCGATAGCTTGATTTCCTGAAGACCCAAATACCGAAGGAGTCCCGAAAATTAGAATCCCGGAGACCCGAATTGTGAGTGAAGACGATTCAAAGTAGAAGCGACTTGCAGCCTGCAGCCTGCAGGTTCAATGGCTAAGGCGGGAGTGAAGCGAAGCCGGCTCCCGCCTTACCCATCGAGGTTAGGTTTTTTTCTGTAACAGACTAGAAAAGACTTTCGGCATTTTAACCTTCGGGTTATGTTTATGTACTGGCGGGATATTGTACTTTCGGTAAGTATTTTGATTTTCGATGTGTTAAGCGTCGATATTTTAGTTGTACCTAGGTGTAAGCGTTGGCAACAAGAAGTTAACGTCCGTTAAATTGTGGAGTAAGTAAATGACGTTTCTGTATGGAATGACCGCTCGGTCCATATTTAACGGATGTTAACTTCTTTATGCAACGATGCAACCCAGGCTCAGACATCAGTAGGTATGTGTCGATATAGATTTACTTATCAAAACTGACTCGAAAATAATGTAGAAATCTTATACAGTCAACCAACCAGCATAATGCACCCAAAATAGGTACATGCTAATTTCAGGGTAGTTTTACAACCAAAATTTAAGTATAAGTACTAGATACAAAATATTTTCATCCTTATAAATAATCCAGCAATAATATAAGCAGCGAACAACGATTATATGTACTCCTCGATACGTCTACAAAGTGTGCCCATTCATCGTGGAATTTAAATTATCGCGTCATTTTTATTTATGTTTGTGCGGTTTTGTTACCTCTGTAACCCATATAATAGTTCAAATTCAACTAAAATTTATTTTTACATGCTGTTCTATTTTAAATGTCATGAATATTTTTTTTTAGAGCGGGTAGATGAAATACCTAAGCATTTTTATTATTTCAATAGCTATGAACAAGATCGTTTTTATAGAAACAACATCATTACCTACGCATCATCACTATCGACATTTTAAGTACCGATACCGGTTTTCCCAAAATAATAATCCTAAATACCTATACAAAACATAAATACTTACCTTCGTTTTTTATTTAAATATTTCAAGAAACATACCTTATTGTGAGTTTGACAGTCGAAAAATCCAATAGGTGGTAAAGTCGTCGTTTTTTTTAAAAATCGTATCCGCGAGTGATTGTTGGGAGCTGCGTGCGCGCACTGATCGCGAACCGGCCGGAGCATCTGTTATCATTCACGTTGAAGCTTTTTGCCGCCATAGACGGCCGCAGCCCACAAAGATAACAGCTAAAATTCACTTTAGCTCGTGCGCGTATAGTTCAAATTAGCGCTATTTTTGCAACTGGCGTGGCTGTCGAGTGACAAACCAGCGGGACGCATCCACCGTCCACAAACTCTGACGTAGCCCCTATTACGAGGACTGGACTATGATCAAGAGAAGTGATTACCACGGGTTTTTTTAGTCTAGGGTTACACGCTCAGTATTCCAGTTCAGTCCTCAGTCTTGACTGACGCCAAAATGATGGATGTGACATTTGCAAAGTCGCCATC
Source organism: Aethes cnicana (assembly GCA_963971205.1). Classification (NCBI taxonomy): domain Eukaryota; kingdom Metazoa; phylum Arthropoda; class Insecta; order Lepidoptera; family Tortricidae; genus Aethes; species Aethes cnicana. The sequence continues at coordinate 6,562,558 of OZ020282.1, forward strand.
AGATATATGGAAGCGAACTAGGTTATCATAAAAATATCTGATGCTGATCTTATTGTCAAGACGTTAGAGAGCATGTTCTGTTCACATATTTATGATCACCTCGCCCACTATGTGATGACGACTATATATGATAACGACTGTACAAATGTATGTACTAAAACTGATTTTTCTCTGGGAAAACCCGTTCCCGTAGATAACGGGATAAAAAGTATCATATGTTATTCCTAGGGTCTCAAACTATCTCCATATCAAATTTCATCCAAATCTGTCCAGTCCTTTCAACGTGAAGGAAGGACAAACAAACATACAAACACACTTTCACATTTATAATATTAGTATGGATAAGCCGTGGTGGCATGGTGGTTCGACCTCTCATGCCTCACATGCGAGGGTCGGGGGTTCGATTCTGGCTCGCACCTCTAAGTTTACTTACGTGCGAAATTCAATTTGAATTTACCATGAGCTTTTCGGTGAAGGAAAACATCGTGAGGAAACCTGCACGCATCTGCGAAGTAATTCAAAGATGTGTGTGAAGTCCCCAATCCGCACTGGACCCACGTGGGGACTATAGCCCAAACCCTCTCATGATGAGGGGAGGCCTGTGCCCAGCAATGGGACGCAAATAGGCTGTAGTAGTAGTATGGATAATCGGTACGGACCATCAGCAGATCAGTCCATGGGTTAGACGATAATTCTCGCGTGTTGGGTAGGTAGGTACTTACTTACAGAATTGATGAAAGAAATGAACAGATACAAATACAGGAAGGTAACCTGGTTTTCGATGTTAATTAAAAATCTATTAAAGGGCACTAAACTAACGCACAGGTAGGCCGAAAACTTCAATTTGTCTTGGACTGGCTGTAAGCTACTGGGCTTCTAATTAATTGTCTATTTGAGTTCACGAAGTGATCCTATAGCGAACAGAATTGTGACCAGATTCCCATGTTATAACAGCAAGCAAAACGTTGTGGCGATATTAATTTTACCCATTAGGTTTTTAATTATTTTCGAGTTGATATTTTTTATGGCATTCAGGTATCGCTCACACCATCAATCCCATACTGGGCCATACAATTCTTTTTTATAGTTTTTTCGTCGATTCAGTTTTTGAAAAAAATTCAGAATGTCGGAGTTGTACATGGTTCAAAAACTACTTACTTAGCGAGATCTGCAGCTCTCAGAGCCTGCACTAGTTTTATACCTAACACATGTGTTTCCGGAGCGACAATAATATTTTTGTGTATTTAAAGTGAATGTTAAAACAGTTGCTGCAACAATGGACATTGAACAATCCTTGTAGGTAATCTACCTAGTGCATTTTTGGTTCCTAAGTTGTCACTGCGGAAAACATTGAAACGATTTTAAATGTTTGTAATACCTACTATACATTTTTCACCGACTTCAAAAAAGAAGGTTATCAATTCAATTACTATATGTAATATGACCTAGTCGTCACTGTCAGCCAGTGTTTGTATTGTTAAGATAAGCAAGTGCAATAAAAGCTTAAATAATATGGTAGGTACTGGCATGGAGTACAAGAACCGAGAATTATATTCCATCGAAGAATGAACGCGGTCAGCCTAGCGTCATAATTTCTTATCCCAATTGGAGTAACAGGGACAGAATAAAAATACTTGAGCACGAAACGTTTCACCCGATAACTTGAACTGTCACTTTTCAAAGTCACCAACGCAGCCCATGGTGTTTCACATTTTACCGAAGCCAGTGATCCGGCACTGGTGTCCAGTAGTCCACTGACGGACGCCGGGACCCCGAACCGATCAAGCGACTCGACAATGACCGGATGTAGGCCTTATTATGAAACCTATTTGTATTAAAATCGTTCGCAATAACTGTTGTCTGGGTAGAATGTCACTAACGCATAAAGTTCTAGGTACCAACAAATGTAGGGTACCTAATCCGGAGTTTATTATTCCATCTTTATTCTATTATTTTTAGTTTAGAAGAGTACTTAACAGTATGCATCAGAGGCGGTAGATCAAACCACTAGACTAACACGACTTATTTAACTTTTTTGTTCTTTACTACCCACCCATATAACACGCAAAACCTTTAGCCGGATATAAACCAGAAGTTCGAAACTTGTATTTTAAACTGATACTAATTTACATACTTTTAACACGATACACATAGAAACATCAATTTTTACGATCAGGTTCAGGCCTAAAGCAGGGTCAATGTGGATGTCAATGTCTCCGACCGATCGCTGCGGCTTGTGGCCGACGACGTTTTATCGATTTTTTTTTACCTTTAGGTACTTGCTATTTATCATTATCATCATCATAATTTCAGCCGAAGGACGTCCACTGCTGGACATAGGCCTCCCCCAAGGGTCGCCACTCAGACCGGTCCTGTGCTACTTGCTTCCACCGGTTTTCCGCGACCTGCTATTTATATTTAGGTACTAAAAAATATTTCCGTTATGTGGGCTCAAATGATTATTTTGGTAAATATAAATAACTAGCTTCTGCCCGCGACTTCACCCGCGTGAAATTCGCGCGGTTATCGCGCTCCCGTGCGGGAACTATGCTCTTTTCCGGGATAAAAAGTAGCCTTTCTCGGGACTCCAACTATCTCCATACCAAATTTCATCCAAATCGGTCCAGCGGTTGAAGCGTGAAGAGGTAACAAACAGACAGAGTTACTTTCGCATTTATAGTATTAATCAGGGATGTTGCGGATATTCGCATCCGCATCCGCAACCGCGGAACTTCCGCATCATTTTCGACATCTGCATCCGCATCCGCATCCGCATCAAATCGATGCGGAGCTGGATGCGGATGCGGATCTGTGCAAGTCGCAACAAGAACAAGGCTCAGCGGTGATGGCGTGTGCCTCCTAGTTGCCTACACTGACCCATTAGCCACTGAGAGTCGTCTTTACATTCGGTGAAATGTGATTGGTTGGTGTAATTAGTTGGTAAATGCACATTTGTTTATGTTCTTGTCGACAGGTAGAGTACCGCGTTTATTTTGTTCGCCAGCGATTTTCGTTAAGTTTTGACGTGTTTCTGTTTAATTAGAGAGTTTAGATTAACTTAATACTCATCCAAATTTTTTAAATTAGTTTCATACATGTATCTATAGGTATCTACTACGTACTCTCGTAAAGGACGTACTAAACCATCTTTGAAAAACCATTTGAAATCGGTGCACCAGGAGCAAATAGCCAGTTTTGTGATGATATCGAAAATTAAACCAGGAAAAAAATCTGGTACCTAAGTTTGCGTTGAAGTCAGTTTTTTGTTTAAAGGTATAACTTTTGTTTAACGTAATAAACGTGCCAATTTACCAAACTTTACCATAATACCAAAAAAGTAACAAACTTTGTTTGCACATCCGCATCCGCATCCGCGGATGTGAAGCCTCAAAAATCCGCATCCGCATCCGCATCCGCGGATGTCAAAAAAACTGCATCCGTAACATCCCTGGTATTAATGTGGACTAGTAAAGACAAAAAATATCGATAAAACTCATGTCGGCCGCAAGCCGCAACGATCGATCGACATTGACAATCCACCTTAAGCCATATCCTAGTCATGTCTAGTGTGCCTTTGTTTAGAACCTTTTGGGTTTTCCCAGATTAGGTACCTGCATGCCCGTAAGGGAAAGAAAATGCGCGCGAGTGACTCAAGCTAAGGATTTTCCAAAGGCTGAGCGGCATAATCTATCAAAGAATGATTTGTGGTTACTGATGTATTATGAATAAGTACACACCTACCTGTCTAGTACCTGCTAGTACGTACAGTCATATATAAAAGCGATGACATCAAGTTAGTATTTAGTATTTTTATGTAGGTAATGAATGGCAACCTAATAACGGCATAAAAACATCGGGATACTACGGCCTACGTCCCACTGCTGCACGATATTTTCCTTCACCGAAAAGCACGGTGGTTAATTCAAATTGAATTTCGCACGTAAGTAAACTTAGAGGTGCGAGCCGGAATCGAACCCCCGACCCTCTGCATGAGAGGCGGTAGGTCGAACCACTAGACCACTTCTACACGGGATATATTTTGTACCACCACCTCCACAACAGATTATTTACGACCCACTGCTGGGCACATGCCTCCTCTCATCACGAGAAGGTTTGGGCTATAGTCCCCACGCGAGCCCAGTGCGGATTGGGGGCTTCACACACATCCTTGAATACTTCACACTTGCGCGCAGATTTCCTCATGATGTTTTCCTTCACCGAAAAGCTCAATGGTAAATTCAAATTGAATTTCGCACATAAGTAAACTCAGAAGTGCCATCTTGCTAAATAGGACGATACTCATTGACCTATAATAACACATGGATGAACAGTGCCTAACAGAATATGTCAAAATATAGGGAGCAAACTGACATTAGAAAATACGTTCCAATATGCTAATAACGCCTCTTTATAATATGTGTCAAGATAAAGATTTTATACAAAAGTAAACCTAACACTATGAGACTTAAGTATCAAATTTACTGAGCGCCAAACGGGTGCAGTTTTTCGGGCACCCGTTTTGACGGGACATTTTTCTCCGACTGATTGTGAATCCTTACTTATAATAGATCAATGAAGATACTGAATCGCGATCCTATTTACGAACTTGAATTAGGCCCTAGTGTTATAGGTACTAACCCTATCATGCAGTGATACAGCATCCCCCTATTTAGCAAGATGGTATATTACTGATAATTATACATTACTGAACAGTATGACGAAAATGCACTTAAAACTTAACACATTAGGTACTCTTATTGAGGGAAATATACAGTCCGTTTCCCTATGTTCTGTTAGACCCCCAGTTTTTAGGGTTCCGAAGTCCACAAGGAACCCTTATAGTTTCGCCATGTCCGTCCGTCCGTCGGTCCGTCTGTCCGCACTATTGCTCAGAGATGCTTAGTTCTAGAAAGCTGTAATTTGGCATGAATATACATATTAGTTACGCTGGCAAAGTGGTACAATAAAATTTTGAAATATATTTTTTTATAGGGTACCTCCCCTACTCGTAAAGTGGGGATTATTTTTTTTTTTCTTGCGTAGGTACCCCATGATGCGGCATATCGTTGAATAGGTCTTAAAAAAATATTGTGGGTTTGTTTAAACCATTTTTTGAGTAAGTGATGCGTTTGTGAAATATTAAGCTTTAAAGTGCTATTTTTTGTTAGAGTCATGTGTCCCCCCCCCCCCCCCTGCCAGCTAAATGGTGGTATTTGGATGGCTGAAAAAAATCACGGTTATGGCATATATAACGTAGTTGAAAGGAAAACTATCACAGCTAAGTAGGCTGTACAAACTTACGAGTAATAGTTGACCAACTTATGAAATGATTCAAAAACCAATGATTTTTCTCGAGCGGCAGGGGCGTCGGGCGGGCACGTCTAGCTAGATGCTAATAAGTCTTAGAAAGGTACTGTGGGCATCGTCAACTTCGGAACCCTATAATTTGCGCGTGGCCCGACACGCACTTGGCCGGTTTTTTTTTTCAATAACAATCTGTATTGTAATAACAGCCTAAGCTTTTCTGGAATAATGAAATTAAAACGTAAATTATGTAGGTATTAAATATCGATTTAATCTTGCAATATATACAAATTTGTTGACAAAGGCTTTAATAATTTATACATACTTGGTAGCTATATGGAAGGTACAAAAGATTCATCTAATCTTATGATTTATATGGTAACTATATTATATAGCAAGACTCAGCTCGGTGGCAGACGTCGGTGGTTAACGTTAATTTTCTACACATTGCACATAAATATTTTAATTTATATAAAAATAGAAAGTTGTTATTAGTAAATGTGTTTTGGTTTTTCATATCACTGTCACATTCGAATTACAATCATAAATAAAAACAAAACACCTTTTAACAAGATAAGTTTTAAAAAGATATTATTTTTAAACTTAGGGGCGATTTTTCAATAACCAGATGAGTCGTTATGCTGAAAAATCGGCCTTTAAACGGATAAATGGGTGTTAATCCCTTATACTACAGGAAAAATAGCATAGTTTGTTTATAACCTTATCTTGGCAGCAGAAATGAGGATCTGCCGAGTCCTACCAAAAACATATTTTGCTGATAAACAGTCATATTTAGCCTCACTTTACCTGTACTACTATAGAAAATAGAAAATCAATAATACAAAATAATTTTCGTTAGTTTTTTAGCTTTTAATACCTAACGAAGTCATTCCTTCCCTTTTGACTTAAAGATATTAAATAATTAAAAGAATATTCAGTGACGAGAGTAATACAGACTAGCCCCTAAAATTTCATTCACTTCAATTTGTAATATTTGGCTAAAATTATTATTATCACTTTAATCCCTTAAAATTGAAATTAGATCATACGAGAAGAAACCCCCAATAAAAAGTACTTACAACGATTTAGGTAATTAATATCGAATATGACAAAAAACAAGATGAAATTCAGGAGATTTCGATTACTGTGTTCAAAATAGCTATGACACTTGGAATATTTAAGCAGACATATATAACAAAAGAAATCAATCTTGTGTAGTCAACGCCAACCGCCAGTAGTTTAAATAAGATACGCCACTAAAGGTGCTATTCCAAGAACAGCGATCGAGAGATTGACACGCGCGTCAGTAGCGGCCGTAGCCATATGAAAATGTATTGGAATTCGGAACCGCTTCCGCGGGTCACGACTGCCGCCCGCGGCTGCGATCGACCGCTGGCCTTGGAAAAGCACCTAAACTGCAACAAGTTACTTATCCCAACCTGAATTGAATACCTACCTACTTTATCTGTCTATCGCACAGTCGTTTTTATGCCTGGATTAATTTGCTTAGATAGCAATAGTCATGGTAGACATACATTTCCTTTAATGAATATCTTCTTCAGGGGAATACGACAATTCAATGTATAATATAATAGATAATAATTAAAATAGCAGAAGATATGATATTTGACTTACGTTACGTTTTACTTAAAATGATAAGTATACATACGTTTCCTTGAACATTTGGTTCGCATAAAAAATGTAATACGAGTAGTGATCATCTAGGTACTATAGGAAGCGCCGCGCCTCCCCGATTCAAAACGCTTCAAAGTATTTAATAAAAACCGGCCAAGTGCGTGTCGGGCCACGCGCAAATTATAGGGTTCCGAAGTTGAGGATGCCCACAGTACCTTTCTAAGACTTATTAGCATCTAGCTAGCCTGTGGTATGACGTGCCCGCCCGACGCCCCTGCCGCTCGAGAAAAATCATCATTATAAGTTGGTCGACTATTACTCGTAAGTTTGTACAGCCTACTTAGCTCTGATAGTTTTCCTTTCAACTACGTTATATATGCCACCACCGTGATTTTTTTCAGACATCCAAATACCACCGTTTAGCTGGCAGGGGGGGGGGGACACGTGACTCTTACAAAAAATAGCACTTTAAAGCTTAATATTTCACAAACGCATCACTTAATCAAAAAATGGTTTTAACAAACCCACAATATTTTTTTAAGACCTATTCAACAATATGCCGCACCATGGGGTACGCAAGAAAAAAAAATTACATCCCCACTTTACGAGTAGGGGGAGGTACCCTATAAAAAAATATATTTCAAAATTGTATTGTACCACTTTGTCAGCGTAACTAATATGCATATTCATGCCAAATTACAGCTCTCTAGACCTAAGCATCTCCGAGCAATAGTGCGGACAGACGGACGGACGGACGGACGGACGGACGGACGGACGGACGGACGGACGGACATGGCGAAACTATAAGGGTTCCTTGTGGACTTCGGAACCCTAATAAAAAGCAGCGCCAACAATCTCAACGTTTATTTGACGGCTGTCTCAGACAGCGTTGGTGGTGCTTCTTAAATACTTTACAAATACATTGAAGCGTTTTAAATTATGGAGGCGCGCGACTTCCTATAGTAGATTATCTCTAAATTCCACAGGACTTCAAATGAAGTGAGTCTGGAAATCCCTTTTGCCATATTAGTTCGTAATTTTCGATGGCGTCTTTTATTTATGGCAATGATCGGCAAAAGGCCACCTGATGGTAAGTGACTCTAGCCCATCGACAGAAGGAATTACAAGATTTCGAATGTTAAGGAGGACAAAGATTGACTGCACCTTGCTGGTACTTAATTCACCGCCCAATTATTTAAACTGTACTTTTTTTACTACATACGCATTATCAGACCAATTTTACCTAATAGGAAAAATCTTAAATTATTTAGGCCAATTCCTTGTCGGTGAAGCAGAAGATTCCGAAGTTACCTATCCCTGCACAAATATTTTTTTTTATTTATTGGACTTTTCCATTTCATTACATTATCTGAACTACTTAAGGTCACAGGCCCGCGGGTTAATTGTGAATGGCACTTGCTTTGGATGTCAATTCAAAGTGTGATTTTTGCTCTTTACTTTATGTTTCAATTTCGTATTCGACAGTGCATGAATCGACATAAATACAAATCAAGTGGGATTCAGAATTAACCCGCCGGCCTGTCTAAATCACCTCGCTCTAATGTTAGATATTGGCAGATACTGGCGATGAAAAAGACTACACGTGCGCTCTGTGATACACGTTTTAGAAATTGTCAGAAATTGACAGTGTGTCTAAATGTGACACCGGTATTCTTTTGCTTTGAATTGCATTTTTAAGAGTGAATTGGCCTCTTCTTATTTAGAAAATGGTAAATCCTATATCCCTATGCACGAACTGGAATAAGGGCCCTGTTAAAGTGTCCTTCTTAGACAGCTTCAAATTTTCGACAATAAAGGCGCTGGGGAGAATCTTAGCATCGGCAATACAGTAGGTATATAAGTAATAGTAGTTTATGCAACTGCTACATAATAAAGGTCCTTAAAACACGAGTGGAGTTTTATGAAACGAGCCGCGAGCCTAATAATATCACACGAGTGTTTTAAGGCCTAATTATGTACTGTTGCATACACAACTTTATCTACACTCATTTTATAAATCCTCTAAGATGCTTCAAAATCTATCCACAATGGCAGCAATTTGAATACGTCAGTGTCTCACATTCGATTTTTAAAAAGCATAGACTAAATAGAGCCGACATTTGAATTTGGAACAAACTTTCGCTCTGTCTGATCGAAGAATACAGGCGGGCATTGGTGTTCGAAGATGTTCGAAATTTGAATGCTATTAGACAATCGAATTCGATGGTCTAATATAGCTACCTATTAGAACATTTTCACAGATAAGAAATCTGTTCTAACTAAACAGTTTATCGTAATGCTGGTCATAATTTGCGGTTTTTGAACGCATCATAGAGGGTTTATGATGTGAGTGTAGATAAACACAATTTATTGACACTTTTGAGAACGTGAACGCGATCGAGACGTTTGCTTTTCCAAACAACACACGAGCCTCTGAGGGCTTGGTGCGAGCAAACGAATATTCTTCGAATAATTTGTATGACACTTTAGAACGCACTATAGTTTCGAACGTTCACTGGAGGCTCTTGACGCGCGTCAGTGCAGGGTGGTGTTGAAGCGCGAGCGGCGCGCGGCGCGGCGCAGCGCGTGCGCAGGCAGCGTAGGGTACCCCCCCTCCACTATTCGCACCACGCGCACGTGGATCTGAAATAGATACAATAATCTTATTTACATCACATAAAGTGGGATTTCCTGCCCGCTACGCGGAGAGAAAATCTCACTTCTTGGCCAAGGCAAGACGTAAAACTTTTGACAAACCACGGGCGGTAATTCGTAAAGCCCGAGATCGAATATTTATGGCCCTCACCTTCGGTTCGGGCCACAGAAACCTGCGATCTGGGACATTTACGAATTTACCACCCTAGGTCTGTAATGTACTATTATTAAACAATCCGTCTCCCGCAATACAAACCGCGTACTATTTCCCGTCCCTTAGGAATTTCGAGAATTCCTCTCTTAGTACCTACTCCCCTACACTCTCCAATTAAATATGATTCACCACTGAGCTTTTCGGAGAAGGAAAACTTCCACCTGCGACGTAATTAAAAGATACGTGTGAAGTCCCCAATCGCTTTAGGAATATAACCCAAATCCTCTCGTATCCTCTCGTTTGACTTTAGGGTCTACACTATCGGCGAGGCATCCTAAAGAGAATACTGGAGCTCATTCTTATGGAGAACGCAACGGTTTTTTTACGGCCAAACTAATGGCCAAAGAGCTATACGTACGCGGTCCTGTACGTAGTATTTATTAGTATAGGTCCATGCATCAACTTTTAAACGCCCCTTTCTACATTTTTGTGTTCATTGGGCACCCGAAATAAATAAATTCATATTTCTTGAGTCTCACTTTAATGAAATTAAGGCGCCCTGAAAACAACAAAAAAGCCGACGTCTTGCTTCTTTTACTGCCGAAAAAACATGGGGAAAATATAAATGACATAGTCACATGCTTCAAAAACTCTACTCCTTATTTGTTTGCGGATGATCTAAAATTTTCTAAAGTTATCGAAACAATCGAGGACACTCAACTCTTACAAGACGATCTCGATAAGCTTAGTCAGTGGTGTAATGATAATAACATGAATTTAAATATTAAAAAATGTATACACATTAAATTCACCCGAAAAGTTAAAGTAATCTCTTCCAGTTATTTTATGAACGATAACCGTCTTGATGAGGTTAACAACGTTAGAGATCTTGGAATCCTACTCGATAGCAAACTTTCCTTTGTACCGCACGTAGACAATATCATAAAAAGAGCTTCGAGGACCTTGGGATTTGTAATCAGAAACTGCAAACAATTAAAGAGTAATTCTATAAAAATAATGTTGTACAACAGTTTAATAAGGAGTACATTAGAATTTGGCAGTGTGGTATGGCGACCACATTATGCGACGCATAATTTAAGAATTGAGCGTGTGCAGAAACGCTTCCTATGGCATCTGACCCGATCTGCTGGGATTGGAAAGAAAAATTATTCATACATAGAAAAATTAAAATATTTTAAAATGACATCCCTATCTACACGTAGAATTGCAATCGATTTGATTTTTTTATATAAAATTATAAGAAGCCACATAAACTGTCCTCAACTATTAAAATTATTTAAATTTCGTGCTCCCCGTAGATATCCGCGACACCCAATAACGCCTTTTTGCTCTCCTCTGAGAACCACTGTCCTAGGTGCCAATTCTGCAATTCCTAGCCTAGACTATGTAAATTGATAAACTCATGTAGCAGTTGCGTGGATGTCCATGCTGACACATTACCTACATTTCGCAAAGAAATATTTAAGTTTTTTTACAATCACAAGTGATTTAATATTAATTACATTTAGTAGTGCATGCAATCTCATTTAATGTAACCACGAAAGTCTTGTATTTAATATACTCTTAACTATTAATTAAGTTCAGTGCATGATTTGTGTGAAAGCTGTGTTTACCTTTAACTGGTTGTACATTTAGCATAGTTTTACTTGTATCATCTAATTGTTATACTCGATGTAACAACTGTTGGTAAACCAATAAATAAATAAATAAATAAATAAAAAAAATATCTTATGGAAAACCGGAATATACGGTCCAATGGACATAAAGTGGCAAAGAGGACTTTTCAACGTTGATAACCCAAATATCCCCTGGCTCTAGTACCACACAGGGGACTTCGAATGAAGTGTCAATGTTTGCGTGGCTGTGTGCGTGCAAGGACGTCTGTACACTAATTTTAAATGTGTGTGTACCAGTAGGCGGGCCAATGATTCACTCTGCATCTCCGGGTGAAACAATTAAATGACGGTAAGGGCGAGTTGGTCGCGAGTTGCGCGCCGGCTAGATTCAGGCGGGTACCTAGTACAGTCAGCAGCAGAAGTAGATAAGCTGTCCAGGTGTTCAAAATGACCTACACACGACCTTATTTTTAAGACGTTAAGGGCTAATATTCTGTGCTAGTACGTTACCTCGTGCTTGTTGACTTGTCTGCGGAAGTACTTGTGGAAGCGCGTGGAGAGCGCCCACACGTTGCCGTTGTCCCGCTCGGCCCAGCGCACCTCCGCGCAGAACTGCAGCTTCTCCGGATCCTGGGCCAGCACCCTGGAATCAGGAACACTCGGTATGAGTATCCGGAATCGCATGAAAAAATAACTCGATTTTTGAGAAAATTGAAAAATCAGACTGCATGCAAACTTTTCAAGTGCCCGTGTAACTCTCACTATCAATTCGCATCTAACGACGCCTCACAAGCTAATGCATCAAGGCGTTTAGGCTTCAGACCGTGCCGAAGAAATAATTATATACACATAAATATATACACACATATCTCTCGCAACACATAATCCTCCTTCTGGCGGAGTCGGGTAAAAATAGAGTATCGATATCTTTGGATGTTTTAAATAGACATTATGTGTCTTCGGTTACGGAAAACATCGTGTGACATGCATATGAGCCAATTCCAAGATGTGTTCAAAGACCATCACTATGGGAATCGTAGGTCAAACCCTGTCGTGATGAGGGGAGCAGTAGAACGTAGGTAATAGGTAGGTACGCCTATTTATATAAACTAAAAATAAACTGTAGGGAAGATAAGACTTAGGTAGGCGTCTCTTTGATTATAATATATGCAAATCTAGGGATCTTCAAATATAAACCTACACTATTTTCAACCAATGTGTGAGCCATGATAACTTTCACTGTTGCGAGCTGGCTATAGGTTGGTTTTGTTCCAAATACGGAGACGTTGGCACTCGGAAGTTTTTATTAAAAACGCGATCTCTGACGGAAAATATCAAATTGGTATGGAAGCGGCTAATTATGCCCCGATTTGACTAAATAATCGCAATTCACGACTGGAGGTAATCAAGCCGTACCTGATTGATTAATTCCGGCGCCGATCGCGTTCTCCACCGGCTAAAACTGACTCCATTACGTCCCAGTAAAAAAACTTCATGCATTCAATACAGAGAACATGCAAGCAAACTAATGCTGGCACATTCAATTACCGATACCTATGGAAATTTGAATGTACCAAAACAAAACACAAACGTTTGATAACAATTATAAATAAACCAACTAGCTTCTGCCCGCGACTCCGCCCGCGTTATCGCGGTTCCCTCGGGAACTACGTGTTTTTCCAGGATGAAATGTACCCTATATCCATTCCCAGGACTCCAACTATCTCCATGACAAATTTCATGTAAATCGGTCCAGCGGTTGAAGCGTGAAGAGGTAACAGACAGACAGACATACACACAGACAGAGTTACTTTCGTATTTATAATATTAGAATGGATAAACCAATATTGCTCTTACAAAAAGTCAATCTGTTTTTCTTAATTTTCACGGCCTATGTTAAACATTTTCGCTATGGAACTTAACCTGTGAACATCTCCATTTTGATATTCTTCCTACAGAAGTGGGCATCCTACCTGGTGTGGCGTTAGCTGAACATAACTGTTCCATAGTTTCTATGAAGATATATAAACATGGCTTTTTAAGTTGCACCATGCAAAAAAAAAATTGTTTTTCTCTGCACGTTCTTAATTGAACCAATTTATTACTAAGTAAGCCTAGCACTCGACTAATTAAGGTAACCGATGTATTCTGCTTAACACGGTTCACTGCAAGTAGGTATGTGGAGTGGTACCTAAAGCAACTAAAGGAAATATTGTTTAGGTACTTACTAGCTTCCGCTTGCGACTTCATCTACGTAAAATTTTAACAATGTTAGCTCCCTTTTTCACCCTTAAAAATCAGTCGTTAATTATTTTAGTAAAAATGTACCCACTGCCAGTTGGCAGTGGGTACATTTTTACTAACTGCAATGGCAGTTGCCATTGCTGTTGATAATATGCTTAGGTTACTACAACGGTATACTTACCTGAGTTAGTAATGGGATTCCAAACCAAAAAGCGATGGCGGTATCGATGAAGCTGAAGATAACGCTCATTTACCTTTCATGATTGACTGGTAGGGGATGCCTTTATGCATTGAGCTCGCCAATTGCAAAAAAATATTTGTGCAAAAAAACTATGAAAATAAATAATAGTTAAGTTCCATAAAGGTGGGTTGTGTCTCCGATCGATCGCTGCGGCTTGCGGCCGACATGACTTTTATAGATATTTTTTGCCTTTACCTACTTAAACTTATGCTATTTATATTTACTAAAAAAAAAACATTACGTGGGCTCAAATGGGCCGTGCGATCAATCGGAGATATTGACAACCCACCTTAAGGATACCTTCCACCATGTGATGTCTGTTGATAACGTTTGCTTAAGCAACGTACCTGTGGGAGTTAGTGATGGGATTCCAAGCCGCGATGGCCGTCTCCATAATGGGGCTGAAGATGATGGTGTCGTCCCGGGGGTCCACGGCGATGCCGAGCCCCTGCGAGGATTTGCGGCCGACGAGGTTCACGGGCAGGTCGGTGCCTTCGGCCGGGGGGCCCGACGCCAGCACGGCTGTTGACACGCTGAACACCCTGTACATGAAAACGAGGGGAATTAGAAGAGTGTTACGGACCACTGAGAGGTAATATGATGTTTTGCTCGAGGAAAATAAGAAGGCTGCAAGTAATAAACATCCATAAGGTTTATGGATGTTTATTACTTGCAAACTAAATAATGAAGTTACCTTTTTATAAATAAAATTGTCAGCAATAGGTATAAAAATGTTGTAAACAGGAGACTTTACGGGCAGGCAAAGCAAACTAAGGCCATATTGTGGCCACGGAATAATTTATTTCTAGCATTATATTTTATGGAAAAATAAATTTACTTAATAATAAGCACAAAAGTTTATATTTTAAAATTGGCATTAACTTTATTCATATCAGTCCCATTGAGGCTATCTACATAGATTTTTGCTTGTTCCTAGATAAGTACGAAAACAACAAGTTCTCACTAGGTATCGATCCTGCATAATACTTATTAGGCAAACATGTTGTTTTTGTCTGTCAACATTCGGAACGGCTACACCCATCAATTGTGTCATTTAACCACACATGGTCTGCAAAAAGTTAACAAAGGCTCATAACGAATTCCTTTTCATGTTGTAATTTTAAGAACAGTTTTCCTGTTTTCTTCGGAACTGCTGAAAATATGGCATAGGTAAGTAAGTACTTAATGAATAATGTTATTCATACATGGCCTAAAAACCAACGCCTGACTGAGGAAAACTTAGGCCCGGTTCATATATCCACAAAACGCCTCGTTTTGGTTAAGGATGGTTAACATTTGACATTTGATCCATAGAGAATCTGTCAAATTTTAAATGGCCGTAGCCAAAACGAGGCGTTTGCGACTATATTATTATACACGTAAATAGGTAATTTACCTGTCAGTTGCCAAAGGCTACAGTAGTAGAGCAGACCCTGCGCTGGCGAGTGGGCCAAGCCCACGATGCCGTCCATGAGGGTGAACCGCTCGCCGTTTATGTCATATTCCCTCATTACGGGTCCGGGTACTCAATTACCTGTCAGTGGCCAAAGGCTGGTAGTACAGCAGCCCCTGCGCTGGCGAGTGGGCCAAGCCCACGATGCTGTCCATGAGGGTGAACCGCTCGCCGTTTATGTCATATTCCCTCATTACGGGTCCGGGTACTCAATTACCTGTCAGTGGCCAAAGGCTGGTAGTTGAGCAGCCCCTGCGCCGGCGAGTGGGCCAAGCCCACGATGCCGTCCATGAGGGTGAACCACTCGCCGTTTATGTCATATTCCCTCATTACGGGTCCGGGTACTCAATTACCTGTCAGTGGCCAGGGGCTGGTAATACAGCAGCCCCTGTGCTGGCGAGTGGGCCAAGCCCACGATGCTGTCCATGAGGGTGAACCGCTCGCCGTTTATGTCATATTCCCTCATTACGGGTCCGGGTACTCAATTACCTGTCAGTGGCCAGGGGCTGGTAATACAGCAGCCCCTGCGCTGGCGAGTGGGCCAAGCCCACGATGCCGTCCATGAGGGTGAACCGCTCGCCGTTTATGTCATATTCCCTCATTACGGGTCCGGGTACTCAATTACCTGTCAGTGGCCAAAGGCTGGTAGTACAGCAGCCCCTGCGCTGGCGAGTGGGCCAAGCCCACGATGCTGTCCATGAGGGTGAACCGCTCGCCGTTTATGTCATATTCCCTCATTACGGGTCCGGGTACTCAATTACCTGTCAGTGGCCAAAGGCTGGTAGTTGAGCAGCCCCTGCGCCGGCGAGTGGGCCAAGCCCACGATGCTGTCCATGAGGGTGAACCGCTCGCCGTTTATGTCATATTCCCTCATTACGGGTCCGGGTACTCAATTACCTGTCAGTGGCCAGGGGCTGGTAATACAGCAGCCCCTGCACCGGCGAGTGGGCCAAGCCCACGATGCTGTCCATGAGGGTGAACCGCTCGCCGTTTATGTCATACTCCCTCATTACGGGTCCGGGTACTCAATTACCTGTCAGTGGCCAAAGGCTGGTAGTACAGCAGCCCCTGCGCCGGCGAGTGGGCCAGGCCCACGATGCCGTCCATGAGGGTGAACCGCTCGCCGTTTATGTCATATTCCCTCATTACGGGTCCGGGTACTCAATTACCTGTCAGTGGCCAAAGGCTGGTAGTACAGCAGCCCCTGCGCCGGCGAGTGGGCCAGGCCCACGATGCCGTCCATGAGGGTGAACCGCTCGCCGTTTATGTCATATTCCCTCATTACGGGTCCGGGTACTCAATTACCTGTCAGTGGCCAGGGGCTGGTAATACAGCAGCCCCTGCGCCGGCGAGTGGGCCAAGCCCACGATGCCGTCCATGAGGGTGAACCGCTCGCCGTTTATGTCATACTCCCCCATGTCGGGGTCGGGGTACATGGACGCGTGTGTGACGCGCCACGCGTTGTCACGGTGCCCGTCGTAAACGATGATGCCTGTGGAGATGGACGTAAATAAAATAAATACCTATCTTGGGACATTTCACACATATTGACCTAGCCCCAAACTAAGCAAAGCTTGAACTAAGGGTGCTAGACAACGATATAAATACTTTTATAGAAAAATACTTACATATATAAATACTAATTAATACTAAACATCCATGACTCGAGTACAAACATTTGTGCTCATCACACAAAGTTTGACCCGAGCGGGATTCGAACCTGCGACAGTCGGAACAGTGGGCAGGGTCACTACCAACTGAAACAAACCTGTCGTCAAGGGCGCCGATTTTTATGAATTTCATTAAAAATAAATAACCTACCTACTCGTATTTAAGTTAACTGTGTACCTACTAAATGTTTAATACTAACAGAATGTGACAAAGGGCTACACAGGCATACTAATACCAGAATGCTCATTGCGATGTCTTGAAAATAGATTTGATGATAAATGGCACACACAAGGTTCAATGTAGTACAAGGAATGACCGATTATCTTAGAGATCGCAATTGAATGGCCTACCTAACTATAGTTATAAGTTTGGAATGAAATAATTGTTCATACTTTTATCAGAATCTCCTGTAAAAAAACCGGCCAAGTGCGTGTCGGGCCACGCGCAAATTATAGGGTTCCGAAGTTGAGGATGCCCACAGTACCTTTCTAAGACTTATTAGCATCTAGCTAGCCTGTGGTATGACGTGCCCGCCCGACGCCCCTGCCGCTCGAGAAAAATCATCATTATAAGTTGGTCGACTATTACTCGTAAGTTTGTACAGCCTACTTAGCTCTGATAGTTTTTCTTTCAACTATGTTATATATGCCACAACCGTGATTTTTTTCAGCCATCCAAATACCACCATTTAGCTGGCAGGGGGGGGGGGGACACGTGACTCTAACAAAAAATATCACTTTAAAGCTTAATATTTCACAAACGCATCACTTAATCAAAAAATGGTTTTAACAAACCCACAATATTTTTTTAAGACCTATTCAACGATATGCCGCAACATGGGGCGCACTTTACGAGTAGGGGAGGTACCCTATAAAAAAATATATTTCAAAATTTTATTGTACCACTTTGTCAGCGTAACTAATATGCATATTCATGCCAAATTACAGCTCTCTAGACCTAAGCATCTCCGAGCAATAGTGCGGACAGACGGACGGACATGGCGAAACTATAAGGGTTCCTTGTGGACTTCGGAACCCTAAAAACCGCAATGATCTGAAAATTTAAATGATTTCGATCGACTAACAATGTAAACGAATGTATCAACTTTCTTTTATTCCTATCGTCGAATAAAAGAAAGTTATAGGTACATTATTTTGCATTCCCTCCCTATAAGATTTTTTTGTCTGTTAGTCGATCGAAATCATTTAATTTTTCAGATAATTGCGGGTTTTTTTACAGGAGGTTCTGGTAAAAGTATGAACAATTATTTCATTCCAAATTTATAGTTACTAATCTATTTTTCTAACCACGAATTACTTAAAAATAGAGGTACAAATTTGCCTCAAGTACCTAAGTAACGTTTAATTGGCAGTTAACCCAAAAAGCTAGGTCAACTTGCCACACAGTCACCGATATGTTATCGGCACAAAAGCGCCAAGTCGTGACAGCTAAATAGTAGCTGTACTGATGGCAAACTGATACAGCTACTTTCCTATGCGGAAAAAGAGAACGCAGTTTCATGGCCGATCACGTATCTCGCAGCATCCTTGAGCATTGGGTGATTTATACCTGCGTGGAGTATATTCTCACTTTCCTGGCCACCTCGTATTTTAAATTGTGGTTTTGTTTCTAACCATGTTTTATGGGTGAAATGGTTCCGAATGAAGGACCGATCACCCGACTGAACCCAGGCAGTCGTCCCCTTCTATAAATAATAAATTCTAACTATGTTTTATTTTTATTTTCCAAGTAGTTGGACAAAAACAACTACGGGATAATAGACTCGCGAGGTCTAGGTACAGTTCTCAGATTGTCATTTTGGACTTCCCGTCAAAGAGTTTTAATGATCTGTTATTGTTTGTAGAGCACTTACTATATTTACACTTTACATTGTAATTATAGTAAGTACGAGTAGTAGGTTGATAACCTCAGGATTTCCCCGGTATCTATCTTAATATGAACACATTTATTGTTATGCGGTAAACTATATACACAGTGGGTCAGAAAATATGGCAAATAATTAACCCACAGTATCGGCTATCGATTCTAAGTATATTGTATAGGTCTTTAATTTTTTTTGAGTTAGTAAAAAAATAATTGTATATGGGATTAGTTGTGTGAGCGACGCCTGAATCCTATACAAAATATATTTTTTTACCAACTCAAAAAAATTAAAGACCTATACAATATACTTAGAATCGATAGCCGATACTGTGGGTTAATTATTTGCCATATTTTCTGACCCACCATGTATATAAAAGAGCTTGTCTACAATATGGGGTCATCGGTCTGTGATACATAAAACAAACATAAAAACAACAGTTTACAACGGTTAGAATACATCAAACATACAATGCATATCCACACTCAACGGCAATGAATTCGGGTCACTTTGTATAGTATTTTCCATTCAATGACCCGAATTCATTGTTTTTGAGTGTAGACATCATAGACATAAATAATACTTCGTATGGACCCGGCCTAACGTAGATACATGTCATGTTTCCCCACTTCATTGGTGTCCAATCCAAAGTTAAACTTATATCGTGACACTAAAGCTGGGTCACATTTTTTCAACAACGAGACGAGTTTTTAGATACTGAGAAACAGTTTCGAAAAAAGTTTTTTTAAAAACGCTTATTGTCACGCACGCTCGGTGACAGAACTTTGGATTGGACACCGTGGAAGTGGGGACATATTACGTGTACGTTAGACCGGGTCTATATTATTTACGTCTATGGTAGACATGCATTGTACGTTTTATGTATTAAACTTTAAAAACTAATGTAGTGTAATAAAGCTCTAATGAATTCTTTCACAAATAGTATTTAAATACCCCATATTATATTACGTTCGAGACGTTTAATTAGCATAGCAACTTTAATGTTATATATAGTGACTATTACTAGTCAGTGCAAAATACTAGTGAAATATCGGTACAGATAGTTTTGTTAAGTTCTTCTACTGAATCACTTTTTCTAACGGGGTATTGAAAAGGTAACAAATGTATAGCATACACCCATTGATCTATTATAAGTAAGGATTCACAATCAGTCGAAGAAAAATGGCCCCGTCAAAACGGGTGCCCGACAGCTCGGGCACCCGTTTGGCCTTCGTTATAAAGAGGCGTTATTAGCATATTGGAACGTATTTTCTAATGTCAGTTTGCTCCATATATTTTGACACATTCTGTTAGGCACTGTTCGTCCATATGTTATTACTTATTATAGGTCAATGCGTACACCTAATTGATAATATGTAAAAGTAGTAGAGTACAGCTTATCTTGCAAGCGCCAACGAAAAATAATGAAATCTCGCCAATCCTCGCATTTTCCATCTGCAGGTACCTACTCGTATTGCATGGATAATTCAACATTAACTGTAATAATGCTTTCACAAAATATCGCTATAAATATAAGCAAGCAAATTAGCGCAACTCGGAATGAGAACCTTTCTCTTGATCCTAAGGGTCTACACACACTTGTGCTTACTTACGGGGAAAATACACTTACTTTGAATTTGAGTATCAACTTTGAAATAACCATTTAGGCATTGACCTATAATAACATATGGACGAACAGTGCCTAACAGAATATGTCAAAATATATGGAGCAAACTGACATTAGAAAATACTTTCCAATATGCTAATAACGCCTCCTTATAATATATGTCAAGATAAATATTTTATACAAAAATAAACCTACCACTAAGACTTAAGTGTCAAATTTAATGAGCACCAAACTCGGGCACCCGTTTTGACGAGCCATTTTTCTTCGGCTGATTGTGAATCCTTACTTATAATGCATTTAGGAAAATTAATTCATACCCTTGGAAGTTGGACCTGTTGAGAATAAAAGCGCACGAAACAACTTAAAATAATATTACTCTACTAGCTTTTGCCCTCAACTTCGTATGCGCATTAACATGTAAAATCCCATTTTTTTCCGTTACCGTGGGATTTTCGTAAAAATCCTTTCTTTCTTTGTGCTCCCCAAGGCACCTACATGCCAAATGTCAGCTCTCTACGACCAGTACTTTCGGCTGTGATTTGTCAACAGTCAGTCAGCAACAGAAGAGTTTTATACATGTACCATGTAGATACCTACCTAATTGATTTTGGTCTGTTCGCGGTTTCTTATTCTTTCCATCCTTAATACCAATAGGGATGACGACAACTTTTTTCCCTTAGTCTATCAGGAAGATTATTGAAAAGTATTGGACACGTATTTTTTTCTTTTTTCACGTAATTAAACTTATACGGAGATAATAATATATTGAGTTGAAATGTCGCGTGACGTCGGGGTTAGGTACGATTTATACCTAACGGTGACGTAGTTAGCCCCGCTCTCCAACTTTAATGTGTTTCAACTTAGTCATTCTTTATTAATTTGATAAAACGAAAAATACGTGTCTAATTTTTTTTTATTATTTGACTGACGGACTAATTAGAATTTCGATTTCTTCACCCTGTCGTCATCCCTTTTCTTGACAAAACAAATGACTTTAAAAATGGTTAAGTAGGTAATATAGCGCGCTACCTGGCGCAGTCTTTTAAGTAGGTATGTGTATAAATAAGCCTTTGCATGTGATAGCGCACTAAGTCCAATTTGTTGCGAAATGTTACAATTTCACGTGCAGTAGGTAGGTAAACTATTCGTCAGTTTAATTAGAGTTTGCCAACCTCGTTGCATCATATTTTTGGAGAAAGCCTCATGAATTTCTGATACAATACATTGTCTCAAACATTCGCGATATACACTCATATTAAACACACTATCAACGGGACTTAATCGCGTAAAACGTCACGGCCGAAACGTCGAGGTAAAATATAAATAGTTTTTACATCACCCTTGGCCATAAAGTGGGATTTTCTGCCCGCTACGCGGAGAGAAAATCTCACTTCTTGGCCAAGGCAAGACGTAAAACTTTTGACAAACCACGGGCGGTAATTCGTAAAGCCCCAGATCGCATATTTATGGCCCTCACCTTCGGTTCGGGCCACAGAAACCTGCGATCTGGGACATTTACGAATTCACGACCCTAGTTCTGTAATGTACTATTACGCGATTAAGTCCCGTTGATAGTGTGTTACTGTGGAAAACCATAAATTTGATTGGATCGTTCATATGACACTAAATTAAAAGTCAGTCATAATCAAATAGATGTTATGAACGTAAAAGCATCTCCTCATGTGATTTGCTGATTGCGTTCCACTAGACACTTGACTGAAGCCTAACGGCTTAACTTATGTTAGCCTGTGTTCATTTAGCTATAGGTACATGTAATTGATAATTTATATAGGCACCACCACCACCACCACAACAGCTTATTTGACGTCCCACTACTGGTCACAGGCCTCCTCTCATCACGAGAGGGTTTGGGCTATCGTCTCCACTCCCAAAGCGCATTGGGGACTCCACACACATCCTTGAATTACTTAGCAGATGCGTGGCAGGTTTCCTCACGTTGTTCCTTCACCGAAAAGCTCAGTGGTAAATTAAAATTGAATTTCGCACATAAGTAAACTCGAGCGAAAGTATCTCTCAACAAATCTCGATCGCGGCGATCACGCCGCGAGATCGCCGCGTTCGAGTTTTGTATAGAAATCGCTTGTAAATCGCTCAAGTGTGCTCGCGCTGTATGGTGCGAGTCGGATTCAAACCCCGAATTTAGACACATGAAAAGTTATGTTTATGCTTTAGTGCTGTGATAGTGATACTCGTAGAGGTCATGGTCATTAATTCATTATTTATACTAAACCTTTAAAGTGTCCGTACCTATCTATAGTTGTTTCACAAAAAGTATTAAATTTCAAAAACGTATGAACATAATTTTGTTTTTTTACGTGTAAGTATCTAATCAACTAGGTATAATCATGATGCCACAAATTGAAAACAATAGTTTCCTTGCAGTGTTATTTCTATTTTGTTCTAACTAAAATGAAAAAGCTTCCTTTGGGAGTGACGGGGAGCACTAAAAGAGGACTTCCTGAAATTCCTAAGGGAACGGGAAAGATGGAACCCACTCTGGGAGATGACTAGTATAATAGGACCAGCTTCTGCCTGCGCCTTCGCCTGCGTGGATTTCGGTTATCGCTTTCCCGCAGGTAGGTACCTGCTATGCGTTTATGCGGGATAAAAAATAGCATATGTCCTTCCCCGGGACAGATAGACCAACAGACAGTTTTGCATTTATAATATAAGTATGGACACTAAAACAACCGCAAACACAAGATTCAAAATCAGCCGCCCGACCCCATTGAAACCTCAATAATTAAAACAAATGATTTCCTTCAAGTCAAACTATCATCAGACCGCAATCCAATATGAGTGGCCTCAGGTCTCGCACCTTTTTTGTGCCTCGCGCTTTGGCGTGACTACCGTAAATATAGATTGCTCCTTTCATTAAAAAAAACTGTTAAAATTACTATGGGTTTGACAACAATAGCACGGATAAGATCGGGTTACTTAATTATAGAGGGTTCTTTAGATTCCGAATTGTGACACGCCCTATATCCCTGCTGGCTTTTAAGGTGACCTTGACCTGCCAAGTCATGAAATGATTGATATGGAGAACAGACGAACGAAATCATTATTTTAGAACTATCCATTAGTTTCCAATGCAATGTATCTGACACGCTTTTATTTTACTTTTATAAAGATCGAGCGGTGTTGAATATTTTGGAGCACGCTGGTTATCTTAATAGGACACCCTGTATTTTCGCACGTGTCTGTACGACGTACGGTACCCTAAAAAGATAATAGGCGTAAAATTTGACGTGTCGCCTTGGCGTTGTTTTATTCGCATTTGAAAATTTGAATTCCAACAGTGAGATAGTACCTATTTCTACTAAGCTTTAAAGTTATGTCTGAATGTGTGTTTGTGTTTTTTCAGGCATTCAGGCAAAACATGTTATTTATAACATGTCTAAAGTTTGCATGAAATTTTATGAACGGTAATGTTAAAATGAGTCACATCATAGACGTAGGGTCGTACTGCAAGAGAAGGTTACATCTTTGATCCCGATCTCGCGGTTCGCTCTTGTGAAGCTCATTATGTTTGTCAACTTTGCGATATGATTACGCCACATGCGACATAGTTGCCTTCATTATTTGTCCCACAGTGGGAACTAATTAATATGCTCTGTTGACACACAGAGCAGGATAACTCCTTAATCACGATAAATTGAAAAAGAATAACGTGCACTTAAACCATTAAACTAATTAAGGCTTAGACGTGATCTGAATATAACGGCATGTAATTGAAATAAATGTGAGCCGGGCCCAAATAAATTACCTCCTACAATTTAGGATATTGATTTACAAGCATTAATGATTAATTATTATTTTGAACGACTCGTAAAGCTTCAGAATATCGAAATCAATAATAAAACATTGCGTATTTGATCAAAACTTTTAAACTTATTTTCCTCTCTTCAGCAACTATACGGAACTAAGTTTTTGAGTTTCACCAAAAACGTCAAGGTGCCTAAATATTCTATTTACTTACTTAACACCTGGTTCGAAAAATCGGACTGAAGTCAAACCTACTGTGCTTTTATGAATTTAAATACCTAAATGGTAGGTAAAATCTATATATTAAGTACACCAACATAGTCGTACCTAGGTGCAATTTTGCTGTCACCAACTAAAATATATCTTGACAGAACAGCGAACTATAAGTCTAGTCTACTCGTACCATATCTTTTGTATTTATGTATTTAGGTATAGGCCTCGGCACGGATCTTGAGCGGAGAGCGAAAGCAGAAGGGATTTTTGCGCATGTTTACGACTGAAGGGCCAATAAGCGTTCGCACACGACAAAGCGCCTGCTGCGTCCAGCGTTCCTATGAGGTCATAGGAACGATGAACGATGCGTATAAGACCACTGCTCAAGATCCGTACCAGGACCTGCAGTGGGTGTGCGAACGGGCGAGTTATAAAACCGTAGCTTCGCTTCTAACCCCGTGAAGTTTTGAAATACCTGGTGCGACGGTGTCGCTGATGTAGGCGAACATGTTGTCACAGGTGGCGGACAGCCGGGGCGAGGAGCGGGTCTCGTCCAGCACCAAGTTGGTGAGCAGGGAGCTGGGCCGCAGCAGCTCGCGAGGGAAGTACACGCTGCGGACCTGCAAAGTGGATGAAGCAGTAATACAGTCTGCGTCCTGGGCTTAGTGCATCATCGCGCGCCTTCTAAGTTGCCTGCTGGTAACTGTCACAAGACTTGGGGCCATGCTTGTTCACATCTGGACAGCTGAGCTACCAGTAGGTGAGTTAGCTGCTCGCTAACCTGCCACGAAATAGCAGTGGTCGCATTGTTGTGTTCCGGTAAGGGCGTGAGGCAGCCCGATGCATAAGTCCCTACTCTATTTCCGAGTCATTCACTGGGACTATCTATCTAAAACTTAAATGCGCAAATCACTAGTAGTCGAATGTACTCGTGTAGTCTTATTTATTGACGAATGAACAAAGGGTTTCGTATCTCACTCGAAGTAGATTGTTTCTAGGTTAAACGATCTACTGGAGTAATTTATAGTTAGGATGATTATACGGGCGGAGTAGGTATCGGACAATTGCGGCACCGCGAGCCAAAGCGTCCGGCCGCGCCCGCTCAGCTAATCAGAACACCATTAGGGTTGCCATCTCTTTGAAAAATAGCATAATTGCTCCGAAAGATACCACCATTCGAGACTTACCGCAAAGAAATTTCCAGATTCAAAAGTGTATGACATCTTTTTGTAGACACTCAATCGATAGTTCATCCTCATCATCATCATCAGAATAATCGTATAAAGTATAAACCATCTGAATTTAATTCGCCAGCACTTATACTCTAAATCATGAGGTTGTAAATATTTCGGTAAGTTTTTAAACACATAATCCAGTCCAAAGTACTGAGTAGCATATATTTAAGTACCTACCAACTAAAATTAGAAAATTGGGTCATTGGGGTCAATGTGGCAATGAACTAAAATGTCCAAAATCACAGAAATGCTTCATTTTATTACACCTTTTAAATGTTAAATATGTATAAATTCTTATAAAGGTTTCATATAGACATAATGTATGTATTGTGCAATTTAAAGCACATCAATATAAAAAAATACTTTATAAGTATAGTCCATCTGGCAACCCTAGCCACGACCTTGCCAATCGTGCGCAGATCAAGGGATCGAAAATAGTCAATACTTTCAATCAACACTTTTGTATCCGTATTGGTCTCACGCCCAACGTGGCTCAATCTTAATTATTTCAAATGCTACTTACTTATTAAAGCAATGCTATTAACTTTTAGGGTTAGGTAAAGATAATGACAAAAGCCTCTAGTTGTTCCCTCATATCTTGAAGATGGACTATGTCTCGGTTAGTTTTAGTCCAATGCCTCATTTCGACTGTGTACATTATATCATAATCATCATCATCACGTCAGCCGAAAGCGTCTACTGCATAGGTACATAGGACATAGACCGCCCCCAGGATTTGCTACCCACCCAGTGAATGACAGTTATCATATCAGATGCAAAAAAGGCATCATCTTCATCCATCAAGTGATTCATTGCTTATAAGTAAATGACAACATGGATCGAGGGCCTCTCCTCTTCCCTATCCTTTTATTCCATCTTCCGTAATCCCATATCCTCCCTTATTACATACGCCCTAGCCTCCTCCCCTTTCGAGATCGGCAACGCATTTGTGACGCCTGTAAATCACTTATCGCTTCACGATCTCAAATTAAAACTATAGAATTTAACGTAGTAAATCAAATGTAACGGATAAATATTAAAGCCTGCCTATACCATATTATTAGGAACCAGTATCTTAATGCAGTGTTGACTGTCAAAAACGAGCACTGAGCGCGATCGAATAGTTTGTTTAGTTTCAAACTTACACTATTAAGAAAAATAAGAAGTAGGTGTACCTAAGTATTTATACAATTTGCTTTATTTTTTGTAATTATTAATTAAGTGCTAGTTTCGGTAAGTTGTTTTTAATTAGGAATTCGGTTATCGTGTTCCCGCGGACCTTCCCCGGACCTCCAACTATCTCCATACCAACTTATCTAAATCGGTCCAGCGGTAAATATTTCCTTATTTTTTGTTTTACTGCAATAAAGTGGCAACTCGACTTTGACGTAGGGGTGACACGCCACCCGGATCGGCAGACCTTGTTTTCTTGGACCATGCCTTTAATATATGCGACTAAATTAACTGCCACATGTCCTGTTTGTGACTTAAACTGACAAATCTTTATTCATCGCGTTACAAATTACCTATTCGTTTTCATTGAATGAACTGTTTCAACAACTCTTCGCTGCTTAAGTACTGAACTAGTGATTAATCGAGTCTATGGTTTACACTAAAATCGTGAAGTCCGACACTAATATCGTGAGGAAACTTGCAAGCATCTGCGAAGTCATTCAAGGATGTGTGTGTGAAGTACCAATCCGCACTGGGCCTATAGCCCAAACCCTCTCGTGATGATAGGAGGCCTGTGCCCAGCAGTGTGGTGTGGGACGTAAATAGTCTGTTTGGTGGTGGTGACGTGACACTAAACTATTCTTACTAAGTAGGTAGCGTTATTTCCTCCCACAATGCAAAATACGAAAAAACGATAGACGGTCTCGTTTCTGGGAAGACTTATTTTTAGCTATTTTCACCCGCCCGAGCAAAGCTTGGTCGCCCAGCTTATTGTACCTAAATGAATATAAATGAGCTCAGTCAGATTTTAAATTCCCTCTGACATTTCAAGGTCGACACTGATTGACAGGGCCGTGCCATTTCATTGTTGCATTGATGACCAGAGGGCCCAAACGACGGGCACCTACTTCTATTTTGAAAAAGCCTAATTAATTATTTAATTAAAACAAATAACTTTATGAGTGATCGACATGTCAATGCCACTTTCCGGAGATACCTATCCTAGAGCCTGATCAGTCAGACAATTAGTAAACATATTTGGAGAAATACTGAGCTATAATCTATATCCTATTTTCCTAAATATTTGAGTTTACTTATTAATAATTGTATGAAATTTGTCAGCCATCACACACTCTTTAAGAGTCAGTAATAATGTACGCATTGTACGCGTGCTTTATTACGAACACCAAATATGCCCATACCATATATAACCTAACTTACGTGGCGTCTCAATGTTTACGTAAGAAACACCGTGTCGGGATAAGCAAGACAACTATGCTCGATATTATCTGAAATGTGTCTCGTAACAGTTGGTCACGTTGTTTCTACTTCCTACCGGGCTCTAACCAGAAGTCGTTCGAACAATGAAGGGCCTATTCTAGCAACAGGATCCTAAGCCAGCTGCAAACGCCTTTCACCCAGCTCGCTCAAAGGCCCGTTCACAATAAATTTTCAATTAACGACGTTCTGGTTAATTACTTGAATGCCCATATCGTGATGATCATTTAAACAAGTAGCAGTAGTACCTGCTACAAATATCTTCAATAATTGAAAACTAAAATTTTATATTAGCTTCTTAATGACGATGGACAAGTGATATTGCTTTATTTGAAACTAGCTTTTCCCCGCAACTTCGTATGCGCAGAAATATTAAAAAGTAAAATCCCGATTTTTCCCGTTCCCGTGGGAATTTTGCAAAATCCTTTCTTAGCGGACGCCTACGTCATAACATCTACCTGCATGCCAAATTTCAGCCCGATCCGTCCAGTGGTTTGGGCTGTGCGTTGATAGATCACTATGTCAGTCAGTCAGTCAGTCAGTCAGTCAGTCACCTTTGAGTTTTATATATTTAGATATTTATTCTATATGTATATACATTAAATAAAAAAATAAAAACCGCCTTCAAACTCCGACAGACTGCGATGTCAATGTCAAGTTCACTATATGATTATCATTTCTTTGGGTCGGTTCACTTGACACCGACTTCGCAGTCTGTCGGAGTTTGAAGGCGGTTTTTATTTTTTTATTTAAAAATTTTTTTTCGGCTACAGTTTCCAAACATTACTATAGAAGTACATAAGTAACTCTGAAGTCCTCGAAATTGACACCAAAATCATCTACGTGCTAGCAAATTTGGAGGAGTTCCCTCATTTTCTCATGGATCCCATCATCAAAACTGAACCAAATTAATATGGGACCAACTTGGAAGTACCACCTTTCGAACAAAAAAAGAATCATCGAAATCGGTTCACGTTTACTATAAGATTCCGACGAATTGAGAACCTCCTCCTTTTTTTGAAGTCGGTTAAAAAGACATTTAATAACCTCTGAAAGATTACGATAGAGACAGATTCTGGTATCTCTAAGTAACCTACTTTAAATGCAGTCGACATTAGACATTTTATTTGCATTCTAAACAATGTTCTCGATTTCTCATAACATTTCCGTACAGATAGGTTAAAACGATAAGCGGTTTATGCAATTATTTAAATCACGGCCAAACTTCTTGGTGTAAGACGAAATTGCTCGATCACGAACCTACCATTCCACGTCTTCAAACAGCGTGATACGGCCAATTGCCTTGTTTTGCTAACCATACACCAACTAATCTATAATTAAAACCAGAACTCACTATTAAGGTAATACAAGCCCGGAACCGACGAATTGCCAACAAAAGGAATTGACGTTACTGACGTTACATTCAAGTTAAGCAACGTCTTTAATTTAATGACCATTAAATCAGAGCTATGAATGTGCGGCGTGCGTAACAGCAAGAAACAATAAAATAACTGCGGCGACCTTGACAGTACAAAAACCGTTCTTTTGATCTTGAACGCGATGTGAAAGAGGCGCAGATACGATCTTATAATTTTTGATAAAAGATTTATGAATGAAACGGGGTTTTAGAGACTTTGGAGTGCATGTACGTAAATGCTCTTACTTATGGATGGAAAGGAGAGAAAGCAGATGCGCAAGATCGCAAATTATATTGAAAACCTGACGGAAATTTGTGCATAGTATACGGTCGTCGACAAAGACATGTTTACACCTTTTCACCCTATTCCGTTGTATTCAGGTTCAAAATTGTAAATATCTCTTTGACATTGACTGTAGGTAGAGGAACGGATTTACTAAGTAACGAGATTCATAGGTACATCAATCAGATTCATCATTATATTTATATAGTCTATGATGTTCATCATATTCAAAGCGCATGGACTAGTATCTCGTAGTGGTCTGCGGCATGGACCCAGGAATAGGTACGTATAATCTTCCCTGCACTTTACAGCTGTTTTACAAATTCCTTGTGTTAGGATGGAGTTAAAAACGTGACTATAGTCTCTGCGTAGCCATTAGCACCATTGCGGGCGAGACCTACAGTTAGCAGCTTTCTAAAATCGCCCTTCAAAATAACTGGTTCATTGTTATCACACGGGTTGCGCAAGCTCACCAGGCGGTCGGTGGCCATGTCAAAGATGAGTATCTTGGGGGGGCAGACGCGGCGGAAGTCGTCGAGGCTGGTGACGACGCCGGCGTCGAGGACCCAGAGACGGTTGCAGCGGTCGGCGCGGATGCGGTACACGGAGACTAGACCGGTGCAGTTGATGTCACCGCGGCCTGCTGTGTGCCACGACCAGTCTGGGTACGCCTGTGGAGAAAGAAAGTTACACAGTGGGTATGTTTATGGAAACCTGCACGCATGCATGAAGTGGGACGCAAATAGGTTGTAGTAGTAGTAGTAGTAGTAGGTATGTTTGTACCAGAGACAAGGTAATTATATAAACTGCCAATCTCCTTAGGTACATTATGGCGTACATCGGAGAAGCTCTGTATGTGAGCAATATCCATCATCATCATCATCATCATCATTTCAGCCGAAATATGTCCACTGCTGGACAAAGGCCTCCCCCAATAAGCAACAGCAGATAGCAGAGCAATATCCAGGGGCGCTTAAAATTTTCATACAGGCTACCTAGTCAGCGCCATCTATTTAACACTTATTTTGGGCATACGCTGATGAAATTCATTTCATCACCTAGAATGACACCTTCAGGTGTCATTCTAGGTTTACTTTTTCTTTGGTTGTCCTCGTATAAACGGCATATACTCGTAAGTATAAGACAATAACTTGATGAAGAATCTACTGGATGCATTAGGGGCTGGACCGGTTTGCGTCATGACTATTATGTAAGGTACTAGGTTGTCAAGATGATGATATGTTTTAACCCTTCGTTTCGTATGTTGTCATGTCCCGGATCTGTACCAAAAAGCTTTTGGTATTTTTTTTCATTCTTTCCGATATATTATTCCGCTGTAGAATAGCGAGATCGAACTCACTTTTTTTTGTGCTACGGCCAACGAAAGGGTAATGAAGTGATTTGAAAATATTTTGCTGGTTGTAGCACCTAATGCGGGGTCCTTGCAGTGGCGTGCACAGAGATTTTAGACAGGGTAGACAACAAAATATAAAGTAATATTAGACTTCCCAAATAGGTACCTATTCAGCATATATTTTCTCATCTTTTCCATTAATAATGGCTTATACTTAACTTAATACAAATATCCATGTACCTAAACAATGGAAACAGAATAATCAGTCCACCCCGGGGGCCAAGAATAGTATTAGTATTTCGTATTCAAACTCGGGTTATCTTGTACCTACACCGGCCCTATTCCATTAAAACTTGCTAAAGGAAAGTTTTGAAAATGCACCATTTTCAATGGTTCATAGACAGCACACATCCACTAAAAAATAATCGCAGTTTACAAAATATTCATTGTAAAAAAACTTTCCTGTTTATTAGTATCAATATTTTCAAAGCACAAGAACAAACCAAACAACATCATTTCAGCCGAAATATAATTTAATAACAAAAAAGATAAATAGAAAAACGTCAAATAATGTTACAACAACAATACGTATACAAAATGCTGCAAGCGCTTCGAAAAGACATGTCTAAACTCCGCCGGTATGCTTGCGTGCAATTGGTTCATACGTCTCCCGTTAGTTGGCGCTGTCGTCGTGCACACTGGCAATATGATGACGCACGCAAGAACGTTTTCGGACGGAAGACAGAATTGTGTCCGTCTATCTCGTTGAAGGTGCGTAGCGGCGCTAGTGTATTGAATTGCGACTGTCTTCGGATGTAAGTAACTATCGAGTTCAGAACAGTACAAAGGATACGATGATGACCCAATGGATGGAGCTGTTTTGTAATTTAAGAATTTAAGATAATGCGTAATGTACTGATATTTTATATGTAGATGAAGCTATCAGGTATCATAATAAAGCAAATTACATAACGTTGGGGTAGGGCAGACAGTGTCTTTTTGTCTGTATGGAGTGCACGCCACTGGGTCCTTGTGAATGCAGGCTAGGTACCACCATTTTATCCGACCGCCTATACATGAGACTGTACTTGCGCACTTTGTCGCGTTGGACTCATTTATACCTACTTACTTATATAAATTAATGGCTATTCATTTATACCTTCCCAACACAACCTTTAAATTTGATTTTGATTAAAAATAAAGTGTTAATTTATTGATCAAGTTATCGAATGGTACTTACATCTAGATAAAAAATAAACATCTAAAGAGGTTCGTTTCGACACCATTTTTCAAGAGTATTAATGACCCCATTGGAGCCATTTAACGCGGTGTGCAATTTGACTCACTCGCGTTGCCATGGCCAATGTGAGTATGTTTGGTCTCACATAAATGAAGCTTTTATGCAAATTAAGATTGTTTGCGATTGCATACTAAATCTAATAAAGATTTAAAGATAAATTCTAACCACTTAATTGCAAAAAAAAAATACCTAAGTTTACTATAACCATCCCTCTAATTGTTTATCCGTTAACTACTAGGTACCAAACATATACGTAATATAGTGAGTAATACGGAGTGCTATTCATATTATACTCACGCTAAAAAAGTATGAAAAAGCCGAGGTAGCCTAGTGGTTTTTGTTTCTCATGCATTGGGTCGGGTGTTACGTAGGTACATGTATAATTCTATAGATAACTACTCCAATTCGGGCCGGACGCAATGCGTAAACGCAAATTCCCAAGAACACTCGGCGTAGTATAACTATTTAATTGATAATTGTCAGTTCGCAATGCAGCACTCATCGTATAACTAGAGCATGACAATTGGAGTCGCGTCGCGTGATGTACACATAATTTGTACGATTGAAAGGAAAACGTAAAACCTATCGATGACCAAATTACCAATTTAGGCGAAAGGCCTTGTTATAAATATTAATTAATGTTTATATTTACATGCTTCTTTTTAATATCGGCGACCATTCAACATAAAATAATTTGAATCTTTGAAGTTTTCTATTTAAATAATGCGGTAAACCATTAATTTAAGAAGTTAAGAATCTAGCTAACTGACTGACTGATTGACAACTACCTACTGGTCGTAGAAAGCTGAAAATTGGCATGTAGGTTCTTTGGGGAGTGTAGGGGAGCACTAAGAGAAGATTTCCCGAAATTCCCACGTCTACATTTTCTGTGCAATCAAACGGCTACATTTTCTGGAGCACTAAACAAATTGTTTTAACACCCTTTTAACAGTAAATAAAAATGTTGTTTCTTCAAGAAAAGTGAAATCTAATTCAATTCTCACATCGCGTTAACCTGTATACCTTTGCATGCATAAATGATTTACATATTTATATCAGGTGCATTTTTCTCACGACTACAATGACCGAATGCATATTGTCCTTGTCAATAAGTATAGTTTGTACAGGCTTAGGATAAACTATTGTAATTATATGCTGTCCTTTAGGAGTTACGCGTGATGTGCATGATAAACAGTACGCATGCCTGTGCACAGAATAAAAAAAAGATAACGATAAAAATAAAGAGTGAATGATATATTTTTACTTTTTACTGTAGATTTGTTATACATATTTATAGTTCAGTTTTCTCACACTTTACATGTTTAAATGTTCTTTATTTCTGTGCAGCTGGGCGAAAATTAGTACAGATTAATAGTTAAATTTAGCAGAGACATATTTTGTTTTAGTTCTACACAGGGTTAGGGATCAACATGGTATAACAACATTTCCACGTGAACGACATCGCGGACAACAGCTAGTAAAGTAAATAGTTTAATTTAAACAATAACTGGCGTTATTATAATGATGGTTGAACTCGTAATTAAAACTCTATAAATGGCATCACACATGAAATAAAATTAATCCATAATGAACTGTGCACAATCGTGTCAGTATAATTAACACGGTGGGTCACGATCATTGATTAGTAATAGTTTCGGTCATAACATATCGTGATTCGGTCAATGGACACTTGAAAAAAAACTGCAGTGTTATACCTACAAACTAGTTGATTGTATCTACGAGGGGCGTTCAAAATATTCTCGGTATTGATATCTTATAACCTCTTTTTGAATTTGTTTTGTTACTGGCTGGTAAGGTTCATTCTTTGACATTAAAAAAAAGTATAATTCAAACCGAGATGTTCTTTTGTTTTTCTGCAATTTCTGAACAAACACGAACACAATGAGTGAATTAACAATGTTAACGAAATTAGAACATCGTTCCGTAATAAAATTCTTGACGAAACAGGGTAAAAACCAAAAAACCATAAAAGAGGAAATGGATTGTGTTTACCGTGAGTCTGCTCCTTCTTTATCTACAATTCAAAAGTGGTCAAGCGAATTCAAACGTGGCAGGGAGAGTATTGAAGATGACCCTAGACCTGGCCGGCCTGTAGTAGCTACTTCACAAGAAAATATTGATCAGGTGGAAAACCTTATATTGGAAGATGGTCGAGTGAAGATAAAATCAATAGCTCAAGTAACCAATCTTTCTATTGGTACCGTACATGACATTATCCATGACCATCTTAATATGTCAAAGGTCAGTGCAAGATGGGTTCCGCGAATGCTGACTCGACTTCAAAAAGATGTGCGTGCAGCTTGCTGTTCCGATTTTATTGACCTGTGTGGTGAAAATCCTGATGAGGTGCTGCAAAAGATAGTTACTGGAGATGAAACCTGGGTTCATCATTATGACCCAGAGAGTAAACAGGAGTCCATGCAGTGGCACATTAAGGGTTCAGCTCATCCCAAGAAGTTCAAGGTCGTCCCTTCCGCTGGCAAGGTCATGGCAACAATATTTTGGGATTGTGAAGGAGTATTGTTGATCGATTATAAAGAAAAAGGTGTAAATATCACGGGACAGTACTACGCGAATATTCTACATCAATTAAGGGACGCAATAAAAGAAAAAAGGCGAGGAAAGTTGTCTAAAGGTATTCTGCTTCTGCATGACAACGCCCCTGTCCATACTGCTCATATTGCCAAGGCAGCTATTGCTGAATGTGGGTTCGGAACTATAACTCATCCACCGTATAGTCCGGACTTAGCCCCCAGCGACTTCTTTTTGTTCCCCAATCTCAAAAAGGATCTGCGTGGAAATCGATTTTTTGACGATGAGGCGTTGAAGGCGGCAGTAGAGGAGCACTTTTATACCAAGGATAAAAAATATTTTTATGAGGGATTAAAAAAAAAAATTGATCGATCTTTTAAGTGTATTAACATAGGGGGGAGTATATTGAAAAATAAAAAATATCAAACTGTTCATACTTGTTTGTTTTCATTCCAATACCGAGAATATTTTGAACGCCCCTCGTAAGTAAACGTGTTGTCAGTCTCTCGAGTATTCAATGAGAATGCCATGGTCTGACCCACGGCACCGATCCACAAGGCTACGTTTCACTTCTCTGCCGGATCCTTATAGCTTTAAATTTCCAAGTGCGCATGCTTACCTGACTATTAAATAACTTACGTAACAGTGAAACTTGGTAAAATAGAGCTTTTGCATAAATCTGAACTTGCAGACGTTGGTGATACAATCGCAGGATTTATACACTGGAAACCAATTGGTCTAGACAAGAAAGATAAAGTCCTTTTACGAATCAGTTCAAGCTTGAAAACATAGCTTGACATGAATATGGAAATGTCCTTATAAATTATTCACACTTCGGCGACATTACCTTACAGGTACCTATAAGGACTCGGCGAAATACAGCGGTTGCCTAGTGACCGATATAGAATGGTTATTATTATCTATCTTAATGACTTTATACACCTTATCGTAAAGTTTAATTTTGATCAGTCGTTTCGCAAAGTGTATTGTAGGACTTTGATTACCTTGTCCAATCTATAACAGAGCGCAATAGCAGAACAATCAAGTCATTTGAACGTGCGTCTTGGTCCATTTATCAACCGACGAAAAAAAAAGGAGGAGGTTCTCAATTCGACGCGTATATATTTTTATTTTATGTATGACCACGCATATCTCCGTCAATGGTGAACCGATTTTGATTATTCTTTTTTTAATTGAAAGGTGTACCTCCAACTTGAACCTTTTTAATAAATTGGTTTAGTTCTGATGATGGGATCCATGACAAAACGAGGGAACTCCTCGAAATTTGTTAGCATGTGTATGATTTTGCCATCAATTTCAAAGACTACAGTGAGACTTACGTCCCATCGTACACATGTTTGGAAACAATAGCCAAAAAAATTTTTTCAATAAAAAATAGAACCTACTTCAAACTCCAACAGCATGTGAAGTCGGTGTCAAGTGAACCGCCCCAAAGCTATGACTATCTTTTAGTGAACTTGACACCAACTTCACAGGCTATCGGAATTTGAAGTCGGTTCTATTTTTTATTTATTTTTTATATATTTTTGATTAAGGGCTCGCCAATCGGATCAGTATTCCCATGATTTTTCAATCGCGGCGATCTTCATTAGAAGTATACTACTAAAAATAATGAATACTAATTTTAATACAATCATGTGTAAATAGCACACGTATTGTATTTTTTGCCCAAGTTAATTAGGTAAACTCGAATTAACGAGCTCTGGTAAATAGCCAATTTAAGTAAAAACTACCTAACATAACTATATAAGTCATAGTCAAAGTTAAAAAGTCAATAGTTCAAAACAGTGTATTGCTATAGCAAATCCAAACCTAATTAGGTAGAATACGTACGTTGTGCAACACTGACAGCGTAAATGCCTAGCCTGCTGTAGTACGTTATTCGCGTCAGTGATTTTATGCAAGAGCATTGAACATTTTGGGCGAAGAGGTCGGGTCATTGCCCAGATTTACCACAACAGACTAAGTATTTACGTCGCACTGCTAGGCACAGGCTGACCACATTTCTTTAGTTTACACCCATGTAAAGACTATTTAAACGTGGAAAAAGAAACAACAACTAGACAGCTTATAATTTATTGTTCATGCAAATTAACGGGAATAATGAGAAATTTAAAAAACAACTTCTGTTCCTATTTTAATAGAAGAAAAAAATAGAGCTATTCTAATAAATAACTACTAGCAGTGACAAGAGATTTATTTTTCTATGGTACTAGTTAGCATGGTAAATGCCTGTGATTTGTATCATTCTACCGACACCGTTGCTCATCGTGGTTTCATCGAAAATATAGGTAAAAAACTTAGCTAAATCACCTCGTATGTGTAGTAGTAACCTGTGTATATAGAAAAGTTGACGTTCCATATTTGAATTTTCCTCGAATTTCCATATCAACTTGGAACACAACTACATACAACAGGTGACTTACTTAAGTGTTTTACCTATACACGATTTGTTTTCGTTCAACATATTTTGAGGGTAACAACTTGATACAGGCCATACCGGGTGGCATTTCATAAACCCGTTGATTCATGTCATACAAGCGTTGAGCCCATTTAATTATCCTTCAAGATCGGATGTCTAACATATCAAGTAAAAACAAGAATTAAAGCAATACCGGATCCATTGAAAGAATTAAGTAACTACGACCTTACACATTGACACGACTAAGCTCCTTCCCGCAACGTCGTCGAATTCAGACAGAACACACAATTCTTTAACCCCTTTTACCCCTTTAAGACAGGAATTTACAAAAATCCTTCCGTAGCTGATATACGAGTATATTGTCTGCCTTTAGTTCCGATAGGCAACGGCCACAGCTCGAACTTCTAAATACGAACGAGATTCTAACGAGTGTGCCTTTAATTCCGATCCGCCCAGAAGCTTGAACTGTGCGATAATTGATCAGTCTTTGACTTCTAAAACTATAACTGTTTAATAATGATACTAGCCGATGCCTGCGAACTCCGTCCCGCGTAGGCTTAGAATTTGCGTACCCGATGATACTATACATAAACAGTTATAGTTTTAGAAGTATTGAAAAATTGGTTTGACCCGTGGAAAACCCGTTCCCGTGGAAATATCAGGATATCAATCCTGTGTAATAACACAACCCGGGTAATAAAATATTATTACCCGGGTTTCGAACTATCTCCATACCAAATTTCATCCAATTCGGTCCACTCGTTGCGACGTGAAGGAAGGACAAACAAAAAACAAACACACTTTCACATTTATAATATTAGTATGGATATGGATTTAGACAAACGATCGTATCTTAAACACTTACCTGGAGTAGTGGACTGACGCCTGGCGGTAGACTCCTGGGGACCCAAGCTAAGGTCGCCGGCACACCGGCGCGCAGCCTCGGGATGCCCAGGTATATCCGATCCCACCCGATCTCCAGGCCGGTTGGCACTGTATTCTCTGGCTGGAATTTCTCCAACAAAACTGGGTCCGGTGGGAAGTCGAACTGCATCACGTTCCATTGGTTCACGACCTCCAGCGTGGCGGCAGCTGAAGCCAGCCACGCGCATAGCATTAGCACGCGCATCTTTATGGTTCTCTGTGAACAAAATCCGATGTTCAGTACAGTATGAAATGCCTAGCCGTTGTGTTGTCTAGGAATCGATGTTTACTCGGTGTAAGGTTCGATCACTGATATTTAGTTTGCAGGTATGTTATTTCTGTGATTTGTATATTAACTAACTGCAACCAACTAAACTAAAGTGTACAGCAACTTTTGGGTTCAATTGGGCTTAGTTTTATAGCTATAACCATGTATAACCAATTTCTATAAGTTAGTCATGACGCTGATATTTAGTTCCTGATTTTAATGCAACTTCAATTCAATTAGATGTCAATATGACAATAACAACTTCCAAGTTAAACTCTATCAATCACGATTCGATATGCTGCCTATCCACTTGCTTTAAGGCATTCACTGCCACCAACGCATATATGCGTTTTGCTGACTTTCCCGCAGTGCCTCGAACGCACATGTGCGTTGCAATGTTCCCTTAATGACAGATGTGGCACCTGGCGAAAGTTCGTAAAAAGAAGTGGCAGTGAATGCGTTAAGCATGCGTAGGTATACCTAACTTGATTTATGCAGGCATTGAGCGTAGTTCTGTCTTAATGTAAGTAAGTTCAGGTTATTTTTATATACAGAATCGAAAGGAAATTTAAGCACGTTAATGTGACTTGAGTAGTATCTAGGGTGTTGGTATACATAAAAGCCTTGATAAACAACGTATACCTTCACGCATCTGTGTAGCAATTTAAAAGATAAATATTTTAAGAGTACAAAGTTCCTAGACTCGAGACGACTCGTTTTGCCTACGGGCGGTTAAAATTTGACTTGTTCCATAGAGAATTTGTCAAGGGCGTTTTGTGGATTTTTGTTAGTGGTAGGGCCTGGTGCTAGGTCCGCCCGTGGTGGTACCACCGTCTTTCCCCGCAAACCTGCCGCCAAATGGCAGTACTCGCACGGTTGTGTTCCGGTAGGGGGTTAAGGCAGCCGGTGAAATTTCTGGCACAGAGGCATTCCATCTTAGGCCTCAAGGTAGGCAACGTATTCGAGATCTTATGGTTTCTTAATGGCGGATCATAGGATTTCGGTGTCCATGGGCCGCAGTGACCACTTACCATCAAATGGGCTGTGCGCTCGTTTGCCTATACCAATGAAATGAAAAAAAATATAGTTGCTGACTTGCTAACTAATTACAGATGTGTACCTATGTGTACACATAAGGTACATATTTTCCATTGACAAATCTTCGGAATCCGACAAGACCCGAACTGTGAATGAATTACCGAATTTAATTGCTGACGTCTTTATGTCCTTTACTGTGAAACTTAATTATGTCATTGTCACATTGTGTATTGCAATGAGATCTTGACATTGCCCAATAAATTGTCATGTTATATAGGACATATACAGGTCAGTCATTAAATTCGGCAATTGATTGACAGTTCGGGTATTTAAATTAAAGTGAAAAAACAATAATTAAATAGATTACCGACTATTTAATCGCTTCTTGTTAGAAAACAAAATGATACTTTTATAAGTTTCTAACGGAACTCGATCGTAGACTAGTTTTCTCAAACTAATCATTCATTATTTCTGTGCCAAAATATGTAACCGGCACTCATGTTGCGTAACTTTATAGGCCCACCTACTGGTCGCTTGATAGCTTACGACGTTAAATGTGATCCATCAATCTAGATCAACATCATTAAAAATGGAAATATATTATATCTTAATTTCACTTATATGTATACTTGACAGCACTTTGCTAAATAATGAACTCTCACATGGTACAGACGCCATCACATATATCTGAGCGAATAAGGTTAGCGAAAATATCTGAACACGACCTTATTGTCAAGACGTTAGAGTGCATGTTCAGATATTTATGATCACAATTGTTTGCTCAGATATATCTGAGGGCTACTCCATATTCAAGTTCGCCTTTTATATACCTACACGCCTTCTTTACTCTATTATAATTAGGTCCAAAAGTGTATACATATTTCTATGAAATCGACTGTTCCAACGACTTGATTCTATTAGATACAATCTTTGTGTCAAAATTTGTTATTTCTCCATAATACGTATACATATTACTCTTTATTTTTTCAGTATTCAGTTATATTTATACCTACTAACACATATTTACATTTACACCTACTAATACATATTTATATCAGCCGAAAGACGTCCACTACTGGACATAGGCCTCCCCTAAGGTTTGCCACCCAGACATATACCTATAATTAGAGTAAATATTTTTTTTCCGATTTTAATGCGATCTGTCTCAGTGTGACATTCAGCAATAGGTGATATCCATGATTTCTACTATTTCATATGCCAGGGATGACACCAGTGTGTTATCCTGGAAATTACGTTATCCTTATTTGTGGTTCTCAGTGGATGAGATCCTGGGGTGCTCTCCTTTTCAGGCGTTTACAGGTGACTGGGTTTCTCATCAGTGCATTGGCCATTTGGTTTGGGTGATTTTGCAGTCGATCTCTGTATTTGGTCATGTACAGTTTAACTTCCTCCTGAACGGTTTGTATTTTCAAGTCTTTGTGTAGTCTTTCGTTTGTGACATACCAAGGAGCGTTGGTTATTAGCCTGAGGATTTTGGATTGGAATCTTTGGAGAATTTCGATGTTAGATCTGGCTGCTGTTCCCCATAAATAAAGATAACAAATAAAAACATGTAACGTCGAACTAGAAAAAGCACTCAACATGAATGATTTCAGTAATTACCTTGTTTCATTGACGTATAGAATGAAAGAGATTTGAATTTTCCAAGCGAGGAATTAAAATTTTCGACTTTACTACAAGACGGAGACGAGTTGGTAATTAAATAACAGTTTCTCAACTTAACGAAAACCTGAAAGCTATAGATTATTTATTATTATGCACTCTACTACTACTACTACTACTACAGCCTATTTGCGTCCCACTGCTGAGCACAGGCCTCCTCTCATCACGAGAGGGTTTGGGCTATACTCCACACGCGGCCCTAGTGCGGATTGGGACTTCACACACATCTTTGAATTACTTCGCAGGTGCGTGCAGGTTTCCTCACGATGTTTTCCTTCACCGAAAACGCAGTGGTCAATTCAAATTGAATTTCGCACATAAGTAAACTTAGAGGTGCGAGCCGGAATCGAACCCCCGACCCTCTGCATGAGAGGCGGTAGGTCGAACCACTAGCCCACCACGGCTACATCGTTATGCACTAAAATTTAACAAAAGATGCACTGCACAATGCATGAGCGACAAATAAGAAAGACTACATATGTAATTTCCCTGTCTCTATAACAGTACGGTTAAGTATTTTAATAACTACGTTACGTACAACTTATTTCTCAATAAAAACATTGCGTTTTCACAACGAGAAGCGTAAATATTATATTGTATACATATGTAAGCCGTGGTGGTCTAGTGGTTCGACCTACCGCCTCTCATGCCGAGGGTCGGGGATTCGATTCCGGCTCGCACCTCTAAGTTTACTTATGTGCGAAATTCATTGGATTCACCACTGAGCTTTTCGGTGAAGGAAAACATCGTGAGGAAACCTGCACGCATCTGCGAAGTAATTCAAAGATGTGTGTGAAGTTCCCAATCCGCACTGGGCCCGCGTGGGGACTATAGCCCAAGCCCTCTCGTGACGAGAGGAGGCCTGTGCCCAGCAGTGGGACGCAAATAGGCTGTAGGTAGTAGTAGTAGTAGTAGTATGTAAGTTTCTCGATAAGTGAAATGTAAATTTCTTTTGA
This sequence comes from Aethes cnicana, assembly GCA_963971205.1. Taxonomy (NCBI): domain Eukaryota; kingdom Metazoa; phylum Arthropoda; class Insecta; order Lepidoptera; family Tortricidae; genus Aethes; species Aethes cnicana. The sequence goes on from OZ020282.1 coordinate 6,604,965, forward strand.
GAAATAAAGTTCTTTAACCATAAATATTGTTATAATATGCATCTGAGATGCGCATTTATGTGAAAATTGTGTAATTTTGTTATTACATAAACTTGTAAGATTGGAACGAACTAAACAGAAATAGGTACCTGTTCATGAGAACTCGATTTCCTTCTTCGACGAATGCCTAATTTTCGTTAATATTGAGAAATTATTATTATTTTTGCAATGTCCAAAACAACATAAATAAAACTATTCGACTTTTTAATGTAAAAATCATTCCAAAGTTCGTGTCTGTCAGGTCTGTGGGGCTTAACGCGTACCTCCTAGTATTAGACTTCAACGGGCTGGCGTTTGACGCCTACAAACTCAAACGCCACTTTTTTGTAATGGTGGCAATATTTGTGTATAGGTTTGAAATATAGGACAGTAATTGTTAGTAAAATAAACATAGTTAACATTGAAGGCTGTTGCGTATAGCATAATCTCGTTAGAAACCGCAATACCCATTCAAAACCCAATATTTAGTGGGCAATATGTAACAGCGTGCGTGCTTTCGTTTATAATTTCGTTAGGATAGTGTGAAAAGGCATTCATTTTGAGTACAGGCTTTGCCTAATCCATATTAATATTATAAATGCGAAAGTAACTCTGTCTGTCTGTCTGTTACCTCTTCACGCTTCAACCGCTGGACCGATTGAGATGAAATTTGGCATGGGGATAGTTGGGGTCCCGGGAAAGGAAATAAGCTACTTTTTATCTCGGAAAAGCGCATAGTTCCCGCGGGAGCACGATAACCGAATTCAACGCGGGCGAAGTCGCGGGCAGAAGCTAGTATGAATATGATTCGTTACATTACATAGATGCAAACTGACATTGAAAATAAATATAAATTTGGAACGCCGACGCATACCCGAGTCTGATGCAGGTAGGTACACTAAATACAAAGAAAAATAACTCGAAATGATATAGGAAACTACCATTTAATCAGTACCAAATGTCAGACTACCTATATATGTACATAATATATGTATGACAACTGGTTGGTGTTCAACGCAACGCCAAATTGAGTCGCTTAACTTCAAAGTAGGATAAAACCAATCCTGATTTTTTTCAAGATTTTGGTAAAGGAAAAGAAAAACCAAGCTTGTGTTTTAACTATACCGAAATCTCAAACATTCGCAGAATTAATTTGATCTGATTTTTAAGTATTGTAAAATCAATAGCACCGATTTTCAAACTTTTGAACCCGTTATTGTTTTTATCTTATGAATAAGACAGATACTGATTTTATATATCGATAATATCGATCATACCTTTTTTTTTGTTTGCCTACGTAAAGATCATACTACAAAGATCTTACTAAAAAGTTACCAAGTCTATACATATCCTAGATAAAGTAACATGGAGCTTGTAGTAAGTTATTCAATAATTATGAATTCGCGAATTATTTATTTTTATTGACGATTATATTATTTATAGCAGTCGGCCTCCACGCATTAAATACAACATATATCAATTCCGCATTACTCGGCCGTCGTGCCTTTCGCTCATTGAATTCTGAAAATGTATCTAGGTAGGTACTTACGACTCTTACGATGATACAGAATTAGAACCTGAAATCTATGCAATGTTATATTTACTAAAAATAATTTATAAGAACTAGGATGGACCAAAACGGCGTAACAATCAAGTATAGATAGGTAGTTCGTTAAAAGATAAAATACAGCCTTTTCATAATATAACAAACGTTTTTCAACAATGCACTTATCTGATGAAGTAAGAAGATAAGAGCTCATATTTGTGAATTTTACTTTAAGTGTTGCATTTAAGCTTAAATTGTTTATCTTTATACCTAATTAATTACAATGTGCTAAAAAACGGCTTAGCTGTCGGATCAATCCAAAGATACCAAATCGAGTGTCACGGAATTCCAACACACGTGCGTTAAACTGGGCCATATTATTTCATCACGTTATTGTCTTTTTTTCGTATTTACATAACATCTGCAACGCACGAGCAAGGTCGCGCGAAACTGGCCGCGGAATCTCCGCTGAGGGCATTTGTGCAATGCACTTGATCATTGATTCCTTTATAACAGCAAAAACAAGTTTTAAATAGCTCTCGAGTATTAAAAAATGTATTTATTTATTTAAGAAACTAGTACCCCGCGACTTCGTCTGCGTGGAATATAAAATTGACGATAACTTTTCTTTCCGATATCCGGTGCAATAATCAAACATAACATATATGTATAGCTCTGAATGATGTTCTATCTACCTTTGAAAACTTCATTCAAATCGGTTCAGTAGGTCCGGAGATTAACTCTAACAAACAGACAGAAATAAAGAAAGAGACATAAAAATTACCCTTTTATTTTAGTATAGCACCCTTTTATTATAGGTAGTAGAGATATCAAATTTCGCATATAATTTGAGAATAAAGTGAACATTGCGCATCAAACGTCACATTATATTAATTGTGCTTTAAAGAAATCCGGAGTTATGTTTTTCAGTCTTATAAAGCTGTTAACGATTATTTATGAATTCGTGTCAGTAATGGCGTTAGTAACACAATGGCCTACGTGTCACTACGATCCATCATAATTTGTGCCATATATTTATGTACATGGCATAGTTCATTGTTCTTGACGTAAAACATTTGTTAACAAGCTTGTTGCTGACAAAACACAGTACTTAACTTGGTAAAGTACGGCATTAATTTTAAAATGTCAATTTAACGAGTCAACAAAGTAAACAAGCGTGTAAAACTAAATGTCACAAAAAAACACGACAGCAAACGGGTTGCCTTTAATACTTAAACTTTTCCTTGAACATTCACTAATTTCTATCTCTTTATAGTTGGTATTTTTCATGAAAAAGTGAATAAGCTTACGGAATCCGTGAGCCCTTTAGCCTTAGGTGAGATAAGGGACAATCCCTGGTCAGTTCTCAACTAAAAAAATCGGTGCGTTTCTTCGCAAATTTTTAAAACAATTCTTGAAATAGCCTACTACTCGTAGTAGGTACATATGTACTTACCTGAGAGATCCGAGCTTGAAAATAGCTGAATAATGAGTTTTCCTTGATATGAGACCTAGCTGGTTCGATTTGTTGTCCCCTTCTTCTTATCGAGTCGATGGCTATGCTGTGCTAAATTTTGCTGGCCCAAAAGCCAGCAACGTCTATTGCCCTTTGATTAGCTTTAACCAGGTCTTCCTGTGAGCAGGAGGATGGGCAAGCTGGGCAGTTGGTAAGGTGCGCCAGAGGTTGTCCCCGTAAACGTCTATTGTAAATTTCGTCCAAATCGTTAGAACCGTTTCTGAGATAGGTAGCAGTTCTGTATAATAAATACATAATTAAGTAATTATAGACAGTTAGCCCGTTCAGAGTAGGTATAACTAAGATATTATATTGAACACAACGTTTTATCGCCGAAATATGTGCGGTTGCTCGCATTCTTAGATATGTTGCCAAGTTATTATTACATAAGGTCGGACTTGGGCTATATTCGAAATCTTAAATAGGGATCTCCCTGTTCCCTATAGGATCGCTCACGCGTTACGGCGCTCAAGTTGAACTTTAAATCTAGCTGCTTAAAGTTCGGTTGCAACACTTGCAACGCCGCGACATGTAAACAATCCTATAGGGAATAGGGAAATCCCTATTTAAGACTTCGAATATAGCCCCTTGTCCCTATAACCTCATCTCTTTGGAAAATTGGTATAATAATAGAGGTTAATAGCTCTATCTCGAAGATCGATGAGTTTGCTATTTACTTAACTTAAACAGACGACTAATAATTAAATACCATTAACGTAACAACAGCAGACTGTTAATATCTGCAGCTACATAGGGATAGTGAGCGTCCCTATGCCCACATAAGAGTACATTCTCTGCACCATAAATATGCGATATGAGGCTTTACGATTACCGCACGTGGTTTGTCTACAGTTTTACGTCTTGCCTTGGTGTAAGAGTGACGTAAAATTAGTTCAATAATGCATGTGATGAATCGGTATTGTTACTCGAAGTGCAAGCATTAACGCTAATTCATTAGTGCAATTTTTATTTTACCACTACCTTTGAAATTAGCTACTACACTTACTAACCACCTCTAATTAAGGTACCTACTGCGAATTATCCGCCTGCATATTTCCCTAGCCTATTTCAATACCCATGCAATAGACAATATCTTGGAATGTGGTGTAGCAAGACGCGGTTTTGGTAACAACGGGGTGAACAATGGAAGGACCTACCTATGAGAACTGATTTTCGCATGTGAGTGTGACTGATTTAACCATAATACAGTCTGTTTTGTACAACGCGCATGACTTAAACGGCTTTGTGGAATTTAGTCAATTTCTTCGCAGAAGACAAACATTTATTCGTGACGTGATACACACACACATACATGAATGAAAAAAAATGTATGTCAATGTAGGTATGTAGTTATCACGAAATCATCCCAACTCCCCTTGTAAAAATCATTGGAGTACACTAGTTGTTTTCGTATAATTTTTGGGCAAGGGTTTTCTTTTGATAATTTAAGTAAAGAAAGTATTCCAAAACTATTTACGAACATTTGACATATAGGAAGGTAGTGAACGAAGACCTTTCACAATTCACTAATCTAAATAAATAAATAATTTATATCTTACTGTACGCTAGTTTTTTAGTGTTGTGATCAGTCTAGTTCACTCCGTTCTAAGTAAGTAGGTATACCTAATGCACTTTTATAGACATTGGTATCTAAAAGGTTAATTCGTTTGCACCAGATCGGCGCCGAACGCTGCGCTTGCGCGCGTTCTACGTATATTGCGACATTTTCTGACAACTTCATTGATGGAATGCCGTCGAAAATATATTAAATATAGTTTATTGTGCTTGACCTCCGAGGCGCGTAATGTTGAGGTAGGTAATGCATGTTTAGTAAGATTACGCATGTCGACGAGACGATTCTTGAACAAAAATCTAATCAACGCTGAATCAGAAGAAGATTTATCTAAATTGCTAATGAATAAAGTGTGAGTTTTAAATTATGAATGCATGCATGAGGGAATGCATGCATAGTGGGAAGAAAAAAACAAATAATGTTAATTAATTCCGAGTTACGTCCAATCCAAACGTTTAACCTGCTAAGGAAGTAGTAGATTATATTCCTGCGTTAAGAATACGTACGGATACAAGCTTCATTAAAATATACCTATCAATAAGAATATACAATGTTCGATTTTCTGAACTGGTCTGGTCTTTGAACGCCCGAACATCTTGACACCGGTGCGGGTACTAAAATGTGTCTACTAGTGATTTGGGCAGTTTAGGCTGCCTGCCACACCTTTCGCCACTAGATACAACATAATGGATCACGAAACGCAATCTAGGTTCGTATAAGCTTAAGCAAGGGCCTCATTCCGGACGAAAAAAGGATTTCATTGAGAAGCTATAGGTAACGTCAAAACGTCACGGCGCTCAAATTAAACTAATAAATCTAGCAAGGTACTAAAGTTCGGTTTCAACGCCGTAACGCTTTTTCGGTAGGGATATGGAAGTTCCTTTTCCCTATGTAACGTTTCGAATGGAACCTCATGTACTACATACTACATTGCTTGCCTATATTTTTGAAAGCATTATGGTTTCCTATGTTACGGCCGCCGCAGGTTTTTGTTGTTAGCCCGGCACAATGGAGCCGTTCCCTGCATTGCTGTGATATCTGCGAAGCCACTTCCTCTCAGCCAACACGAATTGCTGCGTGTTAGTAAACTTATGGCTGGCGAATTATCAGACAATGAACTATTGTTTACCTCATACTGCGGCTATTACTTAATTAACAACGATTTACGTATTTTACTAACAATAAGTATCCTAGACTTGCCGGTAAACGCTAAGTAGGTACGTGATGATATCTATCAAAAAAGATAATCATAATAATAACACTTCAACATTAATGTTAACTACTTTTGTAAGTTGCATTTTACTACGTTATACTTCCTAATAGTTTATATAAAAAAAGCCGTGGTAGCCTAGTGGTTCGACCTACCGTTTCTCATGCCGAGGGTCGGGGGTTCGATTCCGGCTCGCACCTCTAAGTTTACTTACGTGCGAAATTCAATTTGAATTTACCATGTGATTTTCGGTGAAGGAAAACATCGCACGCATCTAGGAAGTAATTCAAAGATGTGTGTGAAGTCCCCAATCCGCACTGGGCCTTCGTAGGGACTATAGCCCAAACATTACAAAGTCACGGGCAAAAGAATTTCAAACAGCGTCTTAAATCTACAATTATGTTTGCATTTAACGAATATAAAGTTCAAACTTGATAAGACGGGATTCGAACCTGTTAATAGGCAGTCCTGTAGGTATTTAATTTACGAATACACAAAGCTCGCTTTGTTTTTATAACACTCTACAGTATTTCATTTCCAAGCACTTGCACATCGACATAGACTAATTTTTCAATAATATTAAATACTAGCTGTCCCGCGTAGACTCAGAATCTGCGTATACCCGATGATACTATACATAAATGTTGTAATTATAGAAGTATTGAAAAAAACAAAGCCGTACAAAACCCGTTCCCGTAGAAATATCGGGATAAAAACTACCCTATGTTATTGCCCGGATCTCAAACTATCTCCATACCATACAAAATTTCATCCAAATCGGTCCACTCGATGAGACGGGAAGGAAGGACAAACAAACAAATAAACAAACACACTTTCACATTTATAATATTATAGTATAGTATGGATATGGATTTAAATCTTTGTAAGAATTACCTTAAATTACCTTAAATTTATTATATTGTATTTAAATTAAATTACCTATTTAGTACTTAAAGGTTATAAAGTGCGATAATATTGATGTTTTCATTTAACGAACATAAAAATGAAATTTCAAATGTGATAAGGCGGGATTGGAAGCCGCTAAAAAGGCAGGATACCTACCGAAATTTTATCTGTAGCAAACTTTAAGCCATGCAATTTCTAATTGTTTGTATGAAAGTACCAATTTACGTTTAATTATATTATAAATAAGTGATTGTTAAGTATTACAAAATATTTAAATATTGGATAAGAAGTGCGAAACAATGCAGATTCCAAGTCAACGCACAAACAAGCCTCGTTTACCTTTTCCTTTTCAAGGATCGCAATTGCCACCTCGATATCGGCGACACAACCCTGACGCACTTGAACGAATGCCACTTAGCTTATAAGGTTAATTCATGAAGTAAGCAGGTGTACCTTTTGATGTCGCGGTGGTTTGACTCAGATCGCGGTTGCGTGCGACGGTGCACCGCGGCGCAAGCAGCCAGTGCAGACTGGAGGATCCGACACCTAGCACACAACACCCGCCCCCCTACAATCGAAGTAAAAGTGGTCGATCCCGAAGGCGTGTCCACGCCAAAACGAACCATGACTCGATGATTACAAGCTGCTATTATCAAAGTGCGTGACCCCAATATAGACACGAGTTTTCAGTCCGGAACACTCTTTCTCTGTCTCAAGGTTACGATTTTTTTAATGCCAATGTCTCATATCCAAATGCCTTTATTTATTTGTTGCGCCGTTGCAAGATCTTTGGTATGCGAGGTAGTCGGATCTATTTTTGTATTGATCTTAGTACCTACTATTCATTATGCTATTTAATTGGTATCTAATCAAAATTATAGATCTAAGCTATAAAGATAATAGGTTACGACTATGATATATGTGGTACAATTATCAGCACAATTTGTTTGTGGGATCTTATTGTTAAACATAATACAGTCAGCAGCAGAAGTAGATAAGCTGTCCAGGTGTTCAAAATGACCTACACACGCCCTTAACGTCTTAAGAATAAGGTCGTGTGTAGGTCATTTTGAACACCTGGACAGCTTATCTACTTCTGCTGCTGACTGTACCTATGCAGTCTCGGACTCGACATTATATGAAAAGACGAGCTTTTACCCGCGAGTTCGTCTGCAGGGAATTTAACACCATATTTCCAAAGCCCTTTTTCCAGGGTGCTTTTAAAACCTTTTCCGGGATTACAGGATTTCCGGGATTATGGGATTTGTGGCATTCCCGGCTTTTCTATCCAAAGTCCTCTTCCGGGGTCCCTCTAATGAGTTTCCGGGATTCTTCCGGGATTTCCGGGGTGATAGGTAGCCTTTAGCTTTTTCCAGGTTACAAACTATCTGTTTGCCAAATTTCATACAAATTGGTTGAGCCGTTTTAGCGTGATTGAGTAACAAACATCCAAACACACAAATTTTAAGATAGAGTCGTAAATAAATGTATAATAGTAGGTGTTTACGGACGTACATTCAGTATTTAAAAAAATACAATTCAGAAATAAGACTTAATTAATTCCTTTGAATTTCTTGTTGAGACTTACAATCTGTTATCATGAAAATTAAAATCCCTTAATTTTACTGCACATATTCTGGATCTGTACAGTTTCTTTGACTAGGAGTTTGGGTCTGGATCCCCATAACGATGGATATTTTATTAATCTTGTTTATTTATACAATCGATCTCAGAAAAGCCTTTATCGATTTGGACGAAATTTGGAATATAAGAGTTTACGGGTGGAAAAACTATCGTGTAGGTCGGGTAAAACTCATTTTTAGCTATTTTCATCCAAGCAAAGCTCGTTCGCCTAGGTATTTTACTATTAAACAGAGTATTTCTGAAATGAGACTGATATCTAACTACACTCAACAGTAATTAATTCAGGTTGCTTTGTATAGCATTTTCCATACAAAGTGACCCGAATTCATTGTTGTTGAGTAAAGTTATGTGCAAAATAAAGATGAATGTTATTCACCTTTATTTTACACGCAGTGTGAATAATATCTGTAAAAATAAATTGCATAATTAAAATTATGTTAATTATACATGCATCGTAGCATATCATACCCGTCAGAACATTAAGGTACACTATAGATAGGTACTGTCTATAAATTATTGTTATTAAGAAAACTAAATACCTTCTATGGAGAAGTTATATTATTTACTTTACATAAGTAGATTAGTGGTCATTATAATTAGATCTTTAAGTCCCCAATCCGCACTGGGCCCGCGTGGGGACTACTTATAGCCCAAAAACGCAACGCAAATAAGCTGTAATAGTAGTAGTAGAATTAGATCGTAGGCTACGTCTAGACCCTTGGTCTTGACCCCCATAATGTTAAACGATAATACCATGTGTGTGGCGCGACTTATCTATATATATAAACTTACACTTTCCAACATGATTTTTATATATTGGCCACACGCTAATCTCACATTTGAGCATTATCTTCATAGTCTAATCTAATGTAGATTATATTTGAAATATTTATTTACAAACATCCATTCCAATGTAGGGCGAATACCTACTTGCAGATGCAACCTTTTACAAAGAATTTCGCTCACAAATAACAAAAGTAAGAAGGCACTTTCAATAATCACTTGTTAGCTTGTTAAATTTTCAAGAGTAGAAGTTAACAGTTACGTCATAACCATCACACACAGCCGGAGTATAACGAGCGTGCGTGAATTGGCTTACACGGGGAAAGTGAGTGACGCCAACGCCTTGGCATAGCCATGGTTCATGTGACCAGCTGACGTTTAATCCACCACGTTACAACCAGCTGACGATTATTTTCCTTCAACATACTGGGATATCTATCATTTAACAGAATTTCAAGCGGGAGGCGATGAAAAAAAGTTTAAAAAAATACTTGTTCGGGGGCCCACAGCGCTTCAAACCACCAAAACGGCTTGGCAGCTGACGATTACTAGGATACACGTTACGACCATGTTAACCATCTCCCAAGTTATCGAGCGGGAGGCTATTGGTCATGAAATCTGCTCGTGGCCGGCGGTCTAAAATGTACATGCGAACGCGAAAGTTGTAGACAGAATGATTGATTATGTTAAGAGTTTTATTATACCTATAATATATTTAGTTAGTTGGTGACGTGAGTGTCCTTTAAAACAGGCTTTCCTCATGGACCAACTTCGTATGCACAACTAGTTGTGCCATTAAAAATATGTATTTCTAATGGCACAACTACGCACAAGTGGCACAACTAAGGCACAACTAAGGCTTTCCTCATGGACCAACTTCTAAGCACAACAAATATTAAATAGTCCTCTCAGTCCGTTAGGTCAAAGGTGTGAATGTAGGTTAGGTTTGTTAGTCATCTATATACGCCCGAAGGGCAAACTACCTAGAAATAGGGGCCCCGCGTAGCGGGGACCCGTCGACCCAGTCACATTCGGATTCGGTCACTTACGACCACTTTCCTCTCACGGCCATTTGCTTGGAATGCCCACATCCCCGAATGTCCATGTCGCTCGTACGACCATAATACAAGGAATGTGACTGGGTCGACGGGTCCCCGCTACGCGGGGCCCCTATTTCTAGGTAGTTTGCCCTTCGGGCGTATATAGATGACTAACAAACCTAACCTACATTTGGCGAACTACGATATAAGGCCGCGTTGTCAAGCCAGGTAGTTGTGTAATTGGGAACTAAATAAAATCCTTGATAAACCAGTTGTGTCTATGGGAAGGATTTCGAAAAAATATTCCTTATGGCACAACCAGTTGTGCATACGAAGTTGGTCCATGAGGAAAGCCTGCTTTAAAATACGTATCTTTATTTAAATTTCACCTACATATTCCTTACAGGAATCGATATTAAACTCACTTAGTAAAGATATAGATAATATATTTACTTATATCAGTTATGTCTCTAAATGTTTCAGTGTGCGCGTTCTTTTTTTATTATGGTGTTTATATAGCATGCGGTATCCCAGTATTGCATTACCTGGTCTTGTCACCATCCAATCAAATCATAGCTACGTAACTTGCAGATCACAATATGCATTTTTGCATTTCGTTCAATAAATCACCTCAGTGCGTCTTTCGGTATGTCGGCAAACTAAAATTAACTGTCCATTTTATTATGGTGTTGATATGGCATTCGGTATCCCAGTATTGCATTACCTGGGGCTCTATTCGAAGTCTTAAATAGGGATAGATAGGAAGATTCCCTATCGCTGCTTTCACGCGTCGGTGCAAACGAACTTTAAGAAGTTAGATTTAAAGTTCAACTTGAACGCCGTGACGCGTGAGCGCAGAGATAGGGAATCTCCCTGTCCCTATTTAAAACTTCAAATAGAGCCCCTGGTCTTGTCACAATCCATCAAATCATAGCTACGTAGCGAAATGACAATATGCATTTCGTTCACTAAATCACCATAGTGCGTATATAGGTGCTTACCTATCGGTATGGTACGGTAAACTAAAATTAATTGTCCATATTATTATTATTTATGAAAGGGTACGACTGCCTGGATCAGTCGGGTGATCGGTCCTCCATTCGGGACCATTTCACCCATTTCCCCGGTCTCCCCTGGGATTACGGGTTATCCGTTCCCAGCGCCGTCGCGCCATTGAACCTCCCTGTAGCCTTGCAGAAGCCTATTATCTTCCCTATCGTTAGGTCTTGTAGGTCATCTTCATCTAAATATTGTTGTAATTGTCCATAACTACAGGAACTTTGATTAGACCCATGGCCTTTCCCATATACCTACCACGAACGAAACAGTGATAATTAACTACAATTTACCTAGTTCACAGTAGGCTGTGCTCTAGGCCAATCGATCAGCCATTCCCAGGCCTCGCAATCGCTTTTTGTTCACCTCCGTACAATGGCAGGTACATATCGACTGTGAGAGTAAAGCAGAAACTGTGTAGCGACAGGAAACATGAGCCCAGCCTCGATGTCGGAAGAGCGTTCACGAAACATTTAGACCGAAACGGTACTCGGATCCTTTATTTCGTATATCCATTTATTTCAGTAATCTGATACCATCAACTGGCTTAACGTTTCAACTGTCGTGACGCAATGAAGTGAATATTTATAAACGTTTATTTTTTGTATATTCGTATTACACTAGCAGTTAGGTACGCGGTATAACCCACATACCTATATCTAAATCACTCGGGAAAATTGGGACAAAATGTAGTATTGTAGCTTATGTCACTCAGGAATGATGTAGTATTCTACTGGTCAAAGATTTTTTTAAATCGATTCTGTAGGATTGAGTTTATCCATAAGTAACTCTATTCTCTTCTCTTCTTCATCGCTTACTCGCCCACTGTATGGGCATACGCCCCTCCAATTTTCCCCCACTCCGCCTGATTCCAGCAACATCTTCTATCCATACTAATAATTATAAACGCGTAAGTAACTCTGTTTGCCTGTTACCTCTTCACGCTTCAACCGCTTGACCGATTTAGATGGCATTTGGCATGGGGATAAGTAGTTTCGAGTCCCGGGAAAGGACTTAATGCTACTTTTTAACCCGGTGAAGCACATAGTTCCCGCGGGAGCGCGACAACCGACAGGCCGGAGGGCGAAGAGGATTCGCTGCACAGTACAGTCAGCAGCAGAAGTAGATAAGCTGTCCAGGTGTTCAAAATGACCTACACACGCCCTTAACGTCTTAAGAATAAGGTCGTGTGTAGGTCATTTTGACCACCTGGACAGCTTATCTACTTCTGCTGCTGACTGTACCACGCGAAAAAAATAAGACTGGTCGACTGCCAATACATGTGACTGTACATATATATAGGTAATTTCAATTACAGTTGTCGAATTTATAGACAACCTAATAAACTTCAATATAGCATGTGCAATAATGTGCATATCAAACCAGACAATCTACTTAAGGTGCGTAGTAAGGTGAAAAAAACCAATTTGAGGACGTTTAAAGATATAAAACTAAAAATTATGCCGAAATATAGGTCTCGAAAAAATACATTTGAGAATTGATATGTGCTCTTCAAAAGTTGCGGTGGGTACGTATACAAGCATTGTCCGCGCACGTACCCACCGCAACTTTTACGACGGAAATGGTAGTTATTATTTTACAATATCCATAGCTCAGATTACGAAAAACTGGAATAAAGTTTCATTTTCTGGACAGCCCGTGTAAAATCATAGTCTAGATATTGAGCAGTAACGATTTAAAAGGTTGAAAATGCCTTACTTGATGTTTTTTTTTTTTGCAAGGACGACCTGGACGTATCGCAATTTCCGCAGCTCAGATTAAAGAGGATATATCAATTCTTCATATATATTTTTTCGAGACCTATATCTTGGGCCAATTTTTTAGTTTTAGGCCTTTAAACGCGACTAAAATGTGATATTTCAACTTACCACGCGCCTTAAGTACTTCTTCATACTCGAAAAACAAGTCTGTTATAATGTCATGTCATTGCAGACTTAGGCTGCCTAAAGCATAATTAATTAGAGCTTTTGTAATGCCTAGGTATTAAAAAAGTCAAGGCGATCGGTGGTTACTTTTTGAGCTACTTCATTTTTAAAGGTCAAATGGAAACGCGGATACGCGAGGGCGGGCTAGCATATTTAGATATTATCACGTGAACACGGATTCGCTTGTTTTTCTACAATTAGGGGATAATTATATAATATTAAATCTTTTGGTCTAGGTCGAACATATTTTATTTCATTAGGTACCTACAACCATGGCACGGACAGATTTCCGAAAAAAGTTTAGCCTTCTCTTTCTGGCCGTTCTGGAAGCTGTAGAACTCGCGTCTATATTATGGACCCTATAGCTTCGCTATTTTGATAAAGCCCCATTTACATACAGCCGAAGTGAGCACTAGTGAGCAGGGAAGTGGGCAGGGAAGCGGGCAGGACGAGTATGAGAACACGATACTTCTCATGCCAACTGCCATTGCCACTCGCGCTGCCCGGCGCTCCCCAAAAGAGCAGTTTTTGTGCGGAAGTCAAAGGACCGGCAGCGCTAGCGGCAGTGCGTGTTCACATTCAGCTCCATCGCTCGTACTCGCTGAGAGGAGAAAAAGTATCTTGTTTGGCGATAATACGAGCAACTTTGTTCAATAAGTATTCAAAATCGAAGACGAAAGACATGCGTACAAAATTTTTCGAATTCACCAGAATGATTGAAACATCGAACATAATTATGTATCGTAAAAATACACAGCGCGGACGCTGCCATTATTTCGACGCCTGACATTGCCGAAACTCAAAGCGATGTGAATAAGTAGGGCAATATGTGAACACACACTCGTCTCGATCCTGCTGCAGCATTACTTAGGGAAATATTTCCGGCAGCGCGAGAGGCAGCGACAGGGGCCGAATGTGAATGAGGCATAAAATCCAAAATCTGAATCGACAAAAAAATGCTTTTTTTTTCGAACCTGGTCATAAAATTTCATAGATTTAATAGACCAACTTAGTAAAGCGAAATACAGCTTCTTGTACTAGATTGCATTAGGAGGATTGTGAGGATAAAAATATAGCATTAGCAATGAAACCAGATATTCGTGTAGGTACATAACACTTATATTTTAAATAACGTTGTGAAAGTAAAATAAACATCTTTAAATTAAAACAAATAACACAATACAAATTCGGAGATGGAACGACCATGTCGCTTTTTTGATCAGTGTGGTAATTTGCTTATTTTATTATTGTATTTTATATCGAGCTGCTTTTACGAGAAAGAGGGTTGTTTGAGTTTGGGACCTTTTGCGTAATATTTTCATGACAATGGTCGTCACTCTTCGAAACTATTTAAAGTAGAGTTGAGAGCCAGCGTTCCACAGCAATAATCACCTCCCGAGTATTGGATAATCAAGCACAGCGCTTTCCTGACAAGGTGCATCACAGGTACCGTTCAGGCGTTTTGTAGTCCAGTCTGCTACATTTAACCTTACATCACTTGTCTTTCATATAAATCAATTTAAATATAAAATATAAACAAAAACATAATATCCAGGTGCGGTACACAATTTAAACTATGTGCAAATATGAAAATGTAATTTTCAGCATCTAAAAACTAATAAGTAATTTGTGATTTATAGAAACAACGTATAAAAACCAATATATACAATACTTCGTCGTTTAAAAATATTCATAAAATCACATGATACCTTGCAAGTCATTCCCATGGGGGTGGCTATCAAGGCCAAAATTTCATAAGCGGATACGAACACAAACATGTTTGCAACTTGTATCATATGGAGAATTTTACTTAACGCATGTCGACCCAATACAAATATAAGTTCTAGGTCGTCGTACCTATTATAAATCATCAACTAATTGTGTTTTAAAATCACAACATCCCAAGGGCCAAGGCACTAGTGTGGTACTTGTTATGAAAATTTGATACTTACATGCCCGTCTAACTACAGTTACACTTGGTACGTATTTATGCTGCATATCTAGTCTATAAAATACACAATACAATACACCACACGCTTTACTTCGTTTTCCATTGTAAAGCCGTTCTAAACCAATCTTTGGCATACGTATTTAATGAACGCTTAGGTATTGAACAAAAATTTGTGGAAACTCGTACCGCCTCCGGTACGCAATGCCAAGTAAATGATAATAAATTAAAAATGTTAACTAGGAAAAAACAATCAGATCTACAGTAAAAAACAAAATAAATAATCAACAAGCCTGCGTGACCCTTCGACGGTGCCAGCTGGTCTCATGTGGATATTCGAGTTTTCCAAACGGAAGACTTTTCACCTGCAACAATGGGAAAATAGTGTGAAACCATACTCTATTCCCTTATCATGCTGCCAACTCAAGAACTTTTCAAGCACTTCTGGTAAACAAATTGAGCCAAAAAACTACGCGTTATATGAAAACAGTAGGGGAAATTAAAATAATAACTATCGTAAAAATGGTTTAGCAATTAAGACTTGGATAAAGAAGAATCAAATCATGGAACTTACTGAAAATCGGGTGGGAATTCTTTGACAGGCGCTTAATTATCTATACCTATCTATACTACTAATAATAAGTCTGTAGAAGACGCGTCTGTAACTTGAAAATAAAAAGAAACTATCAAGTCTAGGGGAATATATGGACAATACTGAATACAAAAAAACGATTTTTAGAAAAATTGTCTTTATGTATGTATATATGTCTGGATTTAACTCGAAAAGTTCTGGTCGGATTGCAACGAAATTTTGTATGGGGATAGTTTATAACACTGGTCAACATATAGGCTACATTTAATCCCGGAATAACGCATAGTTCCAACGGCAACGCCATTACCGAATTCCACGCGGACAAAGTCACGGGCAGAAGCTAGCTCAAGACATAATTGAGCAATCTTGTTTATGTTTCTGTATCGTAATGATCGGACTAACCTGTCCTATGAGCTTCTCCGGCGATGTTGGCGTGCCGCGGCACGATATAGCTGGACTCGTGAAACATGGTCAGCACGAGGTCCTCGGTAGTGGGTCGGTACTCTACGCCGTTGATACTGGTCACCAGCGGCGAAGTCTCGTAGTTGTGGGTATATTCGACGGAGCGCGGCCGCCGGCTGTCTACGGGCGTCATTTTCGGATTCACGTGCACATCTTTATGGATGTAAGGCTCTAGGGATACGCTCGCTTCGGTGTCACAGCGGGTTCCGTTCACTTCTACTACCAGCGGTCGCTGGAGCGTAGGCGATTGGATGATCGTGCTCTGTACGGGCGCGGAGCAAGCTGTCTCAGTGGAGTCGTCGGGTAAACTGGCCACGCTTCTGGACAACGAAGGACTATGAGTGGGCGCGGTGAGTTCCGATTCAGATTCAGGCTCATTGCTCGGTTCGATTTTATCTTCGACTTCTTCTATAAGCTCGGTGAGGTCGGGTTTTTTGATGTATTTCGGCATGCGCAGCGCCCAGTGCTCGCTTTGTTCGTCGGCGCAGGAGTGGGTCACTGTGGGTTTTTTCCGCTTGTAGAACAGCATGTAGGCGGTGTTGTTGACGAGTTCGCTGTAGGCGTTCTCGTCTTCTACGGGGGTGACGCGGGAATCGTCGAACTTGTACCAGCGGTGGTCGTAGGGGTTTTTGCAGGCTGCGGTGTAATGGCCGGTCTCGAGGTCGTCCCCGTGGTGGTAGCACACGGCGTAGAGGTCGTAGGTGTTGTTCAGCGGGCGGCGGCGGGGCGTGTCCCCGCGGCGCGCGAGGTGCGGCGTCATGTCGAGTTCGGTTAGCGGGAACTCCACCATTGTAGTCAGCTTCGTACTCGTCCGACATTTCGCTTGCCTGTAAGAGAAGAATATTTTACAAATCGACGGCCGGATTGGTCCAGTTGGTAGTGACCCTGCCTTCTGTTCCGATGGTCGCGGGTTCGAGTCCCGCTCGGGGCAAACTTTGTGTGATGAACACGAATATTTGTACTCGAGTCATGGATGTTAGTATTTCTATATGTATGTATTTCTCTATAGTTCAAGCCTTGCTTAGTTTGGGGCTAGGTCAATATGTGTGAAATGTCCCAAGATATTTATTTATTTATTTTTATAACAAGCTTGTTAAGTAGTACTTGACGTTATTTTAATTAGGCACAGTACCTACTGGTTCTATATTTTTGTTCAGGTTTTTATGCCATTTCTATATATGTACTCGCATTCTCATTTGCACATTGGCATCCCGAAGGTTCGCATTCGAATTCGCGTATGTGGTAAAACTATCATTCTTGACATCCCTAATCCTAATATACTGATGATAGAGAGATAAAGTGTCTTAAGAAACGTTTTTAAAAATTACCCTCCTTCTTGCCTGCGCAAGGTTTATTTTGACTGCTTGGTTAAATAAAATTAGCAGGAAATTATAGTTAAAAAATCGTAAAAGCCCGGTGATTTTTACAGCAGATCGTCGCTCGTCAGATATACTCCTTTCGGCAGAGATCAGAGACTTAAGTTGTAGACGGGCAGCGCGAGCGTGCCGCGGCAGACGACACTCACTGGCGGAACCTCTTGAGGTGGATGACGAGCACGTCGGGCAGCGACCAGAGGCCCAGGGTCTTGACGACGGGCATGTAGCGCTGGCAGCGCGGGCAGCGCCAGGCGTCCTCCTGCGCCAGGTGCTCGGCGCGCGTGTAGTGCGCCAGGCACGCGTGCAGCGTCAGCGGCGCCGCCGACCCCGCCGCCGACACGTGCACCTCGCACGCCTCCGCCGGCTCGCGGATTATACTGCAACACGATTGAGTACATCAAAATCTCAGTTATGACCAACGAAACTGATAGGTCTTAGCATAGAACACTTAAAATAGAATAGGACCCACTGAAAATCACAAGGCTCCTCGGCCGAAGCTGTGGGTTCCATTTTTGTAAAAACCTATGTAACATTAATCATAAACGAAATGTACTTAATATACAAATGTTTTTCTAAAAGAAATCCTTATTATTAATATTATAAATGCGAAAGTAACTCTGTCTGTCTGTCTATCTGTTACCTCTTCACACTTCAACCGCTGGACCGATTGAGATGAAATTTGGCATGGAGATAGTTAGAGACCCGGGAAAGGACATAGGCTACTTTTTATACCGGAAAAACGCATAGTTCCCGCGAGAACGCGATAGCCGAATTCCACGCGGGCGGAGTCGCGGGCAGAAGCTAGTTATTTATATTTCTATTAGAATGACAACCTTCATACAAATCGGCGTACTCCCGGAATAAATATTATACGCAATAATAGACGTCGTTGCTTAGGTAGCCTAATTATCATACAGCCAAATTATCATACAGGTTACGTATGGAAACTTGATGCGTCCCTTGGATATTATATTATTCATAATACAGAGCTTTTGCGATGTACAGCGCAATGTAAGGAGGTATCTCTATCTCAGAAGTTACTTTGGCATTTTATAAATATTAGTACGGATTGCTTAACGCATTCACTGCCACTTCTTTTTACGAACTTTCGCCAGGTGCCACATCTGTCATTAAGGGAACATTGCAACGCACATGTGCGTTCGAGGCACTGCGGGAAAGTCAGCAAAACGCATATATGCGTTGGTGGCAGTGAATGCCTTAAACAGTAGTTGAGCAGTAGGATAGCATACTTGTCTCTATGAACAGGATCCCAGAGCAACTCTAGGCGAAGGTGAGGATGTTTGTCGTGTGCACAGAGCGCCTGTTCCACGTCCAGAGAAAACAACGGATGCGGAAGCTGAAAAAAAATAATTCAATTATATATATTTTTTAGTTGATTTTTTTGTTAATACAAATGTAAAGACTGGCAAATATGTACCGCCGCCTATAGAAATTAGAAGCAGCGGTGTCTTTACCAATGCATTTCCAGATTACACCGTTTCGTATGGGGTAACATTTTGTGTAAGTTAAGTAGCATTAAGTTGAAACACGTATAAACAATTATTTGCTTCCTATTAGTACCTTCTACCTTGGCGACCATCAAGATTTCAAAAAATTCAAAATTCAATCATTTATTCAGCAAATTGGCCACATAGGGGCACTTTTACAGGTCAGAAAAAGAATTTACCAGCGCTTCCTAGACCCATTGCTTGAGAAGAAGCACCGCAACAAACTCAAGCAGAAGGCATTTTTTTTTAACCACATACATACATACATCATGTACATTTTAAGCCTGGGTTGCTTCAAGAAATTAACTTTCCGTTAAATATAACGTGACCTGTCATTTCATACAGAAACGTATTTTTTCCATGGTAAAAATCTTAAATATGCTTGTACGAAAATTTTAAGCGCTCCCTGAATATTGGTCAAATACAGAGCTTTTCCAAAGTACGCACCATGTTAGGAAATTGTCAATATAATTAGGGCCACCGTATTCTTACTCACTAGTTGGCGCCACTGTCAATAAGGTGTTAGCTGTCAATAGACAAGAAATCTGCATAATTTGGCCACTAGGAGCGCTGCAATCGCTTGACCCAAACCATCTGTCAATTACATATAGAAATATTTGTTGTTATTTTTTTTTATTAATTCAAATTTTATTTAAGAAAAAAAAGATACAACAGTAAACAAAATAAAAATAAATATTAGCTTAAGCCTAATCAAAGAGCCCCCCTCGAGTTGTCCCTGGAGCGAAGGTACCCATCACACTGGCCGCGTTACCACGTTGAATGGCGATGGATAACCTTTGCACCAGGTACGTACCTGCGCGGGCGTCAGACCCCCTCTCCCTAATACGACGAAATTTTGTTGTTATTGGTTTAACTTAAATTATTAAAAAATGCCGCGCTGTGCAGTTCCAGGATGCAATGAGAACGGACGACACGTATTTCCGAAAGACTTGGTATTTATCTGGGGCAGGTATAACTGCATTGGGATGTCTTCATTTTCATCACAAATAACTTTCAACAAAGAAACTCGTAAAAATTTGACAGCAGCAGTTTGGGTTTTGGTTTGGGTCAAGCGTTTGCAGCGTCATCTAAGTCGAGCTTTGCGTATTCTTGTCCATTAATACAATAGTCTGTGTCACTGTTACATTGACATTGAGCATTGCCAATTTAGCGTGTAATATGGCACATCATGTGCTAAATTGGCAACACTGCACCTCATAGGACTCAAGCGCGTCTAGCAGCGAATTCACTCGCGGTTTTGTTTCTGCTGGTACGACAAAATTCATATAATCTTACTTACCTCAGGCTGCAAATACGCCGGGTCCCTTGGCCTATGGGCCTCGGCAATGCGCGCGCGGAAAATGTCAGCGCCCTGCGACCCTTCCAACACTCGCTCCGCCACAACTTGACACATCTCCTTCAGCATCAGCTTCTGCAAGTCCTCGTAGGATATCTCCCGGGGGACTTGCATCGCGTACGGTGAACCTGCAAGAGTATAAGGACTGTGTCGTGTCAACCAAGTTGAGTTTTGTTTGTAACTATCAAGAATGAAAATCAGTATCTTCTTTTATCTTTCTATTAGTACCCTAATTTGTAGGCGATCATGATAACCCTCTAACTTTTATCTCGCGTGGGGTCTATCGCCCAAACCCTACCGAGGCCTGTGCCCAGCATGTGGGACGTGAATAGGCTGATGTGGAAGTATAGTAGAGCTTACCGAACCGCTCCCCGTCGAGCAGGTTGACCCACAGTATGAGCAGGTAGGGCGTGGTCGGAGTCTGCAGCAGCGGCGGCGCCTCCACGCAGTACAGCGCCCCGAAGTCGATCCCCGCGGGCTCCCAGCCGGCGCGAGCGTTGCACCAACCTAAGACCAGGAAATGCAAATACTGCTTATTTAGTGCCGAAAAAAAAGAAGAAAATTTTTAAATAAAAAATAAAACCAACTTCAATCAAAATCAGACAACGTGTGAAGTCGGTGTCAAGTTCACTATAAGATTGTCATAGCTTTGGATCGGTTCACTTGACACCGACTTCACAGGCTGTCGGAGTTTGATTGAAGTCGGTTTTATTTTTTTACTTAAAATTTTTCTTCTTTTTTTCGGCACTAAATAATCATTATTTGCATTTATTTAATTTTTTTTTCGGTTGCATTGTCCAAACATGGATACAACGGGACGTAAATATCAATGTACTCTTTGAAACTGATGCCAAAATCATACGTGCTAAAAAAATCGAGGAATTCCCTAATCATCAAAACTGAACCAAATTAAAATGGGACCACCTTGGAAGTACCACCTTTCGAATATAAAAAGAATCATCAAAATCGGTTAACAGTTGACGAAATTACGCGTAGTAATACATAAAAAAAAACAAGAATCTGCGTCGAATTGAGAACCTCCTCCGTTTTTTCGTCGGTTGAAAAAATTACAAAACATAGATATATATGCACGAAAAACATTATCCTCCTTGACATTCGGGTAAAAACCGGGTGGGGTGAGTATCTCGATACTAAATCAAGGTCATAACACCGAGCTGACTATATGAGCTAAATAATGACTCTTAAATTCATGTTTCCAACACTAAAAGTTTATTTTTCTGAATTGGTACAGTCGAGTTTGTTAATACCTTTGCATCTTACTCCGTTGTAACAAGGTCCAAAAGTGTAATAAATAATATTTATCTACACTCATGTCCTAAACCCTCCATGATGCGTTCAAAAACCGCATATTATGACCGGCAGATGAACTGTTTAGTTAGTTGAAGCATCTTAGAGGATTTATAAATGAGTATACTTAGATACATTTGTGTATGCAACTGGTACATAATTAGGCCTTAAAACACTCCTGCGATATTAGTTGGGGGTTTTAGTTCTTAAAACCCCACTCATATTTCAAGGACCTTTATTATGTAGCAGTTACATAAACTACTATAATGAACTCGACTGTACCCGTATGTGTTATTCTGATTTTAAAGAAGTTTCATTTCCAAAAGGACCCTTCGCCGCCCTGGTGCACATACAGTGGTGGCACACTTGTCCAGACTGATCTAAATGTGTTTGGTATGTTACATATATTTTTAATTTGTCACCTGTCTCGTTGATTTCAGCCAGTATGATGTGGTCGCGGTCGACACCGGTGTCCGCGTGGAGGGTCGTCCGGAGCTCTTCCATCGTGCAGTTAGGCGGCAGTTCCACGCCGATGCGGACTTGGCGTGGCTGCTGATTGACGTACACCACCTGGGGAGACAGATTCAGACTTCACTGCCGCACGATAATAAATAAAAAAATATAAAAACCACCTTCAAACTCCGACAGACTGCGATGTCAATGTCAAGTTCACTATATGATTATTATTTCTTTAGGTCGGTTCACTTGACACCGACTTCGCAGTCTGTCGGAGTTTTTTTATTAAAAAAATTTTTTGGCTACCGTTTCCAAACATTACTATAGAAATACATAAGTAACTCTGAAGTCTTCGAAATTGACACCAAAATCATCTACATGCTAGCAAATTTTGACGAGTTCCCTCATTTTGTCACGGATCCCATCATCAGAACTGAACCAAATTAATATGGGACTAACTTGGAAGTACCACCTTTTGAACAAAAAAAGAATCAGTTCACGTTTACTATTCATTTTTTGGTAAACATACATAAAAAAAAGATTCCGACGAATTGAGAACCTCCTCCTTTTTTTGAAGTCGGTTAAAAAGTAAAAAGGGACTAAGTCATACTCGCCGCTAAGCAAAGTGACGACCGCCACCATAGAAGTATGTATGGCGCCCGGTCGTCACTTTCGTTTGCGGCAAGTATCAAGTAGCGGCTATCCTGAACCAGCAATTAACATAATGAGGGCTTATTTCGCCACTAGAGGTTTTTCACGTGCAGAATTGTTGCCAATTTAGCATATTATATGCCATTTTATATGCTAAATCGGCCACTGAGGTCTCCGAAACGTAAATGTCACAGTGACATTGACACTGCTTCTGGGTAATGACAAACTTCGATATTGACAGCACGACAGTGACGCCAACTAGTGAGAATAAATATAGTTGTCCTCATTTACTCGCAGAACTGATGGCCGATGAGGCCAGAAAGTTCTCGCAAGGCGCCCGCGTGCCGTAAAACGCCCAATATGGAGCGACGACCAGATGAAGTTCGGAAGAAGCCGTTCCGAGCCGAGCCTAGCCTAGACGAGCCGTTAGAACCTTGGGGGAGGCCTATGTCTAGCAGTGGACGTCTTTCTGCTGACATGATGATGATGATGACATTGATGGCCCAAGACTGAGGGTTGTCAAATTGTTAAAAACATTTCAAGACTAAGGGTGGGTTGACTCAAACCATCCGTTAAAGTTAACGTTCAATATTTTACATCACCCTTGGCCGTAAAGTGTGATTTTCTGCCCGCTACGCGGAGAGAAAATCTCACTTCTCGGCCAAGGCAAGACGTAAAACTTTTGACAAACCACGGGCGGTAATTCGTAAAGCCCCAGATCGCATATTTATGGCCCTCACCTTCGATTCGGGCCACAGAAACCGCGATCTGGGAAATTTACGAATTCACCACCCTAGGTCTGTAATGTACTATTACTAAGGGACAAAATGACGTTTCTGTATGGAAGGACAGCTCGGCGGCCATATTTAACGACCAGGCGTCCGTCAATTATGCTTGAATCAAACTACCCTTAATCCTTTTTAAATGATGAAGACATTGACCTATAATAACATATGGATGAACAGTGCCAGAATATGTCAAAATATATGGAGCAAACTGACATTAGAAAATACGTTCCAATATGCTAATAGCGCCTTTTTATAATATGTGTCAAGATAAATATTTTATACAAAAGTAAACCTAACACTATAAGACTTAAGTGTCAAATTTACTGAGCGCCAAGCGGGTGCCCTAGTTGTTCGGGCACCCGTTTTGACGGGTCGTTTTTCTTCGGCTGATTGTGAATCCTTACTTATAATAGATCAATGGATGAACAGCTATTATTTTATTTGCTGTGATTATTAATTTATTGGAACCCTGGATATTAGAAACAAATCATTCAGAAACGATCTGAAGCTTCTACAGTCAGTGTACATGAACTTTTATAAGTTTACGATTATGTTTATTAGTTTTTTATGTAGGAATCTGACTATGGACATTTTCCAATCTTACATTGACAGGGAGAGGCGATGGCTGCGCCGTCGCTTGCCTCGGAGGCAGCTGCACACTGACGCAGTGGAACGGATCAAACGTACACGAAGTACGCTCACACTTCGCGCATGTTAATGCTGACCTGAAAACAAATCACAATAAAGTTCAGCTTTTTGTTTTCATAACAATACTAAAAGGTTTTATAGAATCAAAATATTAGTGCATAAAAATGATTTGGTACAGTAGTATGGTAGATTCATTATCTTTTGTTACGATAGCATTTAAAAAAAAAAGAAAAGTGAAGATCAAAAATATATGGTAAATATACAGAATATCAGCATATTGGCACTGACTTATGTGGTAGACGATGTTACAAGCAAGGAATAATGTTATGTGCATAAAGTAAAACAAGTTCATTCATTACCACAGTTGTTTGCGAGTGAGATTACAGATGGCCTTGAATTTAATCTCGCGAATATAACGTTATTTATGGACATATTTAGATTGTGACTTTTAATTTACCTATATTGAGCTTGGAAAACTGCTTGAACAAATGAACTATTTCTTCTAGCATGATTGGCTAAAGTTTCAGCTGCAACAACTTCATCTGATTTACCAACTGTGTTCTGAAACATAAAAAAAAATTAGTCTCTGCTACTCTAGCTAGCTTCAATTTCAAATTATGTTTTGTTGTAATTAGTCATAGGCGGTCCAGGTTCCACAGTAAGAAATTGTTTTGACCTTCGTCTAGTTGTTCAGTTAATAAGACCAATAAGATGTACTTTAAAATTAAATCCAATAGACATCTTATAAGACCTGTTTCGTAATGTGGACAATACCTTTATTGTTTTATATTTCTTCTTAGTGGCAGTATTTAAATCTTCATGGACTTTGTCTAGCAACCAGAACAGGAATTCTTGCGCATCATGTTGATTGTTCCCTCGATACTGCATACCATGCCTCTCAACTGCCCCCTGCCAATCATATTTAGTAATATATTCCACTCTCATAATTCCTAATCTAAATATAAACTAAACTCAAAGGTGACTGACTGACTGGTCTATAAACACACTTCTCAAATCTCGAACGATTTCAAACACAATTCGAATGAAGTGTCAATATGTGAATGCAAGGACGTCTGTGTGCATGCAAGGACGTCTGTACACTTGTAAATGTGTGTGTACCACTATGCGGGCCAATGATTCTGTCTCCATCTCCGGACGAAACAATAGTCGGTAAGGGTGAGTTGGGCGCAAATTGCACGCTGGCTAGATTCAGGCAGGTGATTCCATGGCCATTCTGTGTGTAGTACTATTAAATATTCTGTGCCACTATGATCGCTGTAGTGGATTTGTTGCGATTTTTTTTCCGGGAAAAATACACAATTCCCGCAAGAACACTAAAACCGAATTCCATGCGGACGAAGTCGCGAGAGCTAGTGTATTAGTAAGTATTAAATAGGGTTCCTGATGTACTGATTCATAATTTGCAGTACATCTACACATGGGAAATTATGTGTCAATACAACAGTAGTTGACACATTCTTAGTCATCATGAAATGTTGTTTATAACTTGTAGTGTTTACAACCTACATACCTTTTTTTCATTATATTATTTTCATTACTTTGTTCAACAGTTCAATTGGTACATGCAGATATCACTTACAATTACCATCCTCATTTTATATACCTACAATCAACAAACATGGTGACCTTAACTGAAAATACTAAAACATAAAGTCATACCCTATCATTTATTAGATCCTATCTTTTCTGATTTAAATCAATGGAGATCTTGTAACTGTAAATAAAAAATTGGAAATTAATAAAGGCAATGAAACCATTTTTAGGTCAAGGTCTACATATTGACAGATCAGTGACGAATAGTAATTAATAGCAACCAGTGTTGTATTTGCATGTCACCAAAAGAACTACATGGTGGCAGGCTGGCAGCATTAACTCACATTGCCATTTTAATTTATTAATATCCATGGGGATTCCAATGAGTGACTCATCCACAGTAAAGTAGGTTTTAATTAACTGATGCTACATGAATGTTACTGACAATGTTACATGAGATGATGGTAACATCATTAATTAATCATTAATTAGTAATAATTACCTTGAATGTAGTGCTCATGTCAGGTGTATACCTGCACGCCCAAAGAGCTTTTAGAAGAGCTGCTAACTGTTCTGTGACTTCACCTCTAGTTCCATATTTCTTTGAATTTATTTTATTCCTTTTCTGTAAGTCTACCTGCGTATAAGAAAACGGAATTATAATGTTTATACTTAAAGTGTATAAATTTATTTTGAGTGCAATAAAAGAACTTTTCGTAAATATATTTAAATTATAAGTGACATTGGTACATTAAAAAAGTCAATGGGCTATCAGTGCAGTATTGTTAAATTTGATTTAGTAGAATATGTTTTTACCTTGTAATGATCTAACACAAAATACTCAGCAATAACATCAGTATGAGAAAGGCACTGCAATACGGCATTCATGTAACAAGTGTTGCCGTGGTTTTTGATGCCTGTAGCCGCGGGAGTGGCTCCGGGTGGCCACGGAGGCTCGCCGCTGCACGGCACGCGCTCGCCGTTTAACACTGCAGGGGCAGGCTTCACCTTCAACACAATTAAACATTTCAAACACCAATCTAATAAGATTAAATACCAGAATAAGCTTCCAACATGTTGTATTCCTTACCCCAGCGACATTTACAGTACTCATGTGTTGCGCTATTTTGTTCAGAAATCGTTTCCATGATGGCCTTCGAAACAACTTCCTCTCGATCCCACCCTCCTCCTTAGGAGACTCTGCAATCGTGGAACTCGCACTAGCCTGTCTGCTGTCACTGTCACTCTTATTCTTGCTGGAACTAGGCTTAGTAGACCCAAAGGGGTTACGAGGTAACGTAAAGGTTCTCTTCAATCGGGATCCTTCAGCCTGTTTTGGTGTCATATTATTATCCGCCACTTCGTGGATTAATTCACTTTCCGAACATGATTTCAACACTGATGATAAATTGTTAACAGACATAATTACTTGAATTCAGTACGCTTATATGAAATAAAGACTATTTAAAAAAAGAAACTCACGATATAAAACATTGCAATAGACATGTCAGTGACAGACAAGAGAGAGCGCCATTTTGATTACAGACCACAGATGCACAAAACACAAATGTCGCGCACACACCGGGCCAACGAAGGTCAACGAACGTTGGCTCCGCATGTGCGTTGGCTTTCTTTCTTTCTTCTTCTTTCTTTCTTTCCTTTTCTTTTTTTTCTTTAACTCTAATGTAGTTACAAAAAAAAAGTAATAAAAAACTTAGAGGGTGCCCAGACCCAAGATATTTGAATAACTTTATAATTAGATCTCACAGTGCGCTTCCTACTGTTGAATATATGTGGCCGTCCATGCCTAAAGGGTCCTTATGGCAGGTACTTATTGAGTTAAGTATAGATCCTAAATCTACGTTTAATGAGCTGTCTAATACAAAAAGAATCATGACCCTAAGGCTTATATATTTTTTTTTTAAAACATCAGACCTACACATGTTAAAATTGCACTTTTGAGAAATTGTTAAAAGAAGTTTGAAACTAATTTTTTGTACTCGTCAATTGAAATATGTGTATTAAGATTTCATAGAGAATACTGCAATGTCACTCTTTTCATCGTTAAATAGTCATACTTCCGAAACAACCGAAATAAGTTATTTCGATTCGCTCTAGACGATCGAAATACTTTTTCACGTTTCGGCATGGCCATCTAGATGCACGTCGTGACCAACTAGATTACAGGCCCTACCACGAAGAGCAAAATTCAAACGACATTTATTTTTCTTATATACTCGTACTAATGAGTTAAATTATTAATTTTAATGGACTCGTACAAAAAGTATTTTTCACAATAGTGCCATAATCAAGCTTTTCAATCTCGTACCTTACTTAGGCCACTCAGCAAGCTTCGTGGCCTAAACACGGTACTCGACTGAAAAGCTCTCTATTATGTCACGATTGCGAAAAATACTATTAAGTATGTTCCTATTGGAAGTTACATAGATGATTGATTATGCATCTCAAGGTATTATTCTTTGAATTTAAGTTAAGGTTTATTTAATTTGACTTCCAGGTCGTGAAAAATCTGCCTTTGATTAGAGCAAGTCGCTTATAAGAAAGAAATTAAGAAAAAATATTTTTTCAGTTTGTTCTTTAATAAGTTGTAGTTTGAACCATACTATATATTTAGGTATATTGGAACTCACATCTTAGGATAGAAATAAAACCACAAGGTATAGAATTATGATTTTTAAAATTAAAATGTCATAATGATTATAATTTTTCATCTTCTTCTATAACAATAACAATTATTGTACAGTGACTTCAAAATTATATTTATTCAGTCTATAGAAGTATCACAAAAGCGTTATTATTATTCTACAAGTTTCATTTTACTAGTTATAAACGACTTCAGTTACATAAAAATCACAAATTCACTCCCATACATTTGGGAAAAGGGTCCTTATGACCAATCACAGGCAAAAAATATTGATAATTACAGTATAGCACTATATTAACACTATTTATTTACTAATCTTGTATTAAAACATAATACCGAAGAAAAAGTGTTATCATAAGTTTACTCAAAATCTTGAGTAACACAAATTATATTCAAGTAATCATAAGAGTAATTCTCATAAGGACCCTTTTCCCAAATGTATGGGACATTTGGGAAAAGGGTCCTTATGGCCAATCACAGGCAAAAATTATTGATAATTACAGTATAGCACTATATTAACACTATTTATTTACTAATCTTGTATCAAAACATAATACCGAAGAAAAAGTATTATCATAAGTTTACTTACTTTGCCACGCCGCCGCAAAGCGAAATTTGACGTCAGCGAAAAAAATTTGTACCTACCCGTAAAATAAAGTATACCTAGTACGTATATAAATTAAACATGCTTATAAGAAACAGTTACAACTACATTTTTATTTAACAATTTTATTTTTATCAACAAATTCATCATTCTTGTATATGGTCTGCCATAAGGACCCTTTTCTACTAAACTTTGAACCCAGTTTTAATATAGAAATACTCAACGTACACTAGTGAAACCTAGGTACAAATATACGTCTATCTGTATATTTTACTATTTTGCATAACACAAAAAAACAATAATTTTGAAGCATTTTACAAAAACGTCAATATCTCCGTAACTAGAAACTGCCATAAGGACCCTTTTGTTATGGACGGTCACATATTATTGATAAACTATCTGGTTCTAAATATTTCTCCAAATTAGATTGTAATAGTGGCTTCTGGACTGTCTTGCTTGATTCTGAGAACTCCAAACTTTGTACATTTTCCACATCTTTTGGAAATTTCAGATATAAAAGACGTCCATTTGGGCTTTCAGTGTCAACAGAGGCGTTTCAGGAAAGAATGAAGGAAGTATTCGAAAATATTAAAGGTGTAGAATTTTATGTCGACGATGTAATTGTACATGCAAGTACCATTGAGGAACATAATAGATTATTGCATAAGGTGCTTGAAATGGCACGAGAACATAATGTAAGATTTAACAAGGAAAAATGTGAGTTTTTAAAAAATGAATTGAAATTTTTAGGTGTCATTGTAGGCAAAGACTGGATTAAACCCGATCCATTAATGGTCTTGGCAACAAATTAAATTAATAAAATTAATGATAGGAAAGAATTGGAACGATTCATTGGTATGACAAATTATCTATCAAAATTTATCAACAATTATTCAACAATTACTTCACCTTTAAGAGAACTACTGAAAAAGGAAATTATATTTCAATGAAATGCATCTCATGAAAATGCTTTTTCTAAATTTAAAAGAAGCTCTCACAAATGCTCCAACACTAAAAATATTTGATCCTAATAAGGAAGTTACAGTTTCAGTAGATTGTAGTTCTGAAGGTGTAGGAGTATGTTTTTTACAAAACTGTCAGCCAATTGCATAGGCATCTAAAGCGTTAACTGACTGTCAGAAAGGTTATGCCCAAGTAGAACGTGAGATGTTTGCAATCGTATTTGGTTGCTTACGATTTCATAAATATATTCTAGGGCGCTCTGTTACTTTATAAACTGATCATTCAGCACTAGAAATATTATTCAGAAGACCATTGAATAAAGTTCCTCCACGTTTACAAAGACTGAATTTAAGTTTAAGTTAGGGACTACTACTACTACAGCCTATTTGCGTCCCACTGCTGGGCACAGGCCTCCTCTCATCACGAGAGGGTTTGGGCTATAGTCCCCACGCGGGCCCAAGTTAGGGACTATACATCCCTTCAATTGACCTGGCCTGGTATGACTTCTCAAATTAAAGACTTATGTATAAATTGTCAGGTGTGTGCAACTTATAGAAATAATAATTGTAAAGAAACGTTACAGTTTCATGATGTTCCATCACTGCCACGGATTAAGGTTGGATCTGATTTGTTTGAATTCCAGGGTCATCATTATTTACTCATTGTGGATTATTACAGTAAGTATACAGAAATAGCTAAGTTAGAAAATTTGACTTCTGGTAATGTAATAAGACATTTCAAGGCCATTTTTGCAAGACATGGCATTCCATTAGAGGTAGTTTCTGATAATGGTCCACAATACTCAAGTGAAAAATTCAGTACATTTTCAGATAACTATGGATTCAAACATGTTACATCGTCACCAAATTATTCAAAATCGAATGGCTTAGCTGAGTCCAGTGCTAAAATAGTTAAAAGTATGTTGAGAAAATGTGTTCCTGACGGTACTGATCCATATATAGGCTTGTTAAATATAAGAAACAGTACAAAGGAGAATAGCCCATCACCAGCCAATTTATTATTTAATAGGAATTTGAATTGTAAATGTCCTGTATCTAAACTTTATCTTCAGCCACGAATATTTCATAGGGATTTGGAATTGGATGCTAGATGTCAAGAAAAGATTAAAAAACATTATGATGAATTTGCAAAACCATTGAAAAAATACTCAATAGGTGATAAACTTTGGTTTAAAAAGAAAACTGAAGATAAATTTTGGACGAGAGGAAAGGTTTCTGATAAATCACCATTTCCTCGTTCATACATAACTGAAGATGAGAATGGTGGTAAGTTCAGAAGAAATAGGTTACATATGAATAAGAATTCCTTTAATAGTGATTTTAATGATATGATGTGTAATGAATCCTTAGAATCGGCTGTTCAAGAAAATACTGTTAGCTTAGATGGTGATTTGCAGCCTGTTATTGAATCAATTGATGTTCAGTGTAGAACGAGGTCTGTTAGATTAATTAAAGCTCCACAGAGACTTGATTTGTAATTTCAAGCTAGTTGAATTATTATTGTTTCATTTATGTTGTCCTGTTAGAGAAGAGGAATTATACTATTATACCATTGAAAGTAACATCGTCTTATTTAATTAAACAGTTGGTACGTCCACATAGATTTGACGCCGCATACACTCCGGGCCAACGAAGGCCAAAGAACGTTGGCACCGCATGTGCGTTGGCCTTCGTTGGTACGTCCACATAGATTTGACGTCATCGCCAATGATATTTGGCACCTAATTCCTGCTTTCATCCCCAATGTCCAAATCAATGTGTTCATGACCCACGACGAAATATTTATACTTAAGTAATTGCTAGTTTTATATATCTAACGAATTAGCCAGGACAAGAAAAAAATTACGAAAGTGGAGATGGTGTGGATAAACTAAACCTTTTTGTCAAATTTCATGTTTCTAGGCCCAGCGGCTTAGAAGTTACATACAAACTTTCAAACCTATTTTAACCCCTTAAAGGGGAGAATTTTCAAAAAGTCTTTATCAATATGCTCACTAACATTATAAAATGAACCTCCTTGCCAAGTTTGATATTTACAAACTTTCCACCCCCTTTTTACCCCTCTAAAGGGGGAATTTCCAAAAATCCTTTATTAATATTTACCTACTTACGTTGTAAAAGAAACCTCTTTGACAAGTTTCATGTCACTAAGCCTAGCGGTTAAGAAGTTTCATACAAACTTTCAACCCCAATTTCACCCCCTTAAAGGGGGAATTCCTAACCCCTTCTTAGTGCTCACTTACGTCATAAAAAGAACCTTCCAGTTAAGTTTCTTGTTTCTAGGCCTAGCGGTTTAGGCTGTGTGTTGATCGATCAGTCAGTCAGTTTCTTGTTTTATATACTTATATGGAAGATAGATATATATGGAAGATAGATAGAAGATTGATTGAAATGTGTATAGTAGAAATTGAATCATTGCAGATTAACTAAAATTGTCATTTTGTCAATTTTAGATGAATGTCTTCTCTATATTCTGAATGGTTGTTTAATAATATTGGGTCGAAAATATCAAAAGGAAGATAATAAATATTGTAATTCGAACCGTTCGTTCGTTGGCCGTTCGGCGACCGTCCAACCCGGATTCGATCGAATGGTCGAATTCATTTGATGTTGCCGCCTCGCTTCGGTACGCCGGCACATGCCAACGAACGTTCGTTGGCCCATCCTCACCAGGCCAACGAACTCTTCGTTGGCCCTTCGTTGGCGCGGTGTGTACGCGGCATTAAGCGCCTTACCGACGGCCCGACTTGCACGGCCTGCATGCAGTGCCTGCCGCAGGGGATGTTGCTCCACACAGCCCTGCAAGTAGCGCCTGCCGCAGTGGTGGAGCTGGAGCCTTGATTGTAGATATAGTATTTTCCTTTCCTGACTTTCCTGATCCTTCCAAATTACAAATCCCGAAATTTCATTTTTTACATTGGCAGAAATGCGCCACCCGTGCAATGAGGGCTATCGCGTGTGAATTTGCCACTAGAGGCGCTAGTGTCGCGTGAGGTCCAATAACATTCAGTTTTCATTGGTTTTGGCGGGCTTCGTGATATAAATCATAATTTCTTTAATTTACCTGTTGAAAAGTGATCTCCTTCGTTGAAATTATCGCAAATATGGATTATTTGGCTATAAATGTAAATGCTTTGAAAAAAAAATTTTTTCCAAACAAAACGGAACTGCACAACATTGCGGCATAGCTGCTCGATATGATGATAGTTATTTATAATTAATAATCTTAATGAGATTCAAGATTGAAAACTTTGTTTCGGCGCCGATCTTATAAAATCGCCTTTGACAGCTATACCTCTGGACCTTAGTCTACAGTGGCGCCAGCTGGTGAGCAAAGAAACGATAGTCCCCATTGTGTTCTCAAGTCCCTTCGTAGTGTTTTTTAAAACTATAGAAAATGACAGTTTTTGACATTTGACGTAGACAACCACAGATTAAAAGTTATCATCTCAAGCTACAGATACAAAAAAGCGACATAAATCGGCCCGATCGCGCTACAGACGACCATGCTTGCAGGGTGAGGAGTTGGGAGATCGTGTGTTTCTTACGACGCTCACGGTGCTCACGCTGCGGGGCATGGGCGCAGTCAGAGCAAACGTCAAAGTGACATTTGACTATACATTTGACAGGACATGATTCCCTAATTTAATAAAAACAGTTTGACAGTTTACTAGTCAGCGTGCGTGAGCGTGCTTATGATCGTCCCGAATCAAAAACGCGCTCACACGGTCGTGAGCGTGACAATCGATTCGGGACACTTCTGAGCGTTGTGAAGCTGTGCTGTGAGCGCTTTGAGCATGATACGGAGCACACCCGAGAAATGTCAGTTATGTCAGTGGGTGCGTTCCGAATCGCGCTCACAGCGCTTTGAGCGCATTTCGGGACACTTTGTGAGCGTGCTCACAACGCTCAGGAAATTGATGACGTCATCGATGACGTCATCGATCGACGCTCACGGTGCTCACACTGCGGGGCATGGGCGCTGTGAGCGCAAACGTCAAAGTGACATTTGACTATACATTTGACAGGACATGATACCCTATTTAAAAAAAAAAGATGTCAGTTACTAGTGTTGGCGCCGTGAGCGTGCTTATGATCATTCCGAATCAAAAACGCGCTCACACGGTCGTGAGCGTGACAATCAATTCGGGACACTTATGAGCGTTGTGAACGCTATGAGCGCTTTGAGCGCTATTCGGAACGCACCCAGTACTGACAGTTGTCAGTGGCTGGCTCCCTCCATTCCATCCAATCATCAGTCAGTCAGACAGAGTCAGACAGTGTACTCTTTGGTCAGTGTCAAGCGTAGTTGTCAAATCTGATGTCAGGAGTGTAAAATTTTCGTAAAATTAAAATTCTAGGAGGCGATATTCATAACTACTCCGGAAATTGCTGAAAATGAGCGGACGCTAATTTTAGCGATGATTTCTTCACATTAATTGATGAATGACCGTGACTCAGTGAGTTTAATTGTGTTTCACTGCGTAAACAGCAGTTTAGCGAAGTTTTAAAATGAATATTTAGTAATAAGGTAAGTGATTAATATAGCATTCGGTGCAATATTATCATTGCTCTTTTAATAATGTAGGATTTAAATAACCACGTAATTCCTATACTTGTATATTCTTTTCTTCACTAAATCTTCAATCTCAAATCAATATTCACTTTAAAAAAATTAACAAGATTAGGATAATAAGATATAATAGGATGGGATACAGATCTACCGCTAATATACTATACCTATTGCTGCAGATTATATTTTTGGGACTTCACTTTGTTTATTTACTTACATTCAAATAAAATCATTTATTCTCATAAAAAAGTTTACAAATTTGGATTTTGCCTGACCCTCATTCTAGGTGTAGCCTGCCCCGTGGGGGCGGTTTAATGATTTACAAATCTAAGTTTTCAGCGAAACGAAAAAAAAGTAAGTAAACCTAAACATTTGTAGAAAGGTAGACATGGTGGATACTTAGTACAAACTGTGTTCTATTCTCTACATGTAAATCAGTTAGTAGAAGGACATTAAAGGCAGACTGTCATGAATACTTGGCTAATCTACAGCCAGAAAACTTGAAGCATTTTTGATTGGAATATTTATGATACAGTTTTTAAGGTCAAAAGTGTAGTGTTGAAAAATAGCTGGAGCTCTGTACCAGCTATTTTTCAACACTACAGCATAATATGGTTACTCGTGACTGTTAGAAATTGAGTAGGTACCTGACAATAGAAATATTCAAAAGATAGTAATAGTTATACAAGTATAAAAAATGTTTTTTCTCATGATCAGCCCGATTCCATCAATATTATAGGGATAAAAATTGTCCTACATACATTCAAAATTTCATCAGTCGGTCCCGCCTTTTTGGCATAAAAAAGTAAAGAAAGAAAAAACATGCAAACATAAGTACTTTCACATTTATGATGTTACTATGGCTATTTAATTTCAGATAAATATATTTTGCGAAAGTCATCACCATTAATTTGCATAAGCTTGTGTATCCTGTCCATGTACCATTGTATGCTATGAGAGCCATAAGAAGAAACATGGTTTGAATTTATTAATTGATGTTTATATATTAAAATTGATTTCATCTTGACTATTAATTACTTTTTATTTTTAAGGTATCATAAACCATGAGCACATTTCAGAAGTTAAAACTTCTTGTTTGGAAGAATTTTCTTTTACAAAAGAGACACAAGTATCAAACTATTTTTGAAGTAGCCTCACCTGTGATATTTTCTTTATTCATTATTTTTATAAGATGTCTTGTGGAGCCAAAATCGAAATCAGCGATAGTATATTCTCCATTTCTCCCAACATATTACAATTTCACTGAAAGAGTAAAGTAAGTATAGTTAATTGTAGATTTGCTTGAGAGAATTAACATCCACTTATTAACAAGTCTTAAAGGTTTTTCCTATTATAAGTTTTTGTTTAATGTAATAAAAAACAATCTTAAATATAATCAATGGATCATAAATGTAATAAACTTAAATATTTATTTTTAGAGGAAATATGTCATCAGTCAAAAATGAAGGTACATTAGCATTTTCACCTGAGGGCACTTTGCCAAGGAGAGCTATGCAGGATGCCTTGGAGATAGTAGCGATTGATAATCTTGGAGGCTTCTTGGCTTTTCTGTTTGACCCCACTATGCTTCCAAAGCCTAAAGGATTTAAAAACGCCAAGGAAATGCATGATACTCTCTCTCAACCTAATGGAATGAATATGATTCTTTGTGGAGTACAATTCGATGATAAAATGGCGAGTAAGTCTTTAAGCTGTGTTCAAATAATTAGTCCGGAGACTTGTCAAGTAAAGGTGTAGTTACCAAAAGGAAAAAAAAATCAGGCTTTGTTTGATATTATCCATTATCCATTTCAGTGGTTAGATCATTCAATAAAGTAACTTTAAAAAAATGCCTGCAAATAACCGCAACTGTTAACTATGATTCATTACTGAAACCTTAAATGTTTATCTAGCTCAACAGCTTGCTCTCATCAATTAAACTACATACATTTGCAGACGCCAGTAAATGGCCCGACGACGTTGTGATCACGATACGATTTCCCGCTACCATGAGGACGCCTATGGTAGAAAATCCGATAAGACTGAGTTGGAGGACGAATCTTTTGTTCCCGTTGTTCCCCAAGGCAGGCCCGCGAGACCCGGACGACATATACGGCGGAAAAACACCAGGTGAGGATTACCTAATAATAGGACTTTATCACTTCTTTATAGACGGTCTAATTTCCTTGGCCATATAGAAAAAATCGCTTCTATCCTCTTCGAAGTCCGATTCGATCCGCTCTGTGTGAATCGTACCTAAGTTATCGACATATCCTAAAAAATTGCTAAACTGAAGCGCCCCCCCCCCTTCAGTTTAGCAATTCCACGTTGCTCGCAGAGCTGCGGGTTAATTGTGTTGATCACCGGTGATAGTAAGCGCTCTACCAATGGTTTATTTTAATGCCCATATCTAAATGTAAAACCATGATCGCTGAACACTTAGGCCCTTGTTATCAGTGGAGAGTCCGATCTATATGTATACCGTCTGAGCCTTTTAATAATTGCGCTTTGATCTTACATCAAAAGCAAAACTTTTATGTAGGTAAGTAGTCATTTATACCGAGAACTTATATAGTACCTACCTACGTCAATCAAATCGATGAACTCCATTGACTTGTTTACATTCGCTTGACATCGACAAAAATAAAATGTTAACTCTTTTAGGGACTTTTTTATTTTGGGCAACGTACATACCTATCCAAATTTCGTTTTTTCTGAACAAACATGTAACTATGGGAAGTCTAAGTGGGCTTAACAACCCAAATAATGCACGATCACAAAATTTCAACGTTTCGTTGGATGATTACTTATGGACTCTTGTCAGATCTTAAGGTTCATGATATGAGTGAACGAAAATTACTAAAATACCTTCCTTTGGAATAAAGAAAGAAACGCAGCTAATTATGTAATTCGTATTTTTTGTAATCATCAAAAAGAAACTACACACTCAAAGTGAAAAGATATTGCAACAAGTGTGGCCGTGACGGCGGTGGCTCACGTGTCGTTAGGGCGCGTTATACAATGATATGGTAAACCGAAAAACGCGCTGACACAACAACACGTATTATTCACAAAATTATGAAACTTGAAAGGTCATTAGGTATTGACATTTCTGATCATATTATACTAGCGAACTGCCCCGGCTTGGCTCGCGGTAGCAGAGTAACAAATTATACTCCAAAACGTTCCTTCTTGAACCGCTCTACCTATGTATTAGTGAAAACCGCATGAAAACCTGGATTTTGAATTTATAGCGAAAAGACAGGCAGACGCGGCGGGGGACTTTATTTTATATTTATTTTTATAAATATGTACTTAATAGGTACTTAATGCGCTGTTCGTGAACTTGTTATGAAAGTTGGTTGGTTCAAGGACTTGAAACTTATTAAATACTTTTTTAGGATCGTTTTATCGTTATTCATCGACACATACTGCCGAAAGATTTAATTATTTTTAAGATGAGGTTTCTTTGCTAACGTAATAGACCGAAGTACGTGTATTCTCATAAAAGTACCTAAGACAGGACTCCATTGATCGTTACCAATGAAACTATCTCTGTATTATGTATTGATCCATTCTAAAAATGCCTCCCTCCCTACAGCATGATGGTTACGTTACGCCTCATTTTCTTCACCAGGCTATTCCCCGGAAATGTTCCTAGGGGTCCAACACGCGGTGTCCCAATCAGTACTAAAGCATAAGCTAGGCAAACAGGTAGACACCAAAGTGTACCTGCAAAGATTTCCGCAGCCAGCCTTCAGGGATGACAAACTTTTGGTCGCTCTCGAGAAATTCATCTCAATGATAATTATGTTGTGCTTCGCCTACACATTTGTCAATACTGTGCGAGTCGTTACAGCTGAAAAGGAACTGCAATTAAAGGTGCGTAATTTATATGTTCTGGTTTTATTACAACGGTCGTGGTGTAAGTAACATCAAAATATGTAAACAAATCTTGCAAGCTAAATTTCACCCACTTCTAAGTTCTGTTATCCTATTAAGATGAAACTTAGCAAGTAACTATTAGATAATGCAATAATATTGTACCACCCAGCTAATCTGACTTCTCTGACGATGACGTACGGAGGCGGGCACGGAGTTAAAGTGTTGTTTCAGTTTTTAAACTATAATACATTCCTAGTCAAACGTTGTTTAAAGCACATCAGTTAATAGACACTTAAATTAATTCCAATAAACGACAGCAACTTCTCGATGCTCGAGTTTCAACTTTATTCTTGGAGTCGTTGCAGATACTTTACATCATGTTTTTTTTACTATTTTGCACTTTATTATTAATTCTTCTACAGGAAACAATGACAATAATGGGTCTGCCCGCATGGCTGCATTGGCTGGCGTGGTTCATCAAGCAGTTCACATTCCTCACGATTTCAGTCATTTGCATTGTGATATTATTCAAGGTAAATTTTCTTTTTAACTGACTTCAAAAAATAAGGTTATCAATTGAATTAATTAATTAATTAATTACTGGGGGTGTTGTAGGGCCATTTTTGTGTCACCTCGACCATTGATGATCTATTGTGACGGCCCTTTGTGTTATTACAGTTCACCGGAAATACCCGTTGAGTCCAAAAAGTTCCAGACTCTTTGGGCGGTGATGTTTTGTATCCCTTCCGGGTGTATAATGTGACTCCCTAGGTGGATACTTCGTTTGTGGATGAGGAGCCGACACTCGCAGAGGATATGCCACGGCGTCTCCTCCGCTTCGTGGCAGAATCTTCACATTGTGTCCTCCCTCATTCCCCATTGTGCTAAGTGTTTATTTAGTTTGCAGTGTCCAGCCAGGCTCCTGGTTACTGCACATGTTTTAAATCTTTTTTGAGTTAGGAAGTCTTTGTTTTTTTTTCTTGTATCCCCTGATTAGGGTTTTCGAATGTTTTTCTCTTGGTACGGACTTCCACAAATTGACCGCTAATGATTTGTATTAATTTTCAAGTGTATACAATACGAAGCTCTTTGTTTGGTTATACCACAGAGGGGTTCGGGGCCGATTTGGGTATTGTCAGCCCCGTCTCTCGCGAGCTTGTCCGCTTTCTCGTTTCCATCAATGTTGGAATGCCCACTTCCAAGGGCGTTTAGGTTTTCCCTTCAGGTCTGGCTGGACCAGTTTTGAGTTAAGCTCAAATTAATCTAGTGCCAGAATGGCCGCTTGGCTATCTGTGTTAATGTAAATATTTCGGTGTTTAAGATTTCTTTCAAGGTTTATTTCCGGGCATTTGTTGATGGCGAAAATTTCCGCCTGAAAGATTGAGGCCTCCGTGCCTAAAGGGATTTAGGGAAATTTGTATGGAGTAGTAGTTTTTTTTAGCGCCCACTAATATAATTATTGTTTTGAAATAGTACTGTCAAGATTATAAAAAAAATATTTCTAAAGTCCGTCAGAGTCAAGTTATTTGATTTTGAAAATTTCTTGTATACCTATCTTCTTGGGGAGTTTCCTTGACATGAAACGATCGACTTAATAGAAAAGTAATATTAATATCAATATTTTTTTAATACTTACTGAATTTTGAAACTCTTATTTTAAACACAGACATCTTGCACTTACAATTTATAACGGTGCCGATGTTGAGCTGAAATACTATTCCAAATTATGATCTGTATTGCATTTTAACTTTTTAACCAACTTCGAAAGAAAGGTGTATGTATTATTTTTTTGTATATATGTTCCGCGATCACTCCGACAATTGTGAACCGATTTCGATGATTCTTGTTTTAATCGAAAGGTGGTACCTCTGGATTGGTCCCATTTTAATTTGGTTTAGACCTGATGACGGGATCCATGAGAAAATGAGGGAATCCCTCAAAATTTGTTAACACGTCTATGATTTTAGCATAAATTTCAAATTCTACAGTGAGACTTACGTCCCATCGTCCACCTATGTTTGGAGACAATAGCCGATTTTTTTAAAAATAAACAAATAAGTACCGATTTTTAACTCCGACAGCCTACAAAGTCGGTGTCAAGTGAACCGACCCAAAGCTGATGACAATCTTATAGTGAACTTGACACCGATTTTGTAGGCTGTCGGAGTTAGAAGTGGGTTTTTATTTTTTTATTTATTTTTATTTTTATTAGGTAGGGTATCTTTGCCTGTTTGCGTCCACTAGTGCAGATGGCAAGTTTGAAGGCGAAAATAAAAATGTACTAATTCAAATTTTGAATAAAAAAACGGTGTAATGTTATATAGTAATATAATATTACACCGTTTTTTAAATAAAAAAGTTAATAAAAAAGTTATGTAGATTATATAGTATATTTCAATATAACTTTTAGTTTTGGTCGAATCGTTTGAGGCG
This sequence comes from Aethes cnicana, assembly GCA_963971205.1. NCBI lineage: Eukaryota > Metazoa > Arthropoda > Insecta > Lepidoptera > Tortricidae > Aethes > Aethes cnicana. Next base: position 6,645,994 of record OZ020282.1, read on the forward strand.
ATTTACCCAGTTTGCGTTCGCAAAATCCAAATTGCATCCACCTATGAATCATTTCGCGTCCACCAACATATTAAAGGAATTAAGGGGATGCTTTTATAAATAATTGTAAAGAATGATGAACATTCAAAAAGTATATTTTGACGCAAGTGCGCATTTTATCACGAGTCCCTAGTTTATGTTGGCGCGAGCGAAAGCGAGCGTTAATACTAGGGACGAGTGAAAATGTCAATTTTGCACGTGTATTTTTGAGACCTATCCAATGATACCACACGGCTATGTTCTATTAAAATTGTTTTTTTCGTCCCTCAGTTACATGTATGGAGTGCCACATCTAATTTTGTATGTTTTCAAAATCTTCCTACATAATTTTGTAGCGGTTCATAAAACACACCTACCTCCCAAATTTCAACTATATAACCTGATGTTTCTTTTTTTTCATCTTATAAAAACAACATCAAACTAAAAGATCAAGCAAATTTAGTTTATTTTATTGTTCATTATTTAGTTCTAACAACAACTCTAAATCAACCATTTCGAATAACACCGTTACAGTGACACACGCTACTGCTTTACTATTTTTTTCCTAACATTTCGAACGCCGGCACTCATTTCTCGCACAGCTGAGACTAATTGTTTTTTTCTAAATAGGAAGGGTAGTGCGCACGTTCTTTTTTTCTATTTTTGTATGCCTCTTATACATCGAGATATTAGCAGTTTTTTCTGAACTTGTTAGTCTGTTAGTATACTTATTATAGAGTTTTTTTTTACAAGGAGATCGGTCAAATGGACGCGAATGGGCGAACTTACCCTATTTTTTACTTACATTACCCTACATTACTTAGGTAATAGGTACGTGTTGAATTGAAGATGCTAAAAAACTCTAGAAGTGTGCCTCGGCAGTACATTTAATATTTTAATTATTATTTTAATGACTGCGCTGAAAATTTTACACTGAACTTTACGAAGTGTCAATAAAGTTTTACTTTTATTACATAACTAACTAGCCGATGCCCGCGAACTTCGTCCCGCGTAGACTTAGAATTTGTATAACCATTGATACTATACATATGGACAGTTATAGTTATAGAAGTATTGAAAAATTGACTTGACCGGTGGAAAACCGTAGAAATATCGAGAAAAAAGAATCCTATGTTATTGTCCGGGTCTCAAACTATCTCTATACCATTTTTTTTCCAAATCGGTCCACTCGTTGCGACGTGAAGGAAGGACAAATAAACAAACAAACACACTTTCACATTTATAATATTAGTATGGATGTACATAATCAAGTTCCGATTTTATGCATGTTTTTTTTTCATTTATAGGAGTTAAAAATCAGTCGCTACAAAGTGTTTATGTTCAATTCATTATGTGCAAGTTGTATTAATCTATGTGCAACCAGCACCGTTAACCGCTTAAGATATAAGTATAAAGTTGACTTACGAACTAGTACAGTGTGCAAGCTCATTAAATAATTACATCCATACTCACTCACACTCATACCCATATATGCAGATACACACATGCACATACACACACACAAACACACACTCTCACACACACAACACTTAAACCTAGGCCAGCATTGACCACAAAGGAACAGTGCATTTAACAATTCTGTCTGTTCTGCCTGCACAATTCAAATAAAAGGGACGTGGTTTACTGCGTCTACCGATGTACTGTGGCAAGCGCGGCGCAGGACGCAAACTTGTGTGTGCGGGGGAAGCCCCTCGCGGGGAACTTTCCTCGCCCCCATTTCTTGATTTGGCTCTATATCCTCGTCTTAAGTACAATCTTGCGCTCCTAGACCGAAGTCGCCGATGTAGCCATAGCCGAATGTCCCAAAATACGGTAAAGCGTGAATAAATGAGAGAAAAAAATCACGGTTGTGGCATATATAACGTAGTTGAAAGGAAAACTATCACAGCTAAGTAGGCTGTACAAATTTAAGAGTCATAGTCGACTTATGAAATGATTAAAAGCTGATATTTCTCGAGCGGCAGGGGCGTCGGGCGGGCACGTCATACCACAGACTAGCTAGATGCTAATAAGTCTTAGAAAGGTACTGTGGGCATCGTCAACTTCGGAACCCTATACTTTGCGCGTGGCCCGACACGCACTTGGCCGGTTTTTATCTATCACTTTTCCCCAAACCCGCTTATGCTGGTTTCAAATTAGGGCCTCTCACCGAAAACTCTACATCCTACATCATGTCCTTTCTTAGACCCATCTGTGTACCAGATGTGGCTGACCTCCTTGAAAGATACTTGGTTATTCAATCATAAGTCCCAAGGGGGCAACTCTACTGAGAAGAGTTTTGTGAAGTTGCACACGGTTCGCATGTCGTCAGTGGGCATATTCATGACCCTATTTTCAAGCGTTGAGTTTTTAAGTGTCCTCAGTGCTTGTGAACGCCATTTAGTGTTCGACTGTGAGCATATTCTGTAAATGCACCATTTGGCTTCAGGTTCAGCAGCGCATTTAGTGCTGCTCCTGGAGTCTAACATAGTGCTCCTCTTGCTACAATGCATGCTGTACGTTGAAGACCGTCCAGCCTTAGTATCGTGGTTATTTGGTCAGTATTACTGGCGCAAACGGCCGAGGCATAATTTACCATTGGCCTCACGATAGCTGTGTAATGCGTTGTGGGGCTTCAGACCCCATCCGGCACCTGCAATACGGCAGCTTCTCCATAAAGCAATTTTGGCTTTTTGGACAATGTTTAGATGTCATTTGAATAAGAGTGTTCTTAATATTATTATATGTTTTTTTTGTGTTTGTACCTATACTTATTTACGTATTTAGCATTAAGTATTCATAAACCATTATGAGAGTGTATAAAGATTTTTTGTATTTGTGCGTATACAATACATACTTACCTACTAGCTTTGAAATTTTATGACCTAACTTAAGATGAGCCGTGGTGGCCTAGTGGTTCGACCTACCGCCTCTCATGCAGAGGGTCGAGGGTTCGATTCCGGCTCGCACCTCTTAGTTTACTTATGTGCGAAATTCAATTTGAATTTACCACTGAGCTTTTCGGTGAAGGAAAACGTCGTGAGGAAACCTGCATGCATCTGCGAAGTAATTCAAAGATGTGTCCCCAATCCGCACTGGGCCCGCGTGGGGACTATAGCCCAAACCCTCTCGTGATGAGAGGAGGCCTGTGCCCAGCAGTGGGACGCAAATAGGCTGCAGTAGTAGATAAGATAAGAATATTTTTTAAGTTCGCGAGTAATTATTAATTCTTTATATGTTTTAGATACCATTTAAATCTACTGAGGCTGGAGACAAAGTCGCGGTACTGACATTCACGCCGTGGTCGGTGCTCCTATTTTTCTTGATATTATTTATTATTGCCTCGTTATCCTTCAGTTTCATGGTCAGCGTGTTTTTCAGTAGAGGTGAGATTTTTTTAAATGATCGATATGTGATTCAGTGATGCGATTGTGCGAAAATCAGTCGATTTGATTTTTCTTTCTTAGCAGACACCGCAACGTAAACGGAATCCGTGGCCCCTTTTTGTTTTATTACTTTACTAGCATCTTATCTATTATATCCAGCTTTGCAGGGGTATAGCCACGAATTATATAAGGTGCTAAAAAATTAGTCACGGATATTTTTACAGCTGATAGTACTCGGCTCTCGAAGTACATTTAAGTATGAAACATCATTGGTTTTGTTATGTTTTTTTGGAGAAAAATAGGAAACAAATTTGCTACGTTAAAACACCCTGTTTAAGAACCTGCCGTTTTCCGGCCGAATTTTTTTTTTCCTTAATTATAGTTAAAAGTTAGTTGTTTTAATGTAATTTATTATCTCTTAAAATATCCTTGACTAATTTGTTAGCACCTTGTATACCTTCGTCATGAACTATTCTATTGGTGAAAACCATGATGAGTTTACCATGTGACAGACAGATAAACTCATCCAGTTTTTTAATAATATTTAGTGAAGTGATATTTATTTAAATGAAGCAGATCGTATCTTTAGTCTGTTCATCCTTTCATGTATAGTAAGACTAGATGTTGCCTGCGGCTTCGTTCGGTTGAATTTCTTACTAAATGTCAACCCCGTCTTCATTTCTGAGGTAAAAGTACCTGCTGATAATTATTACATGCATCGGATCAGTAATTTTTTGGTCCATCCATCCATTAGAAACTAATCTTATCTCGTTATAATATTGATATTACTTAATAAGTATACCTCTCTCTAAAATGACAAATTCCAGCTTTCTTCGACTTTCGGCTGTGCGTCAGTCCCTCAGTCAGTAACAATAGTTTTATATATATTTATTATAATTATTATACTTTGATGTGTAACTATAGATGTGTGCTAAAAAAAGCCGTGGTGGCCTAGTGGTTCGACCTACCGCCTCTCATGCAGAGGGTCGGCGGTTCGATTCCGGCTCGCACCTCTAAGTTTACTTATGTGCGAAATTCAAATTGAATTAACCACTGTGCTTTTCGGTGAAGGAAAACATCGTGAGGAAACCTGCACGCATCTGCGATGTAATTCAAAGATGTGTGTGAAGTCCCCAATCCGCACTGGGCCCGCGTGGGGACTATAGCCCAGGCCCTCTCGTGATGAAAGGAGGCCTGTGCCCAGCAGTGGGACGCAAATAGGCTTTAGTAGTGTAACTATATTGTTTATTGCAGCGAACACTGCCGCGTCATTCATGGGGCTCGCATGGTTCGCAACCTACTCGGTGTTCATGCTAACCCAAGTGGTGTACGAAGACGTCAGCTTTCCCGTCAAAATATTCCTGTGCGTGATCTCCAATACGGCGATGGGCTTTGCTTTTCAGATGCTAGTCATATGTGAAGGCACTGAAACAGGTACGTAGATGCAGTCGAGATCATTAACATTTGTACACTTTTGGTGCTCATCGTAACAGAGTAAGATGCAAAAGTGTGTATATATTGGCAACCTCGACTGTACAACTTAAACGGAACTTGAGCGGTCGCCTTCGATGCGCAGAAGTCGAAAATAAGGTCTCATCGGCAGAGGGGCGCGGGACGCAGCGGGCGCTATTCTGTGCGCGCACGCTTATTGGGCCTAAGTCATAAACACGCGTAGAAATCCCCTCTACTTTCGCTCACCGCTCAAGATCCGTACCGGAGCCTGTACTTTGAATTTAGAATTTTATTTATTAATGTGTGGTTGACCGTCGTTCAATATGGATGTTGACGTATGTTGAGCTCCCCATTTTTACTTGCTTTATCTTTTATATCGTTCAAGTTCAATTACTAGACAATGGTGGATTGTCTTGTATATAGACAGAAGCCATTATTTAATAGAAAAGAATGTGTGGTTTGTTGGCATGTTCGATCATTGTTTATCATGATGATGTGAAATGTTGAGTGATGAGAAGTGAGAGTAAATTAATAACTGAGTGCGCCGGAAGCGTTATGTTTTTCGAGTATATTTATATTTCTTTGGCATGCTCTGTAGACTATTATTATTATTTTTGATGGTTTGCGATTTTAAATACTTTCACTCAGTCGGATTTTTAAATTTTACAATAATACAGAATATTAGATCCCACCAAAAACACTGTCATGTAAAGTAAGTCCAAGGCGAGTGCCCAAACATTTTGATGATCATCACTATCATCAGTCAGTGAGTGAGTGTGTATTTTAGACGATATTTGGGTATTTTAGATATTTTAAAAATCTAAAGTATAATAGCTATTCATTTGAAACTAGGCATGTTTGATAAGTATTCCCTTGTCATTATATCCCATTGATCTACTATAAGTAAGGATTCACAATCAGCCGGAGAAAAATGCCCCGTCAAAACGGGTGCCCGAGCTGTTCGGGCGTTTGGCCTTCGTTATAAAGAGGCGTTATTAGAACATTGGAACGTATTTTCTAATGTCAGTTTGCTCCATATATTTTGACATATTCTGTTAGGCACTGTTCGTCCATATGTTATTACTTATTATAGGTCAAGTCATATCCTGAAAATTTGGACTTTCTAGCAGTATCCAGACCGAACCTATAAGGGTATACGAAAACACGACGAAACGCTTCGAGATAAGGTAGGTAGTGCCCTGCGCTGGCGTCGGCTCGCCTCGGCGGGGGCACGGGAGATTTTTTTTCTGGAAAGCATTGATTTGATGTATTAGCTTCTGCCCGCGACTTCGCCCGCGTGGAATTCGGTTATCGCGTTCCGGCGGGAACTATGTGTTTTTCCGCAAAAGTAGCCTGATGTCCTTTCCCGGGAACTATCTCCATGCCAAATTTCATCTCAATCGGTCCAGCGTTTGAAGCGTGATGAGGTAACAGACAGACAGACCGAGTTACTTTCGCATTTATAATATTAAATATGGACTAACAGCAGCTAATGCTCATAAAGCACACTTGATTTATCTCTTTGACAGCCTCGAGTTCGTAGTTTCTTTCCTTTACTTATCGTAAAAAAGCTGTGAAGTCGTAATATAAAAATATCAATGTCTAGTAGGTCAAGATTGTATAGCAATTAAAGAGCGTCCTTACAGAGATATATTTTCAAACCAATATGTTTCAGCACGACGCGTGAGTTAACCCTTCTTTAATTTTTAAACTATGAAGAGCGAGTTAATCATCAGTTATTATTGTTACGCGACGAATATGATATTCCTTAAAAATAACATTTATTATATAATATCGCATTTAAGTTATTCTCATCATTAGTTAGGTGCTATTTTTGTCACTTATCTTGTACGTGTATATTTGTATAAGTAGCAGCCGTGGTAGCCTAGTGGTTTGACCTACCGCCTCTCACGTAGAGGGTCGGAGGTTTGAATCCGGCTCGCACTTCTGAAGTTATTTATGTGCGATATTCAATTTGAATTTACCACTGCTTTTGGGTGAAGGAAAATATCGTAAGGAAACCTGCACGCATCTGCGAAGTAATTCAAGGATGTGTGGGAATTCCCAATCCGCACTGGGCCCGCGTGGGGACTATATCCCAAACCCTCTCGTCATGATGAGAGGAGATCTGTACCCAGCAGTGGGCCGTAAAAAGGCTATTGTGGTGGTGGTGGTGTGCAAGTATGTTGTTCAATAAAGTGTACATATTCTTTGTTTTATTGTACGCCTCTTTAAGAAGGTTTACTGCGAAAGTTGGCAACATCGCAAATAGCTGTCAAATATTTTGCTGTTTTCATTAATTTCTGAATATTACTGAATGAAAACATGAATCATCGCTCTATGGTTGAATAAATCATTAAGTATGGATTGCAACAGTTATCATAGGAACACGATTTTTTTAGTATTATGGAAGTAATATCTTTTGAAAACATTCCATCGCAGATTCCATGCATTTTAATGTAATCTTATCATTTGAATGCCTAACCAAAAAGTATAAAACGAGACGCGTCATTCAACCATAGCATGATATCTTCCTTTTTAATTCAGCAATATTGAGAAATTAATAAAAACAGCGAAATATTTGACAGCTATATGCGACGTTGCCAACTTTCGGGATAAACCCTCTTAAAGCTTCAAGTTTTCGCCCTCTGTTGGGTATATTAGCGAGTATCGCCAATCCGCATTGCATCAAAATAACGTATTTACTCAAGTCTCTTGGAAGTCCAAAAGTGTGTACAATGTCAACATGACGTCACTCACTCACTACTCCCACATAAACAGTAGCTATAGTTGGCATTTGATCGTCGGCAATGTAGAGATAATAGTGCCTATTCATGCACAGTCAGATGAAACTACCCAAACCTTATTATTATGACATACGTATAAGACTATGAAAAAACGCCATATGAACTACAGAACCTTGAGTAGTTAAGAATGGCCTCGTACCCAGCTGTTTTTGTTTATATCTTGTTCCTAAGCAACCAAGTCCATTGGTATATCGATGATCACCAACGATTGTTTTAAAATTAATGTTCGTGTATAACTGTCTGAATATTATATGAAGACTAGCTGACCCAGCGGATTTCGTACCGCCTAAGATTTTTATTTGGGGTGGGCATGAAAAATAGCTTAGGTCATATTCTCAGACCTACTGAACATACACTCCAAATTTCATAAGAATCGGTCTAGCCGTTTCGGGGGTGTTTGGTTACAAACACTGTGACACGAAAATTTTATATATTAGATTGGAGAAATGAGTTGTCAAAAATAAAAAAATGCAGTTACTAAATATATTGAACCGTCAGCGTATTAATCATTCAAGTAATAGTACATTATTGCAGAGGCCGCCAAGTAGCGCATTGCCGGACGAGTCAGTTAGAAGGCTGAGCGAAGCGAAGCCTTCTATTAGTACGAGTCCGGCAATCGCAATTCCGGCCGAGGTATATATAATGCTTTTCTCAAACAGCGAGGAAATATGTAAGGTCAGTCGGGGCAAGTGCGCTAGGATGGGGTAAGTGCGCCTAACATAAATATATCGAAACCTATAAATATTACTCAACTAGTAGTTGGCTGTTTACAAGGCATAGGGGCGAAATAAATTTAGGCGCACTTACCCCACATCAGTATTTACTACTTCCATGATCGTGGATGATTTGGCCATGGAAGTTGTACTTATTACCTCCATGGATTTGTCAGTTTCGGGGCAAGTGCGCCAGGATGGGGTAAGTGCGTACATAAATATATCGAAACATAAAAACATCAACATATTTATTGCATTTGTTTTTATATGTTTGACGAAGTCTGTTACGGATGCTGGATTTGTGTATGAGAGGGGGGCGTATTTATTTGACGAAATAAATTTAGGCGCACTTACCCCACATCAGTAGGTATTTACTACTTCCATGATCGTGGATGATTTGGCCATGGAAGTTGTACTTATTACCTCCATGGATTTGTCAGTTTCTCTTCAGAGGTGTCTCAAATAGCAAGCGAATTAAAAAAAACACACGACAATAATGTTTTTGCTGGCCAATGCCGGCATGGCTGTCCATTGCCTCGTGTCTTCGTTTTTTGAAAGTAACACGAACATTTCCGAGCATGTTTGAGAAAAAAGCATTTAGGTAAACCTAACGCTATAAATAGATTACATGGAAAGTTAAACAAGTAAAACACACGTGCAAATGTTTGTACGCTAAGGGGGAGTTCGAGGTCACTGCCTTTGACACTAGGCGGGGTCAAAACCAACTTGTTATATCTGTTATATCTAGAACTAGCTTCTGCCCGCGACTTCGCCCGCGTGGAATTCAGCTATCGCGTTCCTTCTGCGTGCAACTGCGTTTTTTCCGGGATTAAAAGTAGCTTATGTCCTTTCCCGGGACTCCGACTATCATTATACCAAATTTCATTCAAATCGGCCCAACGGTTGAAGCGTGAAGAGGTAACTGACAGACTAACAGAGTTACTTTCGCATTTATAATATTAGTACGGATACACGGGAAAAAATATAATTTCTTTAATCACATGAATGCAATTTAATAATTTCTTTGTTACTGTAATAGCGTTTATAAGGTCTATCTATGCAATAGTTTACTTTGTAATCGGTCGGGAGTTTACTTATGTGCGAAATTCAATTTGAATTTACCACTCAGCTTTTCGGTGAAGGAAAGAAGGAACATCGTGAGGAAACCTGCACTCATCTGCGAAGTAATTCAAAGATGTGTGTGAAGTCCCCAATCCGCACTGGGCCCGCGTGGGGACTATAGCCCAACCCTCTCGTGATGAGCGGAGGCCTGTGCCCAGCAGTGGGACGCAAATAGGCTGAAGTAGTAGTAGTAGTAGTATTAGGTAGTCCGTGGCCTTGAAGCTAGGCAATGGATGAACCGATTTTGGAGTTAGTTTTTTCTTAGGTAGCTGAGTCAATCGAGTGTTCTTATAGTACAGAAAAAAATAACATGTTTTGTAGGAAACATGTTTTCATCATTGAAATTTTGTTACAACTTTATTTTTGCACTAGAAATGAGGATCTGCCGAGTCCTACCGAAATAGGGGTTCTACCCTAGGGGTAAGGGCGGAGCTTTTTGTTGATGCACGGAACCCTTCATATCTCCCAAAATATGAATCCTATAAGTATGGGTGCAAAAAATGCACATAAAATGACACTCCACTCTTTGTAAATGCCCCGCCCGCCCATACCCCCCGGAAGAGTGTAATTTTGGTAGGACTCGGCAGATACTCCTTTCTACGGCCCAGATAAGATTGTAAACAAAGTCGCATTGATGTAAGTACATTTTGCCGCCAGCCAAGCCAATCTTATTTAGCCCTCCTTCACCAGTATTTTTAGAAAACAGTCCAGGTGTTCGAAAATTAATAAATAAATCCTACTAATATTATAAACGCGAAAGTTGGTAAGTATGGATGGATGTTTGTTACTCTTTCACGTAAAAAGTACTGAATGGATTTTAATGAAACTTTACAACAATATAGCTTATACATCAGAATAACACACACACTATTTATAAAGATATTGTCTATATAAGCTACTCGAAATACTAACCCTGCGCAGACGAAGTCGCGGGCACCAGCTAGTATCTTATCTTATCTTATCTAGTAATAAATAAATAAATATTGTCAGCTCTGTTCTGTCGTCGTATATTGTCAGGGATTTTTCAAATGTACAATTTAGAGTAGAGATAGTTCATAGTTTTCCCTATACGTAACCACCAACTGGTTTATTTTTTCAGGATTGCAATGGGGCGACTTTTTCGTCCCAATATCGTACCACGATGACTTTGTTCCCGGACACGTGGTAACGATGTTGTTCTTCGACACCGGCCTTTACATGCTCATTGCGATGTATGTCGAGAAAATCAGGCCCGGCGTCTATGGAGTACCTCTGCCATGGTACTTTCCATTCACTAAACGTTTTTGGAGGCCTAGAAAAATCAAAGTTGCAGGTAATTTGAGGACTCTTATATATTTAAAAACTAGCTTATCCGCACTTACTTTATCCGCGTGGAATTCGTTAATAGCACCCCCGCGGGAACTATGCATTTTTTCGGGATAAAAAGTAGCTTATATGTTGTTACCAGTGTTATAAACTGCCCCCATACCAAATGATGTTGCAATCCTTCCAGTAGTTTTCGTGTTAAATCCGGACATCCATATCTATATCCATATTTCAATATCCATATTAATATTATAAATGCGAAAGTAACTCTGTCTGTCTATCTGTTACCTCTTCACGCTTCAACCACTGGACCGATTTGGATGGAATTTGGTATGGAGATAGTTGGAGTCCCGGGAAAGGATATGGTAGACCACTTTTTATCCCGGAAAAGCGCATAGTTCCCGCGGGAGTGCGATAACCGAATTCCACGCGGGTGAAGTCGCGGGTCGCGCAAATTAAAATTCTTATGTCTGAAGTTCTCTGTCACTTTTGAGATTGATTTTATTATGCAGTTACCAAACATATAATTTTTATAATGAAAATAATTAAACAACATTATTTTATTCACTGGAGGAGTCAGGACACCTCCCCCGTCAACTGTGCTTGAATCAAATCAAGCTTAATATGGATAATCCTTTTTCCAGATTATGAAGGTACAAAAAGGGCTTCTGATTCGGAATATAAGGGCGCGTTATTAAAAATCGTCCACGACGAAGAGCCCCAAGATGTTCCGATGCGCGTTAGTATAAAGGTGAAAAAAACAGTTTACTCAGACCAGACAGAAAAAAAAAAACTCAAAAACAGCATCTTCTTGCGTTTTCATTGCAATTAACTGTTTATCTATACAAATCGTGCTTCGCTAGCTCTTCGATTAGACACACCTTGAAACTGCTCATACTTACTCAACTTTTTTTTTAGAATCTCACAAAAATATACAAGGGCAAAAAGAAAGTAGTAGACAATCTAAACCTGCGGATGTATGAAAATGAAATAACCGTGTTATTGGGACACAACGGAGCCGGGAAGACTACCACTATATCCATGCTAACAGGTAAATTAATTATTAATGATTGAACTTGTTTAATTAGGTATCACACTAAACCACACTGACCGCAGATTCCCAATTCGTTGCGCTTAATTTTTTCCTGTTCTTGGTCTTAAATATTGGAATTTAGATACATATTATTTGGGCCTGCAATTCAATGCATAAATCATAGTTTCTAAAGCTCGTGCCCTCACCAGTGTTTTATTTCCATATGTAAGAATTTTATCTCGCGTTTTATCTCCCGGCGCCCGTAGTGATTTCAGTAGTTGGACACTGTGACAATATAAGATTGGTAGGACCTGATGCAGGGGCCGTTCGGATAGCTACCACCGTCTTATACGCTAACGTGTCGCCACATAGTAGGGCTCGCACTGTTATGGGAGAGAGAGTCGGTGACATTACTAGCATAGAGGCTACGCATTTGAAATCTTATCGTACCATCAAGTGGCATGTGTGCTCGTCTGCCAACACTGGTTGGCAATATAAGGCATTGGCTATAAAGAAAGAAGCATCGATCTTAATTTTATATTTTCAGGCACGGTCCCACCGACTTCGGGCACGGCGATAATAGACGGTTACGACATCGTCACAGAAACCGACAGAGCCCGAAATTCGCTGGGTATCTGTCCGCAGCATAATGTGCTGTTTCCCGACCTCACTGTGAAGGAGCATATTATATTCTATTCGAAATTAAAAGGCGTCACTAAGGACAAGTTAAACGAAGAAGTTGATCATTTTGTAAAACTCTTGGAGCTGGAGGAAAAGGTGATAAGGTTTTTTTGACTGTCAGTTTTACTACATATTTTAACAACAATTTAGATTTAAACCCTTTCGAAAACTGTACAATTGGCAAATACATAATGTCCCAACATGAATTTTGTGGGCATAAGTATACAAGTATATAACGCGACTATTATCGTAACCTTAAAGTTTGTGTGAAATATTTATGCCGTAGATCATTATATTATCATGACAAATAAGGACAAAACAAATGATCTCTTTACTTCGACATGAATACATTATATGACAAAAGGCTATCGTCGTAAACGTAAGAGTGTGGCAGGTATTAACGTCCACGTCACGTTGGGACATCAAATATTTTTCCAGTACAATTAAACTTAAACCATTTGGTCTTCATGGTGGTGCTATTGCAGCAACATTAATTTACAAGTGCTATCGATTGTTCTCAGGAAAATGTAGTGTCAAGTAATTTGTCAGGCGGGCAGAAGCGGCGGCTCTCTGTGGGCGCCGCGATGTGCGGCTCATCCCGGGTCGTGCTGCTCGACGAGCCGACCTCGGGGCTGGACCCGGCGGCCCGGCGCGCCCTCTGGGACCTCTTGCTCAAGGAGAAGAAGGGTCAGTCCCACGTGTAGTGTCTTGTAGAGTCAGGCGGGCGGCAGCGGCGGCTCTCTGTGGGCGCCGCGATGTGCGGCTCGTCCCGGGTCGTGCTGCTCGACGAGCCGACCTCGGGGCTGGACCCGGCGGCCCGGCGCGCCCTCTGGGACCTCTTGCTCAAGGAGAAGAAGGGTCAGTCCCACGTGTAGTGTCTTGTAGAGTCAGGCGGGCGGCAGCGGCGGCTCTCTGTGGGCGCCGCGATGTGCGGCTCGTCCCGGGTCGTGCTGCTCGACGAGCCGACCTCGGGGCTGGACCCGGCGGCCCGGCGCGCCCTCTGGGACCTCTTGCTCAAGGAGAAGAAGGGTCAGTCCCACGTGTAGTGTCTTGTAGAGTCAGGCGGGCGGCAGCGGCGGCTCTCTGTGGGCGCCGCGATGTGCGGCTCGTCCCGGGTCGTGCTGCTCGACGAGCCGACCTCGGGGCTGGACCCGGCGGCCCGGCGCGCCCTTTGGGACCTCTTGCTCAAGGAGAAGAAGGGTCAGTCCCACATGTAGTGTCTTGTAGAGTCAGGCGGGCGGCAACGGCGGCTCTCTGTGGGCGTCGCGATGTGCGGCTCGTCCCCGGTCGTGCTGCTCGACGAGAAGAAGGGTCAGTCCACATGTAGTGTCTTAGACCCACTTGCACCATCGCCGCTAACCTCAACTTGCTCTCGAACTCGAGTAAAGTCGATACATCTAAACCTGAGTTCAGAAGCTAACCCGAGGTTGGCGGCTTGGTGCATGTAGGCCTCATAAAGTCAGGTGGTCACGACAAAACTTACCTATTATTCTGCATATGTCACGCCACTAAAGCACTCAATTTCATTACCTGTTTTCACTTGTCGAACAAGTTTGTGAAACAACTCGTCTTTGTCCATCTTCGTTTGACATCTCCCCTTATCCCTTGCAAATGTCTTCTGCCTGCTGCACATCTTAGGTTTTTGATTATTGCAAATTTTATGTAAGCTCTTATATACCTATTTGCTACATTTTTTCTAGATGACACTGAACATTTTAAAGTAGGAATCTGACTCATATATTTTTAGGTCGTACCATGATTTTAACTACACACTTTATGGACGAAGCTGACATACTAGGCGACCGCATCGCCATAATGGCCGGCGGAAAACTGCAGTGTGTGGGAACACCCTATTTCTTAAAGAAGCATTATGGCATCGGCTACAAACTGACCATAGTCAAAAAGCACGATTGTAACGTCAGCGACGTTACAAGATTCATGACCCAGTATGTCACAAATTTAAAGGAAAACAGTAATATTGGTAAGTAGAAATATGCAAAACCAATTTATTAATTTTGATCTACTCTACTTGATTGGTGAACTTTGAACTTTGAATGAAACTAGTTTTTAGTATCTATCCATAAGACGGTGTTAATTTATACCGCGCATTTAGATCCGTCGTAACTTGTTTCACAAGTCTAGTCTTTTTAACATTTTTAACATTCGTGAAAACATTAAATTGAATAATGAATGTCTTATAATTTATAGTTAGATTTTTTAGATGTCAATTAGCAAGGTCATTTATGTGTTGCTTGTCAATAATATGACAAACTACTTCAATTCAGACTTCTAAGCATATTGCCGGTAAATTAACTATTTTCGGTGTTTTATTTGTTCAAGGCGCGGAACTAACGTACATTCTACCATCTGAAAACGTTAGTCATTTTCCAAATATGCTAAAAGAGCTTGAAGAGAAAAAGGAGTCCTTGAGAATTTCAAGTTACGGTTTATCAGTTACCACCCTCGAAGAAGTGTTCATGAAGTAAGTGATAGAAAATTGTACCTATGCTCATGCATGAATAAGTACAAAAGTATTAAATAGGTATTTATTAATTCAATATTAGAGCAGGGGCAGAGCTTGACACGGAGGCTTCCCCCTCCCAAAACAACAAGGATGTCAACATTCCGACGCTAACTCATGCAGAATTAAGTAAGTTTTTTTATTTAAGTATTCAAAGAATTAATGAGGGTCACCGCGAGTGAATGAATATGCCGCTAGAGGCGCTTGCTGCCCTGTGAGGTGCAATGTTGCTAATTTAGCATATTACATGCCATATTACACGCTAAATTGGAAATCTCAGTGTTTAGCCGCTCCAAAACGTCAAATGACACAGTGAAATGACAAAACGTGGACATTGACAGCCATCACCTCGCAGATAGAGGCGCCAACTAGTGAGCAGGAATACGGTGGCGCTCGTTGGCCACATTACTTCTTATCCTTTTAAATAAAAATAAAAGTTCTTACTGGACTTTAACACCCAGTCAGTAAGATCTCCCTCTCTCTCTCTTTTCATCTCATCTATTCTTTTTCTCAGCACAACAAATGTATAAAATTTAACACTCAGTGCTTATATCCCCAAAAATACAGTCGTGTAGATCCTGACCCTAAAATTAATAAATATGAAAAAAAGAGTTTTGAGTTCTAGTGCGAGTTTACTATTCAATATGATCGTAGAATATAATTTAAAATTTTGCATTTATTTTTCGTTCAGATTCAGAAATGAGGCCGATAGAGAAGGAGACTGGATTGAAACTGTTTAAAAATCACGTGAAAGCTATGTTCTTGAAGCTAGCGTACAACTCTACGAGGAATAAACTGTCGGCTTTCATACAGTTCGTGTCGCCGATATTCAACATTGTCATATCGGTGGTGATCGCGAGGTCGTGGCACTTTATATCCTCCCTGCCGCCATTGACGCTAAGTTTAGAAAGCGGATTCAGGAAAACGCAAACACTCATCTCTCAAAACGGTACCCTCGCCCCTGGTTCCATTGAAAATGCCGGTATGGTAGCGTACAAGAAATATTTCAAGGAATCAAGATACCCTGGTATGTCGTATACAGACTTGGGGACAGGGGATATTGAAAAATTCTACCTCCACTTGGTACGTATTCTGCGCAATCGATTGTTTAAGCGTGAAAAGAAACGGACAAATACATAGACAGTAGTCGTTTTTAGGGTTCCGAAGTCCATAAGGAACCCTTATAGTTTCGCCATGTCCGTCCGTCTGTCCGCACTATTGCTCGGAGATGCTTAGGTCTAGAGAGCTGTAATTTGGCATGAATATGCATATTAGTTATGCTGACAAAGTGGTACAATAAAATTTTGAAATATATTTTTTTATAGGGTACCTCCCCTACTCGTAAAGTGGGGATGTAATTTTTTTTTCTTGCATACCCCATGGTGCGGCATATCGTTGAATAGGTCTCGAAAAAATATTGTGGGTTTGTTAAAACCATTTTTTGATTAAGTGATGCGTTTGTGAAATATTAAGCTTTAAAGTGCTATTTTTTGTTAGAGTCACGTGTCCCCCCCCCCCTGCCAGCTAAATGGTGGTATTTGGATGGCTGAAAAAAATCACGGTTGTGGCATATATAACGTAGTTGAAAGGAAAACTATCAGAGCTAAGTAGGCTGTACAAACTTACGAGTAATAGTCGACCAACTTATAATGATGATTTTTCTCGAGCGGCAGGGGAGTCGGGCGGGCACGTCATACCACAGGCTAGCTAGATGCTAATAAGTCTTAGAAAGGTACTGTGGGCATCGTCAACTTCGGAACCCTATAATTTGCGCGTGGCCCGACACGCACTTGGCCGGTTTTTTATAATATAACTAGTTATGCCCCGCGACTTTGTCTGCGCGGAATATAAAATTGACGATAACTTTTCTTTCCGATATTCGATTTTAATCAAACATAGCTTATATGTAGCTTCGAATGATGCTCTATCTACCATCGAAAACTGCATTCAAATCGGAAGTAGTTGCAGAGATTAACTCTAACAATCAGACAGACAGACGGACAGAAAGAAAGACAGAAAAAAATACCTTTTTAGTATAGTATAGAAAAAGATAAGAATATCGGTGTTAGATGCCAAAAACGACCCATCATCTCCTACGCATTGTCTTACGCTTAATCGTTAGTCAATAGTCATGCTTATTACAACAATGCGAAATAACAAGAATCAGTCAGATGGTGTAAAGCCAAAACACATTTTTTTAATGATATAAGTACGTTGAAATTTGTAACTACTTTATCACGAAACAACTTATTTTCCAATTCTGAGCAATAAATCTGTGATTATTCCATTCATTTTGCTAAAATTTCATTTCAGACTAAAGAAAAGCCACTAGGGGTGAAATACGAGAACGTTATCGGCGCTACGTTCGCCAATGACACCATAGTAGGCTGGTTCAGTAACTACGGCTACCACGACTCGGCCATCTCGCTCGCTCACGTGAACGACGCCATAAGTCGGGCTCTCGTGCCGGGGAGCACTCTGAAGGTCGTCAACTATCCGCTGCCTTATTCGATAGAGAATCTTGTGAGTGATTTCCTTTAGATATTTCATTTCAGAATAATCATAGATACTTAGTCAAAGAAATTAAGCGCTTGTGTCGCGTGAAGTACAGTGTTGCTCTAAATTGGCAACACTGAGTTCTCCGAATTGTTCCCAGTTCCACAGATTTCTTTTACAGAATACCATGTCTACAGATTTCTATTTCTACACATTCCCAAGTGTACAGATTCCCAATTTTACAGAATTGGTATTCTACAAAATTCCAATTCTACATATTCGTAATTATACAGACTCCAATTTCCACAAACTCCCAATTCTATAGATTCCGCTTAGGATCAACTCAGCCCACGGGCTCAGTCGACTACTAGTTTACCGGTAAGGGTCCACTCAGTCCGTG
Organism: Aethes cnicana; assembly: GCA_963971205.1. Taxonomy (NCBI): domain Eukaryota; kingdom Metazoa; phylum Arthropoda; class Insecta; order Lepidoptera; family Tortricidae; genus Aethes; species Aethes cnicana. Next base: position 6,663,928 of record OZ020282.1, read on the forward strand.
AATATGCAAAGACTTAGGAATGTGACTGGGTCGACGGGTCCCCGCTACGCGGGGCCCCTATTTCTAGGTAGTTTGCCCTTCGGGCGTATATAGATAACTAACGAACCTAACCTACATTCACACCTAACGGACTGAGTGGACCCTTACCGGTAAAATAGTAGTCAGATAAGAAACTGTGGAATAAAGAATATGTAGAATTGGGAACCTATGTAATTGGTTATCTGTTAAATTGGGAACCTGTGTAATTGGTTATCTGTTAAATTGGGAATCCGTAGATTAGAGAATCTGTAGGATTGGGAATCTGTAGTCATGGAGATAGTTCATGTCCAGCAGTGGACAACTTTCGGCTGAAATGGTGATGACGATGATGATGAATGACCAATCTTACCTGCTTATCTGCCGCCAAATAGCAGTGCCCGACCGGTATTACGTTGGCCAGTCCGTTTGCGATGCTCTCGAGTTGGTAACGCTTTCTAATCGGATTCATATTATATGCGCACTAGAACTAGGGTCGCTAGCAAGTCGCATGACCGGTCTGCGTGACTTCAGTGTTCAGCAGACGCCTTTCAGCTAAAATGAAGACTGTTTTTTTTATTGATTTCAGTTGAGAGTGATGGCTACTGGTGGCACCATGGGTTTCCAGTTCGCTTTTAACATGGGCTTCTGTATGGCTTTCGTCTCGTCGTTTGTCATTCTATTTGTGATAAAGGTAGGTGGGCATCATATTTGGTCTCAGTAAAATAATCTGTAGATCAGCGGTCGGCAACCCGCTGCCCTCTGACGTCCTACTTGCGGCCAGCGACTGTTTTATACCTAAACTAGCTTCTGCCCGCGACTTCGTGTGCTTGGAATACTATGCATTCTTCTGGGATAAAAAGTAGGTAGTCTGTCCTTTCCCGGATTTTATTCTGAATCGGTCCAATCTTGAAGAGGTAAACGAATAATATTAGTATGGATAAATAACATATAAAACTCATCCGTTACTGACTAATTTACTGATGACAACGCACAGCCGAAACCACTGGCTATATCTGGCATGTATAGATTCCTTGAGGAGTGTAGAGGAACACTACGTGAGGATTTCCCGAAATTTACAAGGGTACGGGAAAAAACGGGATTTTATTGTTTACACTAAAATGGTCAATAAAATAGTGTATTTTATTGACCATTTCTGCCTCGCTAACCAGGAGCAAATTACCATTTTTCTCCCTGTTGCTACTTGTTTCCTCCTATGAGAAAAGCAGAGTGTACAACACGGTAGCAAAATTATTTAGACCTTGGGTGACATAGCTTGAATCATCACTAGCTCAAGATTCTATTCTGGAATCATTCGCGTCGCCCGCGCCCTAGATTCAATCCGTCACCCGCGTTAAAAATATACCATTTTGCTCCCTAGTCATACAATCTACTATTGCTAGAGATCTTCTACTATCTAAAGTGCCGCGCCTTCACATTTCAAAACGCTTATTTCTTTTTATCATTATTTAAAAATCGCCACCGACACTCTCAACGCATAGTTGATGGCTGTCTCAGCACGCACACATGTGTTGAGAGTGTTGGTGGTGCTTTTTAAATACATTACAGCGTTTTGAAATGTGAAGGCGCGCGACTTTAGATAGTAGAAGATCTCTACATCACTGTAGTATTCGTCGCCCGAGTTATCCCACGTTTGCCCTTAAGGCGAAGGGTAGGGTAAAAATGCAAAATCGAGTTGATTTTGTGCAAGTATTCTGATGAAATTGTAGCAAGTGGTGAATAGAAAAGTACTTATTCTGCACATAAATATAAAATAATAATTAGCATTTACAGGACCCATATGTCACTAAAAATCAGGATAATAGTTCAAGATGGCGGAGAAAATCAAGCCGACTGCCTCTGTCTAAACGCTGCTTTTAGTGATTATGCCGTCACTAAAAAGTATGAAAAAGAAATGATAACTTAAATTTAATTTCTTTTCTTTTAAAGGGAACCGCCTTCAAAAAACCCACCCATCCACTGAAAATCACAAAATAATTTCGATATACACCACCCCTATCCTTATCCAGTCCCTATCCTGTCTATTCCTACTCCGAAAAGCAAATTATGGCCAAAAAAGCAATTAAGTACCTAATAATACGCTTTTGCTGTCGGTGCCAGACCGAAGGGAAGATTAGGGGTGGGGTACATCAAAATTATTTTGTGATTTTCAGTGGGATGGATTTTTTAAATGCGGTTCCCTTTAAAAAAAAAAGAAATTATATTTAAGTTATCATTTTAGTTTTGTTTTTATTTAATTTTTTTTCTATCGACCACTTTCCATAATTTCATCTATCATCAGGATACTCGCACAAATTTATTTTCACCCTACCCTTCGCCTTAAGCGTCTCGAAACACCAGGAGCGGATAACAGGCGCGAAGTTGCTCCAGCGGGTGGCGGGGGTGCGCCCCGCGGTGATGTGGGTGTCCGCGCTCGTGTGGGACTGGACGTGGCTGTTCCTGGTCTACGTGACGATCATCATCACCCTCGCCTGCTTCCAGGAACTCACGCTCTCCACCCCGCAGGAACTAGGCGAGTACAATAACCGCTACATAATACCATATGAAAATGAAAATGAAAACTGCTGGATCGATTTGGCTGATTCTTTTTTTGTTTTATTCCCCGTGATTCAGGAAGGTTTAGAAGGAAAAAAAATCGGGGATAGCTAAAAGGAACAGCTAAAAAAAGAATCGCCTACGGGTGATACGAAGTTCACCGGGCTAATTAGTAATACATACATAACAATGACATCTAATCCTGAAGACTCGGCATCGGTGATTTTTCGCATTGAAAGAATGCTGCCAAAAACAAGGGGTAAGGGGAGCATGGCAGGCTGCGTGACAATGATAGATACACGTTCAGGCTGAGGGAGTAACCGTGACAACATGTTTTAGACGGCAAGGTTGGCATCACTAAATGCTGTTCACAATAGACAAGAAATCTGCATAATTTGGCCACTAGGAGCGCTGCAATCGCTTGACCCAAACCATCTGTCAATTACATAGAGAAATATTTTTTGTTATTGCAACAAGAAATTTGTTGTGCATTGTTGTTGTTATTGGTTTTACTTAAATTATTAAAAAATGCCGCGCTGTGCAGTTCCAAGATGCAATGAGAACGGACGACACGTATTTCCGAAAGACTTGGTATGAATCTGGGGCAGGTATAATTGCATTGAGATGTCTTCATTTTCATCACTAATAACTGAACCAAAATTTAAATTGCGGTAATTTAACAATTTTAAACAAATCTACTTGAAATTTTCAACAAAAAAGACCCGTAAAAATTTGACAGCTGTAGTGTTTGGGTTTTGGTTTGAGTCAAGCGTTTGCAGCGCCATCTAGTTCGAGCTTTGCGTATTCTTGTCCATTCTTATATGCAAAATCCCTGAAAGCACAAAAGCAGTGGCAGAGGGGGTCGCCCGGTTAAGGATTAGATGTCCATGTAAAAACACACCTCTTTCACAGCAGACTGTGGAATATTATGGCCATAAACATTCAGCGAAAATGTACACAACTATTAACTTTTTGAATGTCACATCCTAAGCTTACTCGTATAAGGTAATCTATATTTCCAACATTGTTTTTAACACGTCTATATTGTCATAGAATATTATTAGCTATAGATTTATTTACTAGCTATTTTGAAAATTCGTGGTGGCCTAATGGTTCGACCTGCCGCCTCTCATGCAGAGGGTCGGGGATTCGATTCCGGCTCGCACCTCTAAGTTTACGTATGTGCGAAATTCAATTTGAATTTATCACTGAGCTTTTCGGGAAAGGAAACATCGTGACGAAACCGGCACGCATCTGCGAAGTAATTCAAAAATGTGTGTGAAGACCCCAATGGGCACTGGGACCGCGTGAGGACTATGGCCCAAACTCTTTCGTGATGAGAGGAGGCCTGTGCCCAACAGTGGGACGCAAATATGCTGTAGTAGTATTTTGAAAATTGGAAAATATTTAAAGTTGCGCAAATTCTTTAAGCGTGCTATAACGTCACGCACCATTTAACACCGTGAAACACGATTTTCTCAAAGTTACAAACAAAAATGTCCGAAATTTATTATTGAATTTTCTTGAACATATTTACTTACGTGGTTTTCAAATTATCCTTTGATAAAAAAAAATGGTACCAATTGCCGCTTGCGATTGGTGACAACGTGGATTATATAGTTAAAAACTTATTTCACACAAACACTTTACAGGCAGAGTGATGATGGTCCTTATGGTATTCTCTCTGGCGATTATACCTTTACACTATTTGGCGTCTCTTTGCTTCGAAGCCTCAGCGACGGGATTTTCCAAGATGTGCTTCGTAAACATATTCACAGGTAAAACGATTGCCATAAATCCAAATTACATAGGTATGCATTTCATGATTTAGCATGCATGGATTACAATCGTACAAATTTCAGGATGCATGCCGTTCCTTGTAACTGAAGTGTTGAGGTTGCCAGAAGTGGGCAGTCCCTTATTTGCGAATATTTTCGACTGGGTATTCTCCATACTGCCTCTTTACTGCTTGTGCAGAAGCTTAAGGTAAGGTTCACAACACAAGGTGAAGTGGTCCACAAAATTATGCTGAGCCCTTTCTGAAATTATTATATTTATTGGCCCATCTTTTCAATGAGGGAGAAGACAGCCTTAAGAGGGTTTATCCCGATAGTTGGCAACGTCGCATATAGCTGTCAAATGTTTCACTGTTTTTATTAATATCTCAATATTACTGAATTAAAAAAGAACTTCTCATTCTATGGTTGAATGACGCGTCTCGTTATATATTTGTTAATTAGGCATTCAAATTATAAGATTACATTAAAATGCAAGGAAAATGCGATGGAAACTTTTCAAAAGATAGTACTTCCATAATCCTAAAAAAATTGTGTTCCTATGATAATTGTTGCAATATATACTTTGTTTTATTCAACCATAGAGCGATAATTCATGATTTCATTCAGCAATATTCAGAATTTAATGAAAACAGCGAAATATTTGACAGATATTTGCGACGTTGCCAACCTTCGGAGTAAACCCTCTTAATTTATAGTTACGAAATACTTGTTTCTTCTCAACTCAACAGAACAACTTTTCATCTCATCGCAATGCAAGGGGTGAATAACTAAATTATAGTTTAAATAAAACAGTAAACACGTGTTGGGACAAATCTAACGAGCTCATACTCCACGGGATTATTATCATTAGTTTCAGAGTTCCATCATCATATTGTCAGCTAAGTGATACCGTGTTATTGCATGTCATCCAATCTGCATTCACTTGCCAAGTTTCATACTGATACAAGAACTAGAAGTGGGTGAAATTCAGTTTTCAAGATTTTATTACAGGTTTACACGACTTAGAAGGCGCGTGGATTAAGCAATAATAGACTCTACATCAACGGCTTAAGAGCTTCGCGCCTTCTAATTTGTGTCATGCTATACATAGTTAGTGTTTTTTATACGACGGCCTAATGAAAGATGGTATTGTTTTAAGGGATATGAGCGTTGTGGCCTTCAGTCTGCTGGCTTGCGACGCGATCTGCGTGCAATTCCCTAACATCGCCGAATGCTCCCGCTCCACCCTGTGCGTTGCCTACAATATCACCGTGTGCTGCAGTAAGATTAAAAGTTTTACCCTACGTACCTGACCAGCATTACACGGTCACAACTATTTACGAACTAGCTTCTGCCCGCGACTTCGTCCAACTGGAATTCGGCAAGATCTTTCCCGCAGGACCAATGCTTTTTTCCGGGATAAAAAGTATGTGTTTACACGTGTTATTCTACCCCTATGTCAAATTTTGTGGCAATCCGATCAGAAGCTTGTGAGTTAAAGCCATAACATAACATGTCTAAGCATGGGCGAAATATCCCGAATATATATAAACCATAAGATCCCGAATGAGTTGCCTACCCTGGGGCCTAAGATGGAATGCCTCTGTGCCAGAAATTTCACCGGCTACCTTAACCGCCTATCGGAACACAACAGTGCGAGCACTGCTATTTGGCGGCAGGTTAGCGGGGAAAGACGGTGGTACCACCCCGGACGGACCCAACACCAGGTCCTACCAATAACAAAACCAACATATGTAACTAATTGTTTATTTCCAGTTGAAGACGACCCGTACATGAACTGGAGTGAGCCCGGTATTGGCCGATACATTTTCATGATGTGTTTGGTGGGAGCATTATCTTTCTGCTTGTTGCTCCTCATTGAATATAAGTTTTTCAGGAAGGTTCGTATTAGTCATAATTTTGTAATTAAGTCGATAATTTCATTTCCGAATTAAAGCTCGCAACCCACTGTTGCGCACGGCCGAGCTAAGCCATGTGGGAGCACATTCGCTTTGTATCAAAATGTAGGTGGATGTTTCCACAGCAGCGCACGGCCACCGGTATTCACGGACGATACGGTGAACCCATGGTCTAAGAAAACAAGGGTCTGCTACTCCGGGTCGTGACACCGGTACGTCAAAGTCGAGTTGCCACTTTATTGCAATAAAACAAAAATGAAGGTTTTTTTTTCTGCCGTTATAATGCAAAATAATTTATTTGCGCATTACACTGTCATGTACTTTGCGCAAAATGGAACAAGTTAAAAACTAATGAACGTAATAATTTAATGAAAGACACAGGATACATGGGAGTCGAGGATTATTTTAATACACCACTTGCAACACACCGCAGTGATAACGTTTCGGTGGCACCCACACTACTACAAAATTCCGGAGGTATGCTAATACCTGACGAAGTATATTATTGTATTATGTTATGAGTGAACCCACGTCTAGCGTATGCGTGCGTAGCGTACTAGTCATCGCCGTGTATAGGAAATGTGGAACTTTTTAAAAATACCTTGGCAGGCTGACGGAGTTTGTAGACGGTTTTTATGCTGGGTCAAGCAAAATGTTGTGACGATATTTTGCCCAGCCTATGTATCAACTATAGATTTTAAGCATGTTTTTTAGGTTTTTAATTTTAAATATTAGGTCCTTACATATGAAATTGGCGTTTGGCGAACTGGCAACTTTGATTCAAAATATGTGGCGTTCGGCTAGGAATTCCAAATTCAAATTTATTTCAAATTTAAGACCATGTATTTCTGTGTTCGAATTACGAAATTTATTTGTTATCGCGTCATTTGTTTTTCTTTCACATCGTTCTGTTCACAATATGGAGAACTTAAAATATCGCTATATTTACGAATATGAGTTTCACCTCGGCACTAGTGCTGCAGAAACGGCTCGTAGGATTAACAATGCGTATGGGGAAGCTACTGCAAAAGAAAATACGGTACGTTATTGGTTCCAACGTTTCCGTTCTGGAAATTTTGACCTACAGAACAAGCCTCGTGGACGGCCGGAGACACAAGTTGATAACGAAGAATTAAAAGCAATTGTGGAAGCAGATCCATCGCAAACCACGTCAGAGTTAGCGGCAGGCTTCGGTGTGAGTGATAAAACCATTTTGATTCACTTGAAACAAATTGGAAAAGTGAAAAAACTTGAAAAATGGGTACCGCATGAATTGAGCGACGCAAACAAAGAAACACGCGTCGAGTGTTGCGTTTCACTTCTCAACCGGCACAATAATGAAGGCATTTTGAATCGTATCGTTACTTGTGATGAAAAATGGATCTTGTACGACAACCGGAAACGTTCTTCACAATGGTTGAACCCAGGTGAACCAGCCAAATTCTGCCCGAAACGAAAGTTGACTCAGAAAAAGGTACTGGTAAGTGTCTGGTGGACTAGTGCCGGTGTCATCCATTACAGTTTCTTAAGATCTGGGCAAACAATCACGGCTGATGTGTATTGTCAACAATTGCAAACGATGATGGAAAAGCTAGCCATTAAACAACCCAGACTGGTCAATCGATCTAGCCCACTGCTGCTTCAGGACAACGCTCGACCACATACGGCACGTTTGACGGCCGCAAAACTACGGGAGCTGCGACTGGAATGTCTTCGACACCCACCATACTCCCCGGACCTTGCTCCAACTGATTACCATTTTTTTCGGAATTTGGACAACTTCATGCAAGGAAAAAAATTCAATTCTCACGAGGCTGTCCAAACGGCCTTCAAAGATTTTATTGATTCTCGCTCACACACTTTTTTTAGTAAAGGAATCAATGAACTACCTTCGAGATGGCAAAAGTGCATAGATAGCCATGGTACATACTTTGACTAAATAAAAAAATAGTTTCATAAAAAAAAATCGTTTTCATTTCTGCCATATGAAACGCCAATTTCATATGTAAGGACCTAATATAAAGTTTGTCCCAGTGTGGGATAGATGGTGTGAAAGATACCTAACTGCCATAGTTTTTTTATACTTACTCGAAAAAAAACATACTTGGAATCGATAGCTGATGCTGTGATTCAATATAGTCGTCTCAACGCCTTATTTTCACTTCTCTTGCTCGTAAAGTTGAACTTTAGGCTGACAGAAGGCTGCATAAAATTTAATTTTAGGCTCTAGAGCATAAAGTAAAATCTTCGTCTAGTAGGTATTGAGGGCACACCGCCACATACACTTTTAATCTTCATATAATCTTATACATGAAACATGCTATTTCATGTGATTTATTCTATATATTTTCGAATTTAAAATATTAGTATGGATTATCATATTAATAATTGAAAATTTAAACACGAAAATGTGTTTATATTCCTGAAAATTAAACCAAAAAACGTAACCATGGCATTTACACGGGGCGTGACTGAAGTTAAACGTCACATTGCCGAAAATTAAAAGAAATTAAATGGCGGGAATTCTTTCCTTCTTCTGAATTGGTAAAAATTCCAGTTCCACTGCTGGGCATAGGCCTCCCCTCTTTTTCGCCAAGTGGAAAATATATTGCCGCAAAATCTAAGCCATTTGCGGAATGTGTTCTTTTTAATCATATTTAATTTCCTCGCAGTCGAAATGAAAAGCAGAGTTTTTTATGCTCTTGTTGTACAATCTACTATTTTATCATTCAGTTCATCTGCACGGACGCGAGGCCGCTGCCGCCGCTGGGGGACCGCACGGACGAGGACAGCGACGTCCGGTGCGAGCGGGAGCTGATGCAGACCACGCCGCTGCACGGTACCAGCCTGGTCTGCCGGGACCTCACCAAGTACTACCGCAAGTTGCTGGCTGTCAACAGGCTCAGCTTCGGTGAGTATTCATTTCTCGATAGCACAGAATATTTAATAGTACTTCTGTATGAATGGCCACGGAATCACCCGCCTGAATCTAGCCGGCGCGCCTCTCGCGCTTAACTTGTCCTTACCGTCATTTGTTTCATCCGGAGATGGAGAGTGGCTCATTGGCCCGCGTACTGGTACACACATATTTACAAGTGTACAGACGTCTTCGCACGCGCACAGGCGTTCTCGTACGCAAACATTGACACTTCATTCGAATTGTGTTCGAAATTGTGTTTTTATAGGCCGTGTCCGCCCCGTGTGCCGATAGTTTGTATAAATATACAAGGTTAGCTCGTTTAAACTATAATATTACGTATGTGCTGCCTCAAGTAATTAAAAGAAAAAAACTTTTTCACTTCTTTTGCTCGTAAAGTTGTACTTTAGGCTGACAGAAGGTTGCATAAAATTGAATTTTAGGCTCTAGAGCATAAAGTAAAATCTTCGTCTAAGACTAAGTATGCCCACAGCCACATACACTTTTAAGCTTCATATAATCTTATACATGAAACATGCTTTTTCTTGTGATTTATTCTTCATAGACGAAAAGGTGTGTCTATTCCTGAAAATCAAACAAAAAAAACATAACCATGGCATTACACGGGGCGTGACTTAAGTCAAACGTCACATTGCTGAAAATTTAAAAAGAAAAATGAAATGGCGGAAATTCATTCTTCGTTCTGAATTGGTAAAAATTGGTGCGTTGAGATTTTTTAATTTTAATTTCTTTCAATTTCGTTAATTCTAATTTCAAAGATGTCATCATCGAGTAGTGATGATGAAATACTGCTTTCACCGAATAATACTACGATGGAGAGAAACGCTAAAAACTTAGTTGAAAATATATTGCCGCAAAATCCAAGCCATTTGCGGAATGTGTTCTTTTTAATAATATTTAATTTCCTCGCAGTCGAAGTGAAAAGTAGAGTGTAAAACCCATTTTAAAATGGCTCGTTTTATGCTCTTGTTGTACAATCTACTATTTAAAAACAAGCTTTAAAGTACTCGTCAATACGGATCAAAGGAGTCCTAACTGGACGGGGTTTTGTCGTTTAACTACCGAGTTCCTATGGCTACCTTCCGGTTCATCATCAGATCAGCTCCATGTCATAGTAATTTTGCATTGTCATCCGATTTACACATGCTCGCAAAATTCAGCTTCATCGGTAACCGGGAAGTGGATCAAATTTAACTTGCAAGATTTCATTACAGACAAGCAAAACTAAATAAAAGCTTTTAAAATAGACTATGCCTCTGTCGAAGAAGAAACTGTTAGTCTAGAAAAATCTTAAGAAACATGCCAATGTCGTGAGAAAGGCTTTACATAGGGCCGTGTTCTACAGTGGTACGGCGGGCAGAGTGCTTCGGTCTTCTGGGCATCAACGGGGCCGGGAAGACCAGCACGTTTCGTATGCTGACTGGGGATGAGCCTGTTTCGTGCGGGGACGCCTTCGTGCACGGACACTCCGTGCGGACCGACCTACAGAGCGTGTACCGCCTCATTGGTAAGTCTGTTCATCATCATCATCATCATCATCTCAGCCACAAGACTGCTGTCTACTGCTGGACATAGGCCTCCGCCAAGGCTCGCCACTCAGACCGGTCCTGTGCTACTTGCTATCACTGTTTTCATTAAATTCTGAATATTACTGAATGAAAACATGAATTATCGCTCTATGGTTGAATAAAACATTAACTATTGATTGCAACAATTATCATAGGAACACGATATTTTTAGAATTATGGAAGTACTATCTTTTGAAAACTTTCCGTCGCATTTTCCATGCATTTTAATGTGATCTTATCATTTGAATGCCTAACCAACAAATATAAAACGAGACGCGTCATTCAACCATAGAATAATAACTTCGTTTTTAATTCAGTAATATTGAGACATTAATAAAAACAGCGAAACATTTGACAGCTATATGCGACGTTGCCAACTTTCGGGATAAACCCTCTTAAAGAGTGTTTATACTGGCGGTCTAGCGTAGTCTACTGCATCAATAAAGCGTGAAGACTTGTAGATATGTTCCGTATGCTGACTGGTGATGAGAGTAGTTCCTGTGAGGACATCTCCGTGCAAGGACTTCGTGACGGAATCTCTTGTAAACATTAGAAAGAAATGTCCAACTTCTATGTAAGATATACAGGTCTCTACAGATAAAAAAAAGATGTTTAACTATCTCCATACCAAATATCATCTAAATCGGTCCAGTGTTTTAAGCGTGAAGAGGTACAAGATAGAGTTACAATCGCATTTATAATATTACTAGCTTCTGCCCGCGACTTCATCTGCGTGGAATTCGGTTATAGCGTTCCCGCAGGAATTGAGCGTTAAACTATAACAAATTATATAGTAAAACCTTCCTCTTGAATCACTCTATCTATATCTATTAAAAAAATCGGTTGTCTATAAAGTCGGTTTATGGACGATAATTTTACGTAGGACATGCATCGTCATGGACATATATGGACATACATTGCGTCATGTTTTTCCGTGGGCGCAGCCGGCGTTCATCAATTTATAAGACGTTGTCACATCAAAAACCGCATCAAAATCCTTTGCGTAGTTTTAAAGATCTAAGCATACATAGGGACAGACAGCAGGAAGCGACTTTGTTTTATACTATGTAGTGAAGCCGCGAACCGGTAGACGAGCTGTCGGTAGGCCTCCACCAAGATGGAGTGACGACCTTGTAAAGGTCGCGGGAACGCGGTGGATGCGAGTGGCACAGGACCGGTCTGAGTGGCGCGCCTTGGGGGAGGCCTATGTCCAGCAGTGGACGTCTATCGGCTGAAATGATGATGATGATGTAGTGAAGTCTCTTCTCAAGTCATCTCACAGGTGTATAACACGTCTGTCCCTCATAGGGTATTGCCCGCAGTTCGACGCGCTGCTGGACAACCTGACGGCGCGCGAGAACCTGCGCATCTTCTGCCTGCTGCGCGGGATCCCGTCCAGCGTGGGCGCCGCGCGCGCCGCCTACCTCGCCACTACGCTCGGCTTCCTCAAGCACTTCGATAAGAAGGTATTACTACCACAGGGCGGACACGGCCTATAAAAGCACGATTTCGAACACAATTACAATGAAGTGTCAATGTTTGCGTGCGAGGAAGTCTGTGTGCGTGCGAGGACGTCTGTACGCTTGTAAATGTGTGTGTACCACTACGTGGGCCAATGATTCACTCTGGATGAAACAAGTGATGGTAAGGGCTAGTTGAGCGCGAGTTGCGCGCCGGCTAGATTCAGGCGGGTGATTCCGTGGCCAAGTACTGATAAATATTCTGTGGTACTCGGTCCTATTTTTTTCGCGTTGTATCAGCCTTGGTCGCGGTTGGACTGAGCGACTGCGGGTAGTCTAGCCGCGACCACGCAACTTGGTCGAAACGTCGGGTCAAGCAAAAAACGTAAATGATAGCCTTTTTCGACTGTTTATCGCGTAACGACCCGTCATATAATGTGTATAACGGTACTACTAGTTTCCGTCTAGGCCCTCTGGGATCTTAATTATTGGTCTAGAATCTAGGCCACAGACGCCTGGTTCCTATAACCACAAAACGCATGGTTTTGGCTACGGACGTTTGAAATGGAGCAAATGTCGAATTTAAACCGTCCGTAGACAAAACGAGGCGCTTTGTGGATATAGGAACCGGGCCTGAAACATGCATCTACCACTGTACGGTCATAGCATGTGGAGCAGTTCAATTTATGTTATATTACTACAGCCTATTTGCGTCCCACTGCTGGGCACAGGCCTCCTCTCATCACGAGCGGGTTTGGGCTATAGTCCACATCGGGGACTCCACACACATCTTTGAATTACTTCGCAGATGCGAGCAGGTTTCCTCACGATGTTTTCCTTCACTGAAAAGGTCAGTGGTAAATTCAAATTAAATTTCGCCCATAAGTAAACTCGTGCGAGCGTGAAAAGAACCCCCGACCCTCTGCATGAGAGGCGGTAGGTCGAACCACTAGGCCACCACGGCTTCTCTTTTCAATTTATGTTTTGTTATTGACACATTATGCATATTTAGCTATTTCTTTTTGTATACCTGTTGTCTCTCATCGTTTCAAAATTGCTTTTGCTTGCGAAAATATTTTTTTTTTACTAAAAATGTATCTTTCCGACAGGTTTACGAGTGTAGTGGCGGCACGAAGAGGAAGATCAGTACTGCGGTCGCCTTGATGGGCGACTCGCCACTAGTCTTCTTAGATGAACCTACGACAGGTATTGCTACTACTTGGTATCTGTTTTAATTTCTATTCTAAGCCACAAAAAAGAACAAAATCTGTTGCTATTCCATCATTTAAAGACAGTCCCAACCGTTGTGACCTCGAGATATGCAATAGGGTATTATACACCATTCAAGGAAAAATCGGGAAGTACTGATTTATGATAGATTATATAAAAATACTACCCAAAACGTCGATTTTTAATCGTAAAAATGCATGAATAATTTTATAATTACATTTATAAAATGTTGTTTTTTAATCTGCCCCAAAACGGTAGGCGCCATGTTGTTAGCTGCTGTGACATCGACCTACTGTAAACAAAGCGTTACAAGTACCATTATGACTTAACTTGTTTGGTTACTATGTACTTATTTACTATCCTAGTGACGTCACAGACCAAGCTAACATGGCGGCTAGCTTTTTAGCGCGAAAACTTAAAATACAAATTTAAAAGTACTTTTTAAAATATTTATCCCATTCAGAAAATCGAAATGAAAAATCTTGTGATTCAATCCGACATAAGGGTCATTCATTTCAACCACATTTCAAAAAATGGTGTAATACCCTATTTCATATTTTGCCGGTGATGGGGCCTGATGCTTGGATCCGTCCGGATAGCTTGTTACCTTAAACGTAACACTGAAATGTTGTGTTGTGTTACGTTACAGTAATGAGTCTGTGAAATGACTAGCACAGATGCAAAAGATTGGATGCATCAATGCTAATACTCGTATCGCACGAGTGTTTTAAGGCCTAATTATGTACAGTTGCATACACAACTTTATCTACACTCATTTTATAAATCCTCTAAGATGCTTCAAAATCGGTCCACCAATGGCGGCAATTTGAATACGTCGGTGTCTCACATTTGATTTTCAAAAATCAGACTAAATAGAACCGACATTTGAATTTGGAACAAACTTTCGTTCAGTCTGACTGAAGAATATAGGCGGCCAGCTGTTGGAAGATGTTAGAAATTAGAACGTCATTACAGCATCGATATCGATTGAAAATGAATAAAAATGAATTTTACTGTATGACCATGACCACAGATAAGTAGGAAATTGGCTCTGACAGAACTCGCTGTCATAACGGATGTCATTACTACCTATTTTTGAACGCATCATAGAGGATTTATGATATGAGTGTAGATAAATAAATTTGATAATGTCTTTCAAAACTGAACGTCGCGTTACGTTACAGGCATGGATCCGGCTTCAAAGCGGCTAGTCTGGGCGTCTATAAGCGACGCAGTATTATCTGGTCGGAGCGTAATTCTGACGTCACATAGCATGGAAGAGTGCGAGGCGTTGTGTTCGCGGCTTTCCGTGATGGTGGGGGGCAAGCTGCACTGCCTGGGTTCACTGCAGCATCTTAAGAGCAAGTTCTCGCAAGGTACGTGCGGAATGTGTCAGTTTTATTGCGAGTCCGCAGTTATGTTGGTGCGAGCGAAACGAGAAATAGAATGACAACCTTCAAACAGCGTACGCCCGAAATAAGTATTAAATGCGATAATAGATGTCGCTCTATAGGTATCCTGGATACAAATTTGAACTCCATGTGCTACATGTAGATGGCGCTGTGCAGGCGAAGTATGAAAATTTTAAGCTCCTTGGCCATTTCTTATGTACGCCGTAATGTAAGGAGTTTGACAGTCTTGATATTAAGGAGTAGTAAAAGAGTATTATTTTATTTATGTATCCCACCAAATCAGCCTATTTACGTCCCACTGCTTACGAGCACAGGTCTCTTCTCATGGCTAGTCCCCACGCGAGCCCAATGCGGATTGGGAACTAAGCACACATCCTTGAATTACTTGCAAAGTTTGTAAGTAAATACTTTGAGATAAAAAAAGTCCAACCTATGGACATTTTAACATAGCAAAAGATTTACCGTTAACGATAGTGATTACTTGGATCAGAACGAAGAGGTTTTATACTCTCACTAAGTTCATAAGGACGAAGAAGCGATTAATGTGGTTTCAAAACTTTCAAAACAGTTGTCGTGAAACTTGTGAACGGTTTAAATCGAACTACCATCTAAGTCTATTTAAAAATAAAAATAAGTTTGAAATGTAAAAAAAATACTCTACAGCTCACAGAGCCACTAGTTATTATAGTTATAGATGTATATAACTTATTGTTTATTTACAAGATTTATCCTTAACAGGATATACCCTCATAGTGAAGTGCAAAGCGGGACCACAAAGGGACGTTGACTTGGCAAATGTCGATAAATACGTCAAAGAGAATTTCCACGGTGTCAGACTAATGTAAGTATTGTCTTTGTATCTCAATGCCAGCGAGTTTCAGTTGCGCCTAGATTCGTATTCCTAATTTATAATATACAATCCTGTAATTTTCTTTTTCGTAGCGAGTCGTACCTGGGCATCAACACTTATTACTTAAGCGACACGGATCTTCCATGGTGGAAAATATTTCACCTAATGGAGGAGATGCGCTCCCATCTACCGTTCGAAGACTATTCGGTCACCCAGACGTCGCTCGAACAGGTGTTCCTTAGATTCACAAGATTACAACCGCAAGACACATAATAATTAATTCTAGATATTTTCGCGATAAAATTAAGGATTAAGATTTACCACTGCTGTGTTTATTTATATATTATGTCGTAGACGTTTTATGTCGTAAAGGTTTTTCTTGTATAGGACTATCAAATATAGTTTCTTGTGGGCGTCTTTGAGACCTTTCCAGCGGCAGCACCGCTGATACCATAGAATCCGTCCGAACACTTTACACTCTAGCATTTGCACGTTTACGACTCCGGTTTAGTATCATACTGTTGGAAACGCGATGCATTCTGTACGAGCTGGCTAACACTACGGCAGGCGCAGCGCACTCTTTGATTTGTTCGCGCTCGATACAAGTACCCGCCGGCTTCGCACCGTGGCGTGATGATTAGTGGTTGCCGCGCACTGCTAGCGAATGCACGCGCGCGCGTAAACTCTGAATGTACGTCGCGACGCAAGAGTCAAATGTGCTACGAAATTTGAATTATGTCAAAAAGATATTGTATATCAGAGGGTTGTAGTAACAACAACAGTAAAAAGTAGGAGTAAAATTATGAAATTTGATATGGAGGTAGTTCAAGACAACCCAAATTTTTGATTTTTCCTTAGAATAATAACAATAACAATGTATGTACGGTATAGTATCATCGGATACGCAAATTCTATGTAATTACGTGGGACGAAGTCGCGGACAAAGGCTAGCTAGTATAATGATAATGCAGTTGTGTGACTGTGTCTTAATTTTGAATTTAGCTGATTCATAAATTGACAGATAAAGTATGTGATAACTTAATGCTAAATTACGTTGTAGCACCTGTGTAGTACGAGTGTTTTTTAATAATAATAAGAAATAACTAACTTAACTTAAATATATATTTTGTTAATAACACTATTATACCTAACCTATATACTAATACTAGACGCATGATTTAATACGTTCTCGAGTGCGCCAGCCCTAGCGCTAGGGCGTGGCCTCCGAAAGAGCGCGCTGCATGCGATAGAAAGAAATGGCCATTTTGGAGGCGTACGGTGCAGCAAAACCGGTTTTTTGTTAGCAGTCAGCCTATTACTTATTCTGTGACTACGGTGATTTCCATCGAGCTTATCACATTCAATTATCAAATCAATCTAATCTGAGTAATAACTGTCAAAACGCTGACAGCCCGCTAAAGCGCGCCAAACTTAAGCAAGTGTGCCAACACTGCCAACCTATGAAAACATTCTAAGCTGAAAGCTCTGCCCTTGCCGACCAATCCATGGATGTTTCATCAATCAGTATCGAGCTACAGTTGACTCGAGACCAAATGATCAACCTGACCTTGCTGATGCCGTGTCTATGATTACTCAATATGAGGCTTCGCTTGCAGAATTAGCGCCGATGTTTGAATTAGTTAATGATAGACTGGCCAAACTTGAATCCCATCCGCCTCCTTAGCAATGCCAGTGTGGTAACTCTGTGGACAAGGCCACCAAAAAGCCAAAGCCTCGACGAAAATCGAAGAAACAGAATTTGGAACCTCTACCAGTCGTTGAAAGATCTACTAAACCTATCAACTCCATATCAGTACCTCCACCTGAAGAAATCCGGGATATGGTACAATCGAATCCCAAACAGACGACAACTGTTCACGAGCACAGCACAATATCTGATGGTGAAAGCATCATGGATGAAGAGGACACACAGGCTGGTAACTCTGAGGGGTGGCAGGAGGTTAGTTATAAGAAAAGACGAGTTACCTCTATTCGATGCACTGCAGGTCCAGATGTAACCTCACTAAAAGCGGTGGAGAATCGTAAGTATATCCATCTATGGAACATGGTATCGGGAGCCGACGATTCTGGCGTATTTGCAATCAATGAGCCCTATAAACAACTTCGTTTCAAAACAGAATCTCCGACCATAACCTCAGCAACTCTGGGGACCCCGTTAGACCCGTAAAACAACTCTACAATACGTCCACGTCGCCAATACAAAGGCAACAAATTAGATTCCTTAACCAGGACAAGGTCTCCAACTTTGGGAGGATCAGTTTTGTCCGTCCACTTAACGCGCTGCTGCAAAATATGCAAATATTCCAGCGACCAACGATGCCAACTCTGCATCTGCTGGAGCAATTCAAAACGACTTAAACGTGATGATTTTACTTCCCTGACGGGATATTCAGGCAGGGCGTTAAGGGGCTGACCAATCAAAAAATGACCAGGAGTCAATGTTTCCCGGTCATTTGGGTCTGACGAGATTGGACGGAAAGGTCGGGGTTGAGGACGGCCTAAATTTTACAAAATACCGTTGCAAGTTCCTCGAACATCAATATCGTTTCGCCAATAACTCTTCGGAGATGCGTTTTTGTGACCTTTACAACAGCTTCAAAAATCCACCCCAATGTGGGAAGACGGGAGGGACAACGTGCCATTTTGTGCTCATCCGAGAAATTGCAATTTTGAAAATATCCTTATGGCTATTCAAATAGTTACAAACTTCGTTCAAATAACGATCAGTGCCCTTACAATTAGTGCCGTTATCAGAGCTGATCAAATATCCACATATCTTTTCCACAACGTCACCGACCACGCTGCCAGATCGACCATGGATTCAAAGTGTTCCATCCAGATATTGGCCAAAACCGGCGCCACAGGGCTGCCCATCGCCACACTATCGATCTGGAGGTAATGTTGTCCGCGGTATAAGAAATAGCTTCCTTCCAAACAGTTTCTCAGCAGAACCATATATGACTGACTTCCTAGCGTCAGCCAGTTTATTTCTCACCACTTCCAGTTCCAGGCAATCCTTAAGGGACATTGGTGAAAAGCGATTCTAAATCAAAACTCACCATGATCTCATCCGGTCCCAACTTCATGCCTTTAACAATCCCGACAAAATGACGAGAGTCCTTTACAAAAGATGACGTTTTTCCCACCATCGGTTGAAGAGTCGCAGCAACATACTTCGCAAGATCATATTGAAGGCGAATCGATTTGACTCACAATTGGACGTAAAGGCACGTTGGCCTTATGAACCTTTGGCAAACCATATAATTATTTATTATTATCTTTCTGTAATCTGGCCTTCCTCAAAATGACCGAGACATCCTGCCTCAGTAGCTCTGCATCACCAGCAGGCATCTTAATTGCCTCTTCAACGCTACTTATGACGTTTTCGTATGGAATTCTTTTCGGTGTTAATGCGAAATTTAAACCCTTTGCCAAGACGCTTACAGTTGGATTGTCTAGAGTCTAATATTTGTATAGTTTTACATTTGTTTATTTTATTTATTTAACGTGTCTAATATTCTTCACATTTTATTTAATGAACCTAATGTAATACATCTTGTAATACTATTGATCTTAAATTACTACTTAAATACATTCACTCATGCAATGCGTATTCTTAGTTTTCTAATCGTTTATACCATGTTTTTTAGAAAAGCAAAAGTGATTGTAAAATCCTATTTGAATAAATGTTTTTTTTATCTTTATCTTTATCTTTTATTTATGAGATTTTTATGAGTAGGTAATTTTTATTAAATATACACATAATATATTCTGCTTTTAATTTTAAACTATTTTATGACCTTCATTACTTCTAAATATTATTAAATGGATAATTGATTTTTTGTGCAGTTTCTATAAATTATCTTTGCAAGTTGAAAGAAAAGCAAGAAATTTACATTAACAAAGACAGAACACGCATATGGCTTGCATAAGTATGCCTACTTTTATGCATTTTTACCGACTAGATATATGTATATATATAGGTAATATGTATACCTACATATTGATAGAAACATTCCTTGCATTTGCATATTAATTACATTAATTTATATTTTAAATCACGTACATGATTATTAACATTAGATGCGTTAATTTGACGATACTATAAATATTAGGTATATGCGTATTTAATTTTAATGTTAAACAACCTTGATAAATGTTTAATTTAAAATAATGATTATGAAATCTATGATTACAAGCTAATATTCGATAATTGCATGTATATGTAGATTTAACAGGTGTTTTCGTAGTACTCACCAGCACGCGCGATACCATTTGTTCTTTGGATAACGAATTTTCTGATTTACAACTAATTGATTTGCAAAAACAAACGGAATCCGATACAGAAAAGCAACATTTAAAAAAATGTGTTCTAAAACGGTGGCTGAATAACAAAAAAGATGTTCGCGATGCCGTGAAATCATTTTGGGCTTATAAAGAAAACTTTTATTTTTCTAATGGCTTAATGTGGAACGGTGAAAGGGTAGTTGTTCCAAAACAATTGAGAAAAAACATTTTACAAAAAATACATATAGGCCACATGGGCATTGAAAAGTGTACACTCCGTGCTCGAAGTAGTATATTTTAGCTCGGGATAAATAATGACATAAAAAACTTATATGTCTGTCTCATAAGAAGCAAAATCAGAGGGAGGAACTCATTCCACATGACATTCCGAAGCAACCCTGGGTCAAAATTGGGGTAGATCTATTTCAAATTAAAGAAAAGAATTACTTGCTACTAGTTGATTACTACAGTATTTTTTTCGAAATAACGGAATTATTTTCAACAGCCGCTCAGGATCAGGGCACTATTTTTTGAGCTATAAATCATTCCCGAGAACCAAGCCGTTCCAGAGATCCACGCGGTGTACGGCGCGTTCGGGTTGACGTCATTAGATTTTTTTCTGTCCCTCCGACCCGAACGCGCGGCAGACTTTCCGAACCGAATGGGTGACGTCATTAGGTTTTTTTCAGAAGTTTTCTTTTTTACAGAAAAAGTCGGAACGTGTGCGCCTGTTGAACATTTTGTATGAAAAGAATGCCTTTCGGTGTCCGAATCAGAATTCCTAATCTGAAAACCGCATTCGGAAACTTAACGTATGCGCCCAGCCTTCTGAATCGAATGAGTGACGTCATTAGGTTATACGGAAAAACCGGCCAAGTGCGTGTCGGGCCACGCGCAAAGTATAGGGTTCCGAAGTTGACGATGCCCACAGTATCTTTCTAAGACTTATTAGCATCTAGCTAGCCTGTGGTATGACGTGCCCGCCCGACGCCCCTGCCGCTCGAGAAAAATCATTGGTTTTTTAATCATTTCATAAGTTGGTCGACTATGACTCGTAAGTTTGTACATCCTACTTAGCTGTGATAGTTTTCCTTTCAACTACGTTTTATATGCCACAACCGTGATTTTTTTCAGCTATCCAAACACCACCATTTAGCTGGCAAGGGGGGGGGGGGGTGACACGTGACTCTAACAAAAAATAGCACTTTAAAGCTTAATTCAATTCAAAATTCAATCATTTATTCAGCAAATTGGCCACATAGGGGCACTTTTACACGTCAGAAAAGAATTTACTAGCGCTTCCTAGACCCATTGCTTGAGAAGAAGCGCCGCAACAAACTCAAGCAGAAGGCCTTTTTTCAATATTTACACATAGTTATAACATTTACATTACATGTATAAAATATACATATAGGTACTACAATTACATTGAAGGGATGTATAGTCCCTAACTTAAACTTAAATCTAAGATCTTAGAGATGTATAGTCTCCAAGGGTCCAGAAAAAAAAATATTATGGAGATGGCCTCCATTGTCAAATAAATATAAATTCCATAGATGTCGACAGTCTCAAAATGTCAATAAATAATGAAATACATCATGTATAAAAGAGTTCATTAATACATGTCAATAAGAATAGAATAATATTTCACAAACGCATCACTTAATCAAAAAATGCTTTTAACAAACCCACGATATTTTTTTAAGACCTATTCAAAGATATGCCGCACCATGGGGTACGCAAGAAAAAAAAATACGTCCCCACTTTACGAGTAGGGGAGGTACCCTATAAAAATAAAAATAAATATTGTACCACTTTGTCAGCGTAAGTAATATGTATATTTGTGCCAAATAACAGCTTTCTTGAACTAAGCATCTCCGAGCAATAGTGCGGACAGACTTACGGACGGACGGACGGACGGACGGACATGGCGAAACTATAAGGGTTCCTTGTGGACTTCGGAACCCTAAAAAGTTAGAACGTCTGCGCCATGTTGAATCTTTTGTATGAAAAGTACGCCTTTCGGTTTCCAAATCAGAATTTCTTATATGAAAACTGCAATCGGAAACCTAACGTAGGTAGGTATGCGCCCAGCCTAAGAGGAAAAAATGGGATTTTTAAATTTTAATGTTTACGCGCGTACGAAGTCGCGGGCAAAATGGCATGTTTCATGTTACTTTTCAATTTAAAATCACACTTATTTCTATTGTGCATAAAAACACAACATAACAATTAAACTGAATATTTTATGTTAAAAATACTTATTTGAAAATTAACATACTAGCTTAATTATGTTTGCATGTTAAAATTACTTAAATCATTATTTTAAATTTAAACTTTTGTGTATTCTTCTCTCCAGGGAATATGCGTACGATATCGTACAAATACGGTAGTTTTAGAATTAATAGTTGTAAGAGAACTGTCAACATGCGAGCTTGCTCTTTTCATATTAAAAATTGTATATGGAAGTGGAATACAGTAGGTACATTATAAAAAAAATCCGTTGCGGTGTTTCCTTGAAATCAGACTTGCACCCAACAATCCTACTTTGTATCGTTTTTCTGAAAATCGATGAAATGTGTTAAACGGGACATATTTCAGAGGGGGGAGGGAGGGTACCAGGATGCGGAGGGGGCGGAAGAGTTGTGTATTATAATGTACTCATAAAGAGGTATAAAACTGCAGCAATCAATCTTAATCCTTAATTTTGTCATTTTCCCCATACATTATACATTGAAATCTAGAATGAACGTATTATAATGTTCAAACCGACCGATGATAATGTAGCTATTATTATACTGCCTATACTTAACGCCGCACGACTGCCAACCCAGTTGAAAATACCTATTGCTAAAAAAAGACCGTTCAAACAACGCATTACCGTTATAATTTCCATAAGTGCATATAACCCGTTTAAAGTTGGAACAGGTACAATTAACTTTTTTATAATCTATTCAATCGTATGTCAAATCCGCTTGGAGGTCTTATGAGCCCACAGACCACTCAGCCCGCGGGCTGAGAAGACCGTATACATTTTTCTATGGGTGACCTAACCACCTGTGTTAAATGAGCCCGCGGACCCGTTCAACCCCTAAATTACCGCTAAGGATCAACTCGGTCCACGGGCTCAGTCGACTACTATTTTACCGGTAAGGGTCCACTCAGTCCGTGAATATGCAAAGACTTAGGAATGTGACTGGGTCGAGACGGGGCCCCGCGATTCCATATGCGAGATAAAGTGTTCATTCTGCAAGTCCTTTGGGCACTCTGTCAATGAATGTCGTAAGGCTAATACAGTAGCTGATGTAAGGGTACGAATCATTCGATTCGGTGCTATGGATGCGGCCAGCCTGGGGTGGTTCGGTTGAAGTGTGATTTGTGCGAGTAAGTCGACGCCCGCCAAACCAACCGATTTCAATGTCAGTAGTGTAAAGTTACTATACTTGGGTCTGAAAATAAGACGCTAAGAACCGTAGAATCACTATTACAGAGCAACGTTATGGAAGTTTTAAAGTTGAGACGTTGTGCTCGGTGGAAGACCAGTAAATCAATGCTGCTGGCCGCTGTACTCGGGGCCTCGCGAATTGGAGTGGAGAGTGTGGCCCGGCGCGGTTGGCAGCATTGACTTCCGCTTCAGATGTTAAAGTTGGCAGCCAGCAGCAGTGGCGCCAACATCAGTGTGATTAAATAGATAGGTCTGATAATAATATTCTTTTTAACGTTTGCATATTTAAATTCCAATTAAACATCCCGTGAAAGAAAGAAAGAAAAGACAAAAAGAGGAACATTTACACAGCACTAAAGAAAGTGTTGTGATCTGTCATGAAATGGTCCCAACTCAGCATGTACCACCATTAATGCCAGCGCTGGTCTTCCGTTGGAACTATTTGGTGAGACCACGACTGGCTGTGCATGACGCGGCGCTCACCGTAGTGAGTGCGGCACAGGTTTTGAGCGGGGCGATCGGTCTGACGAGCTCGCGACACTTTTACTCGGTCGGTTTATTCGCAAGTATTTTTCGCCCTATTCTGCCGCTTTATTTATTTTATTTTTTCTATTAATTAAGCGTTATGTATTTTTACGAATCGGCGGTATAAGTTAAAACTATGTTAAGTTTCTGTATATTGTTCAAAATGTATGAAGTTGTAAGTTTCTTTAACAAATATTTATGGAAACGTGATTTTTGAGGTGAGAGAACCTGTGGGCGCGCTCTCTAAACTTTTCGATTACTTACTTATGTTGATCATCAAATACTCATTGCAAAGGTAAACACATATGGAATTCGTGGTAACTACTGCCGCGGCATGGTAGACACGTGGTTACTAAAATAAAATAAGAAAGGTGTTTATTTCATTAGTTTAAGTGTTACATTGTAATTGCGGGTGTGTCAGCTACTTACCTTTTTATTTATTTTTGTCTTAAAGATCGTGTATCGTGTGCTGTGTGAATGTCGTGTAATGTATGCAGAATAAATTTATTGTGTATATAGCTATAAGACGGGCACCTGCGCATGCCCATAATATCGGTAATAAACAGCAGTGCGCTGCAAACCGTCGGCTGTTTCACTTGTTTCCCGCAACCCTTTGAATACGCGTTAGTGGCGGCGAGTCTTACCCACTTTCATAAAAAAAAGATGACTTCGGTTTCTAGCAATAGTTTCGCTATTTGTGCGACGTTCGATCACTCTATTCAAGAATGGTGCACGTTTATCAAGAAGTTGCAACAAGGGTTTATTGCAAACGGGATCACCGATACGACGGTTAAGGATGGCGTGCGGCGTCGCGCGACGCTGCTCACCGCACTCAGCGATGGCACCTACCGACTGGCAACCAACCTTGCGTTACCCAAGAAGTTGGAAACTTTAACTTACGACGAAGTGGTCAAGTTGTTGGATACGCATTTTACTCCTAAACGCTGTGGTTTCGCCGAAAGATATCATTTTTTACGCAGCGGTGCAGAAAAGGGGAGAAACCCCAGCGCAGTGGGCCGCGCGGTTGCGCGGGCTCGCTGCACATTGCAATTTTAAAAACCTCGAGGACGCGTTTAGACAAATTCGTGATGGGCATGCAGGGCGGGCGAGAGCGCGAGAAGCTGTTCGCCAAGGACATCAGCGATCTGACGCTGGCGTCGGTCGTGGAGCTCGCCGAGAGCGTGCGCTGCGCCAGCGCCGGGGCCGCGGCCGCGGCACCAGAGCCCGAGGCTGTGTTCAAGGTGGCTGCGCGAGCGCCCGACGGCTCCAACCCCAAGCTGAGCGCCGGCAAGTAGAGCGACGGTCAATGTTCGGTGTGCGGCCGACAGCACGAGGGGAAACGGTGTCGTTACGCGAACTTTAGGTGCACCAAGTGCAAACAGAAAGCACTTTTACGTAAAATGTGTACTAAAGTAAAGGTGTCAACTTCATGGATGATAATGATAGGGGTGTTCAATAAGTATAAAATCGAATTACCGTTGAGAGAAGATGCGAAGCCGGTATTCATTAAAGCCCGACCGGTCGCTTTCGCACTGAAACAAAAAGTCGATGAGGAAATAGATCGCTTGTTAGACTTAGGCATTCTCACACCGGTAGAACATTCAGATTACGCGTCCCCTATCGTCCCGGTACTCAAAAAGAATGGATCGGTTAGAATTTACGCCGATTATTCTCAAACAGTTAATAAACAGCTGTTAATTGAAACTTACCCCCTGCCCACGGTCGATGAACTATTCGCCAAATCGCATGGAGGTAAACAATATACAAAATTAGATATGTCTATGGCATACAATCAGTTCCAAATAAACGACCCCAAGAATATAACATGCATAAACACGTATAGGGGACTTTTTAAATTCACGCGGTTGGTATTTGGACTTGGGCCATTTCGTGCGTTCTAGCGGGGATTGACGGGGTATTCTTAGACGATATACTAATTACAGCTGAGAATAAAGAGAAACACTTAGTAAGACTCGAGCTTGTACTACGTCGTTTGCAGGACGCCGGTCTTACACTACAAAAAGAAAAGTGATCTTTCTTTAGGGACGAAATTACATATCTTGGCTATATTATAAAGCTAGGGCTACATTGTCTCAAACTTTCGCGATACACACTCATATTAAACACACTATCAACGGGACTTAATCGCGTAAAAACAATTTATATTTTACCTCGACGTTTCGGCCGCGATGCAACGGCCGTGGTCACGAGAAGACTCATAATAATAAATATAAATAGATATAAATAAAAAATATAAATAGTTTTTACGCGATAATAGTCCCGTTGATAGTGTGTTTAATATAAAGCTAGGGCTATCGTAGACTCACCGATGCCTACTAATGTAAAGGAATTACAGACCTTTTTAGGCCTAGTTAACTATTATAGTATTTTTTACCCGGTGCTTCATCTCTATTGAGTCCCTTGTACGACCTCCTTAAAAAAGGTGGTCCTTGGTTGTGGAACAAGGACCACCACAAGGCTTTTGAAACGGTGAAGTTGCGTTTAGCCTCTGATAACGTTTTGGCGCACTTTAATCCTAAGGCCAAAATTATTTTGACTGTGGACGCGGGTCCAGCGTTAGGAGCTATTTTATCGCAAATAGACAGTGATGGTTGTGAAAGGCCTATCGCATTTGCGTCACTCACATTAAATGCAGCCGAGAAAAACTATTATCAGATTCAAAAAGAGGCAACAGCAATAATTTATGGAGTCCGCCGGTTTCATCAGTACTTGTACGGACGGCCGGTCAGATCTATTTATATTACGCTCGGATCATAAACCGCTAATTACCATTTTCGGAAACCGTAAAGCGATACCCGAAGTATCGGCTAATCGATTGCAAATCGGTCCCAGGATAGAGGTCTGGGGGACTCCGTGTGGTACCGGTTTCTCGTCGCCCTTGGCTTGGTTTTGCTAAAATAAATATGTGTATACCTATATAAGAAATATGCCATAAGTCTGAAAAGCCAAAAATAGTCTGAGCCGTTTGGGAAGGGAAGCGTTTTGGGTCCATTCCTTTTTTTACTCTATATGTCTATGAATGACCTTCCTGAGTGCATAAATGCGATGGTCTTATTTGCAGATAACAGTACTGTTATAATAAAAAGCAAAAATAACACATTAGTTAACTGTCTTGTAGTTAGTGTATAAATGTGGCTTCAAGGTGTTATTATATTCGAAAGCTTGTACTTACAGCTGCGCGACTGTATTTTTTGTATTCAATCTCTTTGTACTTAGTGTTTTTAGAGTTTATTAAATAAAATTAAGCATATTTTACTAGACATGGTTTTATTCACTTTTTTAGTCATGGTCTTACCTTACATTAAAATTACGCACAAAAATGGTACTAAATATTTAGAATAGCTAATTTCATTTATTAAATTGCCCCTCCTTACCACAGTACAATCAATGGTATTGTGGTATAAAAATATAAAGTCCATTTGACATCACAGCCCCTAGCCTAATTTTTAAACCGTAATAAATAATGGAAATAATAAATCTACTTAATAAATAATAGTAGTTTATGTAACTGCTACATAATAAAGGCCCTTAAAATACGAGTGGGGTTTTATGAAACGAGCCGTCAGGCGAATTTCATAATAATATCGCACGAGTGTTTTAAGGCCTAATCATGTATAGTTGCATACACAATTTTATCTACACTCATTTTATAAATTCTCTAATCATGATTAAAAATCTGTCCACAATGGCAGCAATTCGATTTTAAAAAAGCATAGACTAAATAGATCGGACATTTTAATTTGGAACAAACTTTCGTTCTGTCTGACTGAAGAGTATAGGCGGGCATTGCTGTTCGAAGATGTTCGAAATTTGAACGTCATTAAAGCATCGAATTCGATTTTGTAAAATGAATTTGACTTGTATCACCACATACAGGAAATTGGCTTTGACAGAACTCGCTGTCATAACGGATGTCATTACTACCGATTTTTGAACACATCGTAGAGGTAGGTAAATATTTTTACAATATTTAGTTGTCGTCTAAGTTTAGTGGGCCACCTGTATAATAAAAAATACACGACACGACTAGAATGTTTACTGTAGATTTGCGATTGGGTACTGAACAATTCTCTAATAGTCACAAGTATGCGCATGAAGAATGACTTTCTTTAATTTTCAACTTCTTTTCGCAAAATATTAACTAACGCACGTGATTTTAACGAGACCTATCTAAATATATAAAAGAAGAAACTGACTGACTGACTGACTGACTGACATATCAACGCAGAGCCGAAACTACGGGTCGTAGAGAGCTGAAATTTGGCATGCAGGTTCCTTGGGGAGCGTAGGGGAGAACTAAGAAAGGATTTTCCAAAATTCCCACGGGAACGGGAAAAAATGGGATTTTTACATTTTAATGTTTAGGCGCGTACGAAGTCGCGGGAAATATCGTAGAGAGCTGAAATTTGGCATGCAGGTTCCTTGGGGAGCGTAGGGGAGGACTAAGAAAGGATTTCCTGAAATTCCCACGGGAACGGGAAAAAAATTGGAATTTTACATTTTAATGTTTAGGCGCGTACGAAGTCGCGGGGAAAAGCTAGTAATAACATATGGACGAACAGTGCCTAACAGAATATGTCAAAATATATTGAAGCAAACTGACATTAAAAAATACGATCCAATGTGCTAATAACGCCTCTTTATAATATGTGTCAAGATAAATATTGTATACAAAAGTAAACCTAACGCTATGACTTACTTAAGTCATAGCGTTTTGACGGGCCATTTTTCTTCGGCTGATTGTGAATCCTTACTTATAATACGATAGATCAATGGACGAGGCGCCTATTCAACAAATACACATTCATTAAATCATGATTTATTTGGATATTCAGTAAACTACTGTAGAGCAATTAAAAAATCATTGTTGCTGCTTCGACTTTGAAAATCTCACTCGTAAAAATACAAGATTTGTAATAAATAGGTATCCTAAGTACTAAATATAAATATATCATATCACACCTGGTACGTTTTAAGCAGCTATCTTTATTTATTTACTTATTTATTTCTCCTCGTCTTGCCATTGCTACAGAAAGCTCGTCCTAATTATTTGACACTAGCTTTTCCCCGCAACTTCGTATGCGTAGAAATATTAAAAAGTAAAATCCCGATTTTTCCCGTTCCCGTGGGAATTTTGCAAAATCCTTTCTTAGCGGATGCCTACGTCCTAACATCTACCTGCTTGCCAAATTTCAGCCCGATCCGTCCAGTGGTTTGGGCTGTGCGTTGATAGATCACTATATCAGTCAGTCAGTCAGTCAGTCACCTTTGAGTTTTATATATTTAGATTCACATATTGATACATTTTTCAGAAGAAAATTTCAAAACAACTGCAAAAGTGTCTATTTGACGGTTGTTAGAAACTCTTCATAAAACAAATAGCACCTAGACACCGCCCTCTAGATACTAACGCTATCTCTGGTACTTTGTAAACTGCAGGAAAATTTGTTCTAAAGTTGTCTGGGAGATAGTGTAGTCCTCCACGTCGTTGGTTTGTCGGCAGCGCTCCATGATTCCAAACATTCTAGACCACGGCACGCTTCGGTCCGGCAAGTAATAAGTTAGCAAGCCTTGGTATTCCTCCCTGAAAGTGAAATGAAGATTTATTATGGTGATTAGAAGCACTATCCAGTTCGAAGGATCAAATGTTCACGTTGGTTTGTTTGTCCGTTCTTTCACGAAACAAATCGCGGGCAACAGCTAATTATAGATGAAACAAAGTCCGCCGTATCGTCTCTCATACAGAGGGTATGTGCGAAATTCAATTTGCATTTACCACTGAGCTTTTCGGTGAAGGAAAACATCGTGAGGAAATCTGCACACATCTGCGCAGTAATTCAAGGATGTGTGTGAAGTCCCCAATCTGCACTGGGCCTGCATTGGGCCTATGGCCCAAACCCTCTCATGACGAGAGGAGGCCTATGCCCAGCGGTAGGACATAAATGGGCTGTCGTGGTGATGGATGACCTCAACAATACAATACAATACAAATACTCTTTATTGAACACCACACAATAGAGAAAAAAAAGACAGAACAAAAAGATCAGGAAAACATGTTGTCAACAAACCTAATAATAAAATTTAATACCGTGTTCAAAAGCATAGTCGAGTTCGCCAATATTTACACACTTTTGCACCTTACTCCTTTCTGATAAGGTCCAAAAGTGTACACATAATAACGAACTCCACTGTACAGTCTCGTTTCGAAAAATCTCCATATACTTTACTTACATTAACATGGGCGTAACAAAGTTGGCTTCCACGTAAGCTTTCACCGCGGCGGCAGTGCGCTCGCCCGGCGCTGAGTTCGTGCTCTCATCGTCCATCTTCATTTTAATCGTCAACGTAAAACCTGGAAAAAGTACAAGTACATTCACAATTTTTTTATTGCGAATAGGCTCGCCATTGACCCTGGCCTGATCACACCTGATGGAAAGTAATGATAGGGTCTAAGGTGGAACACGCTTACCCAGAAGATGCCTATTCACTCTAAACTTGAATACACCAAGATTATAGGAACTGGGAAACACAAACGCAGGGGTGGAATTCCAAAGTTTGTTTTTAAGTTTTTGTTGACAGCCTTTACCCTTGGCGTGCGTAGCTATACCCAATTAGAATAGAGTCGGACTACTGGTACGACTACTGGTACTACTACTACTACTACAGCCTAGCCTATTTGTTTCCCACTGCTGGGCACAGGCCTCCTCTGATCACGATAGGGTTTGGGCTATAGTCCCCACGCGGGCCCAGTGCGGATTCGGGACTTCACACACATCTTTGAATTACTTCGCAGATGCGTGCAGGTTTCCTCACGATGTTTTCCTTCACAGAAAAGCTCAGTGGTAAATTCAAATTGAATTGGCTACGGGTGAAAAATTACAATGTGCTCGATTTTTTTTTAACGATAGGAATAACCTTCCGTATCAAGAGAAAAAAATCTCTGAATTTTCCGTGCCGTAGATTTCGCGTAAAAAAAGAAATTGATTTTTCACCTCAGCAGCTCGAACAAGTAGACTTTGCTGTCAGAAATTAGTGAGCAAAATCGTGTTTGTTTCACTCAGTGAGACAAAGTATTTTTTTAATTAGATTTTTTTAAATCCTTTTATCCCATCAGACAATCCTATCAGGCAAAGGCAAAGGCCTAAGCCTTACAGCCACAGTTAAATCGTACCCGCGCTTTTTCTTTTTTTTTTTAAATTTGATTATGCGAATGGTGATTTCATACTGCGGCATCTAACTAGTAACTACTTCTTATACCAATAATTCAAACTATCTCGATTTTATCAGCTCTCTTCTTTTCTTTAAGAAAAGAGGTAGAATTATACTAGGCAAGTCTTAGTGCGAATCTATTTTCGTAGAAAAAAAAACTGAACTAGAAACGTTCGGATACGCGCAACGCATCATTTTTAGACATTAAAACTTCATTAAAATTACGTTGATTTAACTTCTGAAAATCTTACAATTTTTAAATGACTTATATTTCATATAATTATGTTATTTGTAAACATTTTAAACTAAAGTTTTAATTTAAAGTAAACTTAAAGTTTTCAAATATTACCGAAAAATTTATCATTGTACTAGTTTCCGAACATACGTTTAGAAAATTGCCGCCATTCTCTCATGTCAAATCATGTATTTCTTCTTAATTTTCGATAACTAACTTTAAAGTAATTCTTTTAAAACATGAAATTCAAGTAATAATTTGAGTGAAAGGAGTGAAGAAGAAATGTTATTTCATATGTTTCGTGATGTAAGTACCTATTCTTTGCAAGTAAGTACCTTTTATGTGTTCTCGCTACTGAGGTGAAAAATTGTATGTGCTACTCGAGAGCAATTTCTTTTACTTCTCGTGCCCTTGAGTCCTTCGCTAGCTCAAGATTCTAAACTAGAATCACTCGCTGAACGCTCGTGATTCAACTATAGAATCTTTCGCTAGCTCAGGACTCAAACATGGCACTCGAAGCAAAAAACAATTTTGCTCTCTTGTTGCACAAATAACTATTGTGTTATGACGATTGCAATAAAGGTGTTTCCTAGGTTCAAGTATTCAGCACTACTTCTAAAAAAAAAGCGTTGACACTATTGACGGTGACAGTTCTTGCTTCATTCGTAATAACGTGTTTAAAGCATACGTCGTCGTTGGGGCCAAGCACAATCGAAAGTCCAGTAAGCAAAAGCAGACATCAATAAGCTATTTTTCCAATAAAATTGTTAAAACACGTAAAGTTATGTTCATACGAAGGAAGCGAGAACTGTCAACGTCAAATGTCAACACTGTTTTTTTTCAGAGACATGTGACTGTGCTTACTTGGACCAAGGAAAACTCGAATCTCTTAATCGTTATAACGCAAAACCAATTTTATTTTTTACGCAAAATTTACGCCACGGAAATTTCACGGATTTTTTTCTCTTATTACGGAAGGTTCCTATCCATAAAAAAAGAAGTCATTTTTCACCCATAGCCAATTCCGCCCATAAGTAAACTTAGAGGTGCGAGCGAATCGAACCCCCGACCCAATGCATGAGAGGCGGTAGTTCGAATCACTAGGCTTGTACACTAACGCCCGGTTCCTATATCCAAACAACGGCGTTTCGTGGATATAGGAACCGGGCCGACTACTGGCAGGTGATTCTTAATACTGTGTGCGACTGCGGCGTTATTGTGGTTGGACATCCGCTTGCGATGTGGATTACGACTGAAAGGGCGAGGTGCGTGAAGCAGTTTTCCTATACGAAATTGAACCTTACCAAGCGTCACTAGTATTGAAAAGCTACTGAGCGTCTATTCGAGTCCACGAAGTGATTCTATAGGGAACGGAAAAGGAATCTTCTTATAGCTTTCCGGATAAACCCCAAAAGTGACTGCTAAGCTGAGTCACTACATGATACATCCTTCACCAGGTATGCCACTTCGGTATTGCGTATCCTATATATACCTATGTACGGACTCTAATAAGGCCCCTGGTCGCAATCGATGATGATGATCGATGATGCGCACAAACCGATGGCAAATGCCGTTGCTGGTATCACTTGTACCTTGAGAGAAGTGGTTCTTCAAGTGCTGCGGCGTGCCCAGGCACTGGAACCGGCCGTTGACCATGATCGTGAGCCGCGAGCAGAGCGCCTCGCACTCCTCCATGCTGTGCGACGTCAGCACCACGCCGCGCCCGGAGCGCCGCGCCGCGCGCACCGCCCGCCACACCTGCACGAGTAATGCATCCAATATTGTACAACAACTACTATTTTCCTAATTTAAAAATACGGTAACCTTATAGTTACTTGTGACCATTTCAATGTAAGTAATTAAATAATGTGGTGTACCTATAGCAATGGACTAATTTGGTGAGCTCAAGTAAGGCCTCGATGGTGTATTTGGTTGCACGTCTACTGGCCCGGGTAGCCGTTGAAGGTAAAGGTTCGAATCATTCTTGTGAGACCGTAAAAGAAAACCAGTTTTTCTTTATATTACTACCAGGACCTGGGCGACTAAGCTTTGCTCGGGTAAATAGCTAAACCCGAGTTTTCTCAGATATGATACCTAGCTAGATCGATTTGTTGCCCCCGTAAACCCCTATATTCCAAATTTCGTCCGAGCCGTTAGTGCCCTTTCTGAGATCGCTTAGATAAACAAATATACAAGATTAGCGCGTTTAAAGTACAAGATTCTGATCCGGGTAGCCGTTGGAGGTGCAGGTTCGAATTCTTGAGACCGTAAAACAAAATCAGTTTTTCTTTGTATTAATACCATAATGCCTAGTCCTGCCTGCGTTTGCGATGTGGAAGACGACCAGGGGCTCTATGCGAAGTCTTAAATGGGGATCTCGCTTTTACCTATAGGATCGCTCACGCGTCGAGTTGAACTTTAAATCTAGCTGCTTAAAGTTCACGCGACGCGTGAGCGATCCTATAGGGAAGAGCGAGTTTCCTATTTAAAGACTTCGAATATAGACCCAGTAGATTTTCAATACGAGTTCAACACGACTGGTACACATAAGGCTCAATTTCGTATAGAAAAACTACTGTTCGTCTTCCGCATCGCAAGAGGATGGCATGGCAACACGCAATGTTGCTGCTGGGCGACTGAGCTTTGCTCGGCTGATGATTAAAATTTCGTCCAAATCTTTAGATGCTCAGTGTACCGACCTGTCGCTTGGCGGCCGGGTC
This sequence comes from Aethes cnicana, assembly GCA_963971205.1. NCBI lineage: Eukaryota > Metazoa > Arthropoda > Insecta > Lepidoptera > Tortricidae > Aethes > Aethes cnicana. The sequence goes on from OZ020282.1 coordinate 6,698,117, forward strand.
GACGCCGGTGGTGGGCTCGTCCACGAACACTAGTCTCGTGTGCCCCAGGAGCGCCACTGCCGTGCTCAGCTTGCGCTTATTACCGCCTGAATACTGCTCTACCTAAAAATAACAGGAAAATCAGTGAATTGCCACTATTTATTTGGTTGTTAGACTTTGTGTTGACTTTTAGCCTGAGTTGCATCCATCTTTAAATTTTAAGGACTCGTCAAAGTTAAAGTATACCTACTTGCCACCGATGCTATAATTCCTTACAAAACACTTTATAATGTTAACTTTAACGAAAACCGCCTACCCAACTGAGTATGAAACTTCATGCAACTCAACCGAATAATTTCTCAAACTTCTTTTTTGGGAATCTTCAAAAACTAATACCTTTCAGAAGTACTTAACTCACCTCATGTTACACTTCCTGATTTGATGCTTGAAATGGAAAAAAATGCTGGATAAAAATCAAACTTCTAAAACAAGTACCTCTTACTTAGCTGAACACTGAACAGCTCAGCTGGCCAGTCAGATATCATAATTTTATAATGGAGCATAACAAAATGTTGTTATGCTCCATTATATTAGTATAGTCAGTATAGATTTTGTGCTCCAAAATCTATACTGACTACACTAGCTTCTGGAGCCGTACCCTCTTGTCCAGATGCTTGGTGAACCCGAGCGAGTATGCCAATATCTCCGCCCGCAGCGAGGCATGCTCTTGACGCAGCCCGCGCAGCATGGAGAATAGTCGCAGCGTCTCACGCCCTGTCAGCTCTCCGAACACTGCGTCGAACTGCGGGCAGTAACCTGTGGTGTACGGAGAGAATTGAGTCAATATTTTAACATCTTGGCGTGCTTCATCAAAGTCATCAGTTTAGAACGTCGTTTTAAGCTTGAGTTAGGATACGGCTTGAACACATCACTGCACAGGGACCTCTTTGTGGAAGCAAAGGGATTCTACAGGGACGATATATATCTGATGGTGACTGGCAGCTGCCCCCCTGCCACCCCCACCCCCCTATACTCTAGGTCTTCCCATACATAAGCCGCGAAAAAATTAATCTGCCCCTCCTGGATCTGAAGCTGAGTATGCGCTTGCCTCCCCCCGGGTGAGAAGCTGGGTAGGCCCATGGGATGAGCACTGACCTATGTTCTTGTGCACGCTAGTGATGTCCGTCTTGACGGAGCGTCCGGAAACGAAGGCGTCCCCGGTGGAGACGAGCTCGTCGCCCATCAGCATCTTGAAAGTCGTGGTCTTGCCGGCGCCGTTCACGCCCAGCAGCCCGAATACCTCGCCGTCGCTCACCGCTGCAAAAAAAACACCTTTAAATAGTAAAAATATTCAAAGGCTTCGTGTTCCTGATGATTAGGTGGACAGACATCGTTATCGTTCTGCTAGTCTGAGGTTCTATTACATTTTTCAAAGGGAATCTGTAGGCGAAAACAATCAATTCAAAATTCAATCGTTTTTTCCTTAAATTGGCCACATAGGGGCACTTTTACACGTCAGAAAAAGAATTTGCATTTACTCCATTTTAAGCCTTCTCACGATTCCTTTGCCGAAATGCTCAGAGATGAGAGCCGGTTTCGAAACCCCGATCCTCTGCTTTAAGAAATGGTAGGTCAAGCTGACCTACCATCTCTACTGGCCGCAAGAAGATGTCGTGGCTGCGAAACATTCGCGGGTGGACCGGGGTTTCATCTATCGAGCAGCTGTTTCGTGTCGCGATGAATCGAGAAGCATACAAGAAGCTAGCGGCCAACCTTTAGGACTGAAGAGGCAAGCTAAGAGAGAAGTCAAACTACTAGGCTACCACGGCGTCAAAGAGCTGTTCCAAGTCAGCTGCAGAAATCGGCGGCACTTACTGAAAGAAACTTGATCGACGGCTAAATGTTTCCCGTAGTACTTGGACAGGCCTTTCGCGACCAGACCGTGTTGACTCAACGAGGAGGCGTCGACGCGGTCCACGTGCTCCATTTCGGCCGCCACGTCCGCGTTCAGGGTGCTGCGGTCCAGTGGCGGCGGCGTCTTTGTCCGGGTGAAGATCTGGACAAGTTATGGAAAGTTTAAAAGAAGTTAGTTCTAAGTACGTATAACTATAACTAGTTCTACGTATTTTTAAAGAAAGTAAGAGCGTGGGATGGTAAGATATTTGCAACATTTGCCATAAGGCCGAAGGAAAGAACATAACTAATTTAGCCACATTTTTAAAAATCACATTTTACACAAAATGTAGATCTAAAGAAAGTTCATTCCTAATCAAGGCCTGTTAAGAAACAATTAGCACAAGAGCACATTATTATTACCTTCTGTAGGACGCGGTATTCAATGAACATGAGGACTGCCCACAGAACCACAAAGCTGACAACCATGCACGTCAGGTACCTCAGGATGCCCGGCTCTTCCCACTCGAAGAAGGCCTTCTCACGAACTGAAAAATATAAATATGAATGTCGCTATTTACTTGTCCCTGTAAAACTTTACGGTTCAATTTTATGGCTCGTCTTCGTATGACGATCAATTGCCAAATGGTCGAGATCGTCAGAGAACACAAGGTTATCGATAGTCGTGAAAGCAAGTGGCAAAATACAATTAGCGGGCCGGTCGTACATTTAAACAGGAGCCTATTGCCCCATGCACCCGTCTTGCCATCCCCCCATTCCCTTCGAAGGTCGGCAATTTACCTACTGGTCATTCCATTAGAGCTGTTTATGGGCGACGCAGATTGCTCAAAGTCAGGCACAGCACCTTTACGCCACTATTGGCCTAAAAGAGGATTTTTTTCTGGGAGAAAATCTCACTTCATGGCCAAGGCAAGACACAAACACCTGCGATCTAGTACATTAACGAATTCACAGCCCTAGGTCTGTAATGTAGGGGAGAGGGGGGCAGCCTGGTACACTTTTTACACTCCTTGACGTATTTCAAAATATTACCCATAAAAACCAGTTTTAAGCCTCTACACAACAACGTATGTTATTAAACTATGTAATTAATGCAATTGCACATGTCCAAAGCTAAAGACAAAGGTACAATTATGAATTTTGCAACTCAAGGAATAATGTTCAATACTGCCCCAAGCGTGGGTAGCTTTGAATTTACTTGGGGCAGATTTGAAATCTGGATTGTAAGGCAACAATATCGAGATATACGTGTTTTTTTTTACCTGTACTTAGTACAGTTAGTCACTAGAAATGGTCGTATTAACATTTTACTCATATAATTTGCAGTTATAACTATGAGGGGGTACTTTTGACCAGAAATGTTTTTTGTAGTGTTCAAAGGTGCCTCAGGAGGGTACCTTTGTAAAGTATTGAAATTCTATTAAAGCTGCCCCCTTGAGGCAGTTTTGCACACACTATTGTTCAAAACTACCCCAACAATGTAACAGGGGATAGTGATTCAGTATTTATTATGTTTTAGTTGTAGTTAAATAAAAATATATAAAACGTTCTAATTAGAATTTTCATTTTATCATATAAAACGAGAGAAAAACAGACAATATAATCGACTACCATACTCGTTCAAGCAAATCTTGTCAGTAAAAAAAGGCGGCAAATTTGAAAAGTGTAGGCGCGAAGGGATATCCTCCCATAGGAATTCCGCGCCCTTTTCTACTGACGTGATTTGCTTGACCAATTAATTCAGGTAAATGCGTTATGAGCATTTACTAAAATAACTAAGATAATATTATTTTGAGTTTACGTACCTACCTACATGTCAGTTTATATCGGGGCAGATATGAACATTTCTTATGACCGGGGTAGTTTTGAACAGATTGCTAATCAAAACTGCCTCCTATTTTTTTTCAAAACTACCCCAACACCTATTTAAAAAAATAAACATCGATATCTTCCAAAACAATTGCAAATTCTAATTGTTTATTCTTCGTCACTAAAGCTAATTCATTGTACTATCGAATAAATTAAGTTTCACTTACCGCTTTCTTCAAATAAAGCCTGAAAATCCTTAGACACGGGGAGCAAAACCGCTAACAGTTGATATCGAAATCAAAATATGCTACTGGTTTTTTCATGTTCTGTCAAACGTCAAATCTGTCAAGTGACAGTTGTGTGGGTCAGTGTTGCGAGCCCAAAAAATGGATTTGGACCATAATCGCACTAAAAATACGTCTTTGAACGCATTTGTTCTAAGCTGCCTTCAGTGATAGCTGCCCCCCTCTCCCCTACTATTACCATAAGACAATAAACCAATGTAAGTTACCACAGCAGGTCGCGAAGTTATTGTTGCACATGGTCTCCATGGTGCACTCCTCGAGGTTAGGCAGCACGGCTCCGAGGTAGTCGCACGCTTGCATGCACGACCACTCCGTCAGACCTATTTGGTTCAGGGAGCTGCAAACACAAGTGAATTAAGCATGGTTATGTTGTTAAAGCTTTTTATCATCAAGACATGAATATTGGCCAACAGGAAATTTGATAACATGATCAATCATTCGGATTGGATCGTCACCTTTGGTTTTGAATCTATCAACATTTCGAACAAGACTCATGCCCAAAAACGCTAGCGCCGCGAGTCATTGAAGTCTTAACTGGTGCCATTCCGCACTGGGATGTGCGTCCAGACCCTCTCGTGCTAAGAGTAGAGACCTGTAGGCGAAGTACTTAATAACTGATCTGTGGTCCTGTGCCGTTGTGGGGCCTTTAGGTTTTCGTTGGCAAATTTTCCGAATCTCCTAGTCTTATCTGGCGCCTACTTTGCAACGTGGTAGTAAGAATACCTATATATAGGCTAATTTAAGCCGTTGTGGCTTACCTGACAGACCGGACTAAGCTGTAGAGCGGGAAGAACTGTAAAATGGCGTCGAGGATATCGGCCACGTGCTGCGTGTCGAGCTGCGGCGCCGACAGCGCTTCCACTATCTGTGCGCCCATCATGCCTGCGGGCAAGCTTTAGCTAGAGGTGACTCTTATGCGAAAGCTATTCTAGATTTATGTTGCATACCATACAATACACCTGTAGTATAGATATAGGTAGAGTATTTTTATTGTATTGTATGCAAAAAATGCCATACACATCCCTTTGAAAGTAAGAGCTGAGAGCTAAGTGAGATAGCAAATCCCAAAACTTGAAAGATTATGTATCAAATACGAAGGTACACTGGCACACAATACAATCATTTAAAGTGAGACGGATCATTTCCTATCATAAATAGCACACAGGATATAGCAATAGGAGACAGGACAGGATATTTTTTTCGACAGTGAACATTTATCTAAGTTCTTAGTTACCGAGGTACCTATCTCATCAATGAGTTTGTGGATGATGTAAAGTAAGCTGAAGGGAAAAGGAACCCCCTCCGCTTATGAGTCAGTACTCGAACGTTAGGGTACGGTAGGAGATCCTCTTTCTCTGCAGCTTACTGCATTTTTTTAATCCCTTCCTCGGAGATAGCTAAGTAATGAATAAATAAATAAAACGTCGATCTACTTACCGAACAGTACATTGACAAAGAACATGACGACGAAGCCGAGCGCCGGCCCTTTGAATACATTCGACATCACGTAGTGCAGTGGAAGCATGGCCGCACCGTACACCATGAACGCTAAATACATTCGACCTGCAAACGTACCATTAACATTACGTATAGGAACAATAGTAGATTGTATGACTAGGGAGCAAAAAGGTATATTTTACCGCGGGTGACGGATTGAATCCAGAGCGACGCGAAAGATTCCAGAATAGAATCCCGAGCGTAAGCGAGGGATTCTAGCGTGGAATCTTGAGCTAGCGAGGGATTCAAGCTTTGTCACCCAAGGCATAAATAAGTTTGCTACCGTGTTGTACACTCTGCTTTTCACCCCTCCTATGAGAAAATCATTAGATCATTCGTTCATTATTGTCTTTAAATTAAGTTAAACAAAAAAATAATACATTTAGAAACAAACAAAGTTAAAAAGAACGTGTGTTTCGCGCGCTTATCATAAATTCATAGGTAGAAGGCGAAAATGGCTTCCATATTGAAGAATCCGTAACTACTTCATTGTAGGTATTTATATTCTGTCATGCTCGCACGCGTTGCGTTCATAATAATAGGTAAATTTTAACAAATGTGAAATAAAGTACATTTTATGACAATTTCGCACATACTGTATCACACAAAGTTTTTTAATACATTTGCGATAAATTGAAAAAAGGGCAGTGCAATTCATATTACGTACCTACTTACATAATATTCCTTTGGAATTCTCAGAGGTGTTGATTCCAATACATTGCATCACCTAAATCACTTTTTGATTTCATTCATTTTCTACGAAATAATTCATAACACTACATAAGGTACGTTTTATTTTGGAAATTAAGTGTAAAATAATACGGCAAGGAAATGAGCGCTCACGAAATTCGCGGGTTCGAGTTTTTTTTTTAAGTCGATCACACGACGAGTTTGCGAGGAATGCTACGGCATTGGCCTGCACCATTCAGCCAAATTGAAAATAAAAAATAGAAAATAATTTATCAAAAGTAAGTATATATCTATGAATTTATGGATTTTTAGTATGTGTAATAAAGTATTTATGTAAAATGCCGATATATAAAATTCTAAATACGAAAAAGACGTGACTTTTGAATGCAACTTTTTACAGTCTCCGCAGCTCCGTGAATGCACTGCTAAGACGTATTTTGCTCCCTGTTAGCGGGGCAGAAATGGAAAAAAATTAAAAAAAAGCGAAGAGGGAGCAAAATCGCATTTTGCTCCCTCTAAACGGGGAACAAAACACTTCTTTTCGAATAGGAGGGGTGAAAAAACATTATTTACATCGTGTTTGGTATGATCTATTTCAGCTGAAAGCCATCCATTTCTGACAATATGCTTTCTATCACGTCCGTTGCAAATACCTAAACCTAGTGCATCTAGTCTGATTCAAAATAATACAGCTTGCGATTTGACCTATGTTCAATGTCCTATGGTAAATCTTACCCAACTCCGCAGCGGTACTAAGCCCGATGACGCTGAAGGCTGCACAGGACGCCAGGATGCCAAGGCAGATGATGAGGAACCAGAGCCAGTCGAACAGTGCCGCGCTGCCCCACATTACGATCGGCTGGATGCCGGCTGCTTTCTGCAGGAGCTTGGCACGAGACGCTCGTTCCTGTAGAAAAAACAATTCTTCATGAATATCGTTTCACCGTCGTCGTCATCGGAAAATGTTGAGTCGGAAACTTCACCGATTAAGGGCAGTTTTGTCTCTTGCACACGTCAGCCGGGCAAGTACACCTAAATAAATGTAGTCCTCTGGCGCATTTTTTGCAATTTGTAGTACTTTTAACCTCAGATGGCATCTATGGTATTCACTTGGAAATTGCACAAATTGCGGCAGCGACTGACGGTGGTGGAAACGCTCTTGTGGAATTAGCCTTATTGTTGGTTACCCCACCCTAATGCACTTGCCCCGTTTGACCTTAATGGCATTTCATTGCATAAGTTTAATTAATTATAAGAACATTACCTTGACGTAGAACATGACGAACACTGCACTGACGATGCCAACGCTGTTCCCGATACCGGATGAGAGCTGCATCGACAGCATTGTCACCACTGCGACCATGTTGCTCTGAAAATGAATTAATTCAGAAGATTTACCTAATAGAATTTATTTTATGAATGCTTAAATTTTTTACCATTAGCAATATTAGCATGATGACCACTATTTGAGGATATTGTCGTCCTTCTCTTAATCTTCTTTCTTCTCATCATCATCACCACCATCACCACCATCATCACCATCATCATCACCATCATGATCATTATCATCATCATCACCATTCGTTCCCGTTATAATCATTAGATGTGTCGACACGTGCCGAAGTTTCCGAAAAACCTGCAGCTCTGAACCAAACTTCTTCGAATACTCAAGCCATCACTGAAACCTCACCTGATCCCTATAATTGACTTCAAGCGGGTAGTTGAAGACGGAAATATTGGCGGCGGGAGTGACCGCCTTCAGTAGCGCTTCGTGGACGGCCGCCAGGGACGTGGCGACGTCGTGGTAACCAAAGTTGCTGAACCAGGCTGTGGCTGAAGACGCGGAGAAGGTCGCGCCCGTCAGCATCCGGTGCCGAAGTAACGCCATCGCCGCTGGCTCGTCTGCCTGGAGAGAGGTAAATCGGACGCTTTCCAGTAAAACGATGATCAAAACAATCGAGTTATTAAGTAGTTCGTGTATTTTGTGTCTGTATTTATTTTCTATTGTCGTAAAATGTGTTATTTGTCACTTAAGGAAGTGGAAAATAACACTGACTATTGTAGTACCTAAGTACTACAACTATGAAACTACTCATTTTCCATTTTAATTTAAGTTCATTCCCAAGGCGCTTTTTTGTCAGACTGACAAACAGGCAGAGGGCCCACCTGTATAACCATTTACCACGCCGCTTATAGACATTTGAAACACCACATGCTTCACCAATGCGTTACCGGTCTCGAAGACACTTGATGACATCCTTTTAAGTCAATCCTATCAAGTTTTAGCGCGAGGTAAAATCCCAGCAGGAAGTTCATTCCATTCAAATACCAATTGTATTCACTAGAACTATTCTAGAGAGGCGGCGCGGATGTAGACGAACTCAGTGATTCTAGGTAGCGGGACTAAACGTCCCGCTGGTGCCGCTTTTACTACCTCCTTATAAAATCTCGAAATAGATAAATACACCAGGGCCTATATATTCGAAGTTTTTAAATAGGGATCTCGCTCTTTCCTATAGGATCGCTCACGCGTCGCGTGAACTTTAAGCAGCTAGATTTAAAGTTCAACTTGGCGGGTGAGCGATCCTATAGGGAAAAGCGAGATCCCTAAAGACTTCGCATAGAGCCCCAGTTGCACCTGAAATGGTAAACCGTGGTCAAGAATTTGTCTATCCAACTTACCCGATGGAGATAGTAGTCATCGATGGGCTGGTTTTCGACGACAGTCAGCTTCATGGTGTCGATGTTGGCGGAAGAGAAAATGAGCTCGTAAGCCGCTTTAGCCAGGGCTCCGAGCGTCGACGTGGACTCTGTACCGTTGTACGCTAGCACCGTCTCGGTTTCTGAGTAACTGCGGAATGGGAACCCATATTTAACCCTTTTAATGCCATTTCAAATACAAAAGCCGTCGCCAAGGGTGGCTCACGTCTAAAGCGAATATGGATCTTACGTATATAACCTCTTTTACTTAGGTCGCGTTAGGTCAAGTGTCGTTAGCGTGGTAGGCATTACGGTGCATGTCAAATTTAGGTGCTCTTGGCGTTCGAAGAGTTAACGGAGAACTTCTATTAGAAATTACCACCACCACAACAGCCTATTTACGTCCCGTCCCCGTCCCTTGCACAGCTAGGCCTCTCATGACGTCACCTGAGGGTTTGGGCTATATTCTCCACACGGGCCCAGTGCGGAATGGGTATTCACAGTTCACACACATCCTTCAATTACTTCAGAGATGGGTGCAGGTTTTCTCATGATGTTTTCCTTCTCATCTAAAAGCTCAGTGTTAAATCCAAAACGCAGTGAACTTAGAGGTGCGACTGCGGGATCGAAATGCGACCCTCTGCACGAGAGGCGGTTTGGATTGGATTGGGTCGGTTGGGCTACTCACCACACTTGCTGTTTTTGGATTTCCAATTTCGCCAATTTCGTTCTAAATCGTCTATGAAAAAAAGAGCATCGAATAGGTAGGTAATTTTGCTCAGTGGATTTACCCTTGCGTGAGCGTGAGCGCCCTGGGCACAACGCTCTCGGTGGCCGACATGACGTACTGCAGGATGCCGAGCGTCGCGTTGATCTGCAGCACCGGCACGAGCACCTGCAGCAGCAGCAGCATCCACGAGCGCGTCCACACCAGCCACAGCTTCAGCCAAACCGCCAGCACGTGCTGGCAGCAGAGCCGCGCCCCCGTCAAGGTGGAGCTCTCTTTGTCCACTACAATATTTAGAAACATAAAACACAGAGTAAGTACAACAACGTTGAACAGTCGAGAATTCGAAATGGAAATCGGATTATACTTGCAGCCACCAAATGACTGCAGATCCCTTGGAACAAAATAAAAATTTGCGTGCCTATGCATTATTCCTTTCTATATCCACATGATTTTTTTCATCAAGCAACCGCTCAGGTTGGTGTGGGAAAACGCAACAGACATCAACATCTAGATAAAACATTATATTACCTATAATCAATCATTTATAGTATAGGTGTGAAAAAAATGGTGGATGATTACACATTTTGCAGTCGTGCCGCTGCTTACTACCTAGATCCAAACTAGGTAACCACTATCAGAACGTTTTGGATTCTCCAGGAAAATTAGGTAACGCATGGTACAATTTCTTTTATTAAATTGTATTTACTCAGTACGCACGATTCTATAGATATTGTAATGCTATATATTTTGTGTAGGTGTTATAAAATATACTCGTATCTAGGTTCACAAACATTGATCGATGGATTGCGCGTCGAAGTCCGTTTTGTGCGCGTCGTCGCTCGACAAAGAGCCCGCTGATGTGGCGGCGTCGTCCGAATCAGCATTAGAAGGCGCCACGTCTGAACCCACCCTGAAAACCAACAATAAATGAAAACTATCGCAGGACTGGGGCTCTATTCGAAGTCTTAAATAGGGACTGGGTGATTCTCTATGGCTTCGCTCACGCATCACGGCGTTCAAGCTGAACTTTAAATCTAGCTGCTTAAAGTTCGGTTGCAACGAAGCCTTCCTTCTTCTTGCGTTCTAAGTTGTGACCTGCGGCCAGAGGCGGCCTTAGGGGGGGGGGGGGGGCGAAGCGGGCAACCGCCCGGGGCCTCGCGCTCGTAGGGGCCTGGCGCAGGCTTACGATAATCCAAGATACTAATTAAATATTTAGTAATCTGTGCTAATGCTTAGTACAAATCTATATAAAAATTTCACCCCTTATGGTATTCGTTCTGAAATCGTAAATAACGTACGTAACATAAAATATAATTTATACAGTAAAGAGTGAATTATTACAACAAATCGGCCAATTATGTGGCGGGCCATGCGCAATGTAGGGTTCCGTAGTTGCCTAGTATTTAATGCACAACATTTTTACTTCGCCGAGTACTTTTATTTATGTTGGTCGGCTATTACCCGTAAACTTGTACAGTCTACTTAGCAGTGAAAATTTTCCTGTTAATTTCGTTATGTAGGCAGTATATCCTTAGATAAAGTGCACAAACAATTAGGGATGAAACGTGAAATTATTTCGATGAAAACAATAAAATGAGAAGTTCCTGAAATATTTTTACAATTATAAAAACGCAAGATATCTGCCCTCCTGAGTGTCGCACAAAATTTAACACAAAAAGTTATTCATGTTATTTATAAAATATGTTAAAAAAACTTAATTCTAAAAAAGTGGCCTATTTAACGTGGCACTGCAGCAAGCCTTCTAGGCACCGTGCCCCAAGGCAGCGATTTTGTTGATTTTGTTTTTTATATTTTTTATTTCTAGTTCTATTTTAACTATTGAATTTACCGACGTATTTTTTTTTTCATCTAATGTAATACGATTTCTTTATTGTTAAATACCCCGTCTGATAATCACAATTATTTAAAACAAAAAAAGAACACGTTTTTTGTAATAATTCCTCGATTTACTCAAAATAATGAAAAAAAAAAGAAATACGGGATTATATTTTTTTCATCGATAAAATATCATCACGTTTCATCCCTATTCGTTTTGGAACTTTATCCAGGGACACATTGTAGACTACTTCCATGAATACTATGTTTTTTTTCAAAAACAATGGTTTAGCTGGCAGTGGGTGGGGAAAACTTCTATCTAATTAAAAAAAAACACTAAAGCCCCCCCCCCCCCCTCCGGCGCGTAAAGCCACCCAGACTAGGGCCTCGCAAAGATCTATTCGCCCGGGGCCTCGCAAGCGCAAAGGCCGCCTCTGCCTGCGGCTCTATTTGAAGTTTTAAATAGGGAAAGAGACATTCCCAATCGCTGCGCTCACGCGTCACGGCGTGATATAAAATTGAACTTTAAATCTAATTGCATAAAGTGCGCCGCGACGCGTGAGAGCAGGGATTGGAAGTCTCTTTCCCTATTTAAAACTTCGAATAGAGCTTATAGATCCCCTGATATACTGCCGGTACTTACGACATGAAAACGTCTTCAAGAGTCGTCGCCGACAATCCGTAGTTTTGGAATTTCACTGTTTCGACATTTGTCTCCAATTCATGTAGCATTGGCTCAAATAGGTGAGCGTAGTCGTTGGTGAGTGCGTACGTCACTTCCAAACCTGAAATAAATAGGGCAAGTCAGCATTATTAATTGTTTAAATATTTTTATAAATAATTTTAAGTATACAAAAAGTTCCTGATAATCATTATTATACACACAAATTTATTTTTCGTGTCATTGTAATAAGCTGATAAGGCTAATCTCTATTAAAATTTACAATTGTAGGTAAGCGATTCAACTTATCAGCAATTATTATAATTATCTATACTAGGAAATTTAAATGTGCTAATCTTGTATATTTATTTATACAAACGATCTCAGAGAATAGCTCTTACGATTTGGACGAAATTCGCAAAGCTCATCTCCCAGGTACCTACTTACACTTTAGACGAACTAACCGTGTTTATTTTTCAAGCTGCGAAAAAATCGATCTACTTAGCTATACGTCTCATCAAATCTCGGTCACTCGGGTACTTTTAATTGAGCTAATGAATTCGAGAATCAGTCAAATACTTACCTCGGTCTTCCTTGATCGTTGTGCCAGGGATGTACTTGGCGATGATCTGCGTGCAGGCCTCGTATTGGAAGGCTGGTCCTTTCACGACGACCAGGGTGTATCCGACCCCGTAGTGCCGTTTGAGGAAGTATGGGGAGCCGACGCACTGGAGCCGCCCACTGGCCATGATTGCGACTCTGTCGCCGAGAATGTCCGCTTCGTCCATGAAGTGCGTTGTCAGGATCATAGAGCGACCTGAGAGTGGATTTGAATTGATTTGAAGGTTTTTTTTTAAATTATTTATATAAAAAGTGTTATAAAAAAGTATAAGTACAGATGTACTCTATAAACTACAGTTAGTTTTTCTATACACCTAGAACGCCGTGGGGCTTTGTTTTCTTAAATAGGTAAAATTTTGAAAGGTGAAAGGGCAATATGTACTTCCGAATACGCACTTTACGAAAGATGTCACTAAGTTCTTTTTTATCAGTCCGATATTCTTAACTCAGACTCATAGATCATCTGTTTTATCCCTACTATCCATTTTGTCTCATTAAATAAATATACACACGGCGTTATAATTGGAATGGTCTTATCTTATTACAAAGGAAGATTTAACAGGACAACAACGTAGGACGTCAAATAAAACGTAGGAATTCAGGGAAATTGGTGTAGCACGAATTTTAATTTACGACTGACATTTTCGATGAAGGAAAACATCGTGAGGAAATCTGCACGCATCTGCGACGTAATTCAAGGATGTGCATCAAGTCCCCAATCCGCACTGGATCCGCGTGGGGACTATTAACTTCTCTCTGGCGATGAGAGGTGGCCTGTGCCAAGCAGATGGGACTTAAATAAGCTATTATGGTGGTGTAGCACCACGTCTTAATGGCGACGGGGGCGTAAGGGTGACCTCTCTTACCGCACTATACCTTATTCAATAGCTTTTCCGTACAATGCCGTTAGATAATCTATATAATTTCTATTATAGTAAATTTAAACACACGTGATAAATATTACACTCGTATTCTGCGTGAGAGGCGGTAGATCAAACCACGAGGCTACCCCTACCATCCACGGCTTTTTTAGATGTAAACAATCCGTGGCCAAAACGAGGCGTTTTGTTGATATAGGAACCCGCCGATAAAGAATCTGGGGCCACATTCCTGACGCAAAAGGGATTCATTAGGAAGCTAGAAGGAACATAAAATTTCGTTTCGTTTTGAATAGAGCCCGTGTCTTTCAACCATCCATAGCCAAAACGATGCGTTTTGTGGATATAGGAGCCCGGCGCCTAGTCTATGGTCGTACCGGCCTTCTCCCGCTGCAGAAGATCCCAGAGCGCACGGCGGGAAGCAGGATCCATGCCAGAAGTGGGCTCGTCGAGCAGCACCACCCGCGGCGCGCCGCTCAGCGCGATCCCGACCGACAGCCGGCGCTTCTGACCGCCTGACAGCCCCCGCGACGGGTAGTCCCTCTACAGCAAACGCAATAACAAACTCAATCAAAATTTTTACCTGAAGGACCACCGTATTTTTGCTCGCCTGCGGACGCCACTGGCGTTGGATTGCGTTCCAGATGATTTGGAGGGATCCGAAATAGGTACAGCTGATTAAAATTTGACAGATTCTCTATGGAACAACGGAACAACCAAAACGAAGGGTTGTGTTGATATAGGAACCGGGTTTTGGTCGACACCAACGCCACTAGCTCCTACCGGATTTTTCAATCGCGCGGTGACTCTCATTAGGTAGGTTGCTTTAACATTATTTGGGGCTATATTCGAAGTCTTAAATAGGGACATGGAGATTCCCTGTAGGATCGCTCACGTTTCACGGTGCTCAATTGAACTATAAATCTAGCTGCTTAAAGTTCGGTTGGAACGCCGCGACGTGTGAGCAATGCTATCGAATATAGCCCCTGAACAACGCAATGTGTAAAGTGCCGCCTATTGAACCGAACGCGCGTGATGGTGTTTTCATGCCTTATAGACAAACGAGTATGGTGCAGACTATTGGCGACGTGTGTAAACTTTCATAAGAGGAATTTCAAGCACATAAATGTAACTTATGTCTCACAACGTAGGTAGGTAGTTAATTTAATTTTAGTTAATCTCTAAGATCTTAGATTTAAGTTTAAGTTAGGGACTATACATCCCTTCAATGTAATTGTAGTACGTACCTATATGTATATTTTATACATGTAATGTAAATGTTATAACTATGTGTAAATTTTGAAAAAAGGCCTTCTGCTTGAGTTTGTTGCGGCGCTTCTTCTCAAGCAATTGGTCTAGGAAGCGCTAGTAAATTCTTTTCTGACGTGTAAAAGTGCCCCTATGTGGCCAATTTGCTGAATAAATGATTGAATTGAATTGAATTTGTTGTATATGGACAAAGGACATTCTCAATTTTCTTAATCATTCTCGAGAATTTCTTCGGCCATTTCTGCCCAAACAATATAAGTAAGTACCTATTGTTTCTGTGAATATTATCAAAAGAAAGCGGAAGTGTCAAGAATCTAAAATTGATAAGAATAAAATAATATGATGAATCTTGCAGTTTGATCATCTGATTAGGTATCGCAACTGGGCAATGGAGGTCAGTGATTTTCATTGTTACATTTTACCTTTTCCTCGAGCTCCAGTTTTGCTATCAGCGAGTCGATGTCCTCGTGCAGCGCTCGGCCCTTGAACCCCTTGAGCCGCGCGAAGAACTCGAGGTGCTCCCGCACGGTCAGGTCGTTGAAGAGCACGTTGTGCTGCGGGCAGAAGCCGAGCTGCGCGCGCGCCGCCTCCGTCTGCCGCGCGATATCGAACCCGGATAGCCAAACGGAGCCGTTCGTTGGTTTCACGTTGCCTAAAAGAAGATATTTTTAACCGACTTCCAAAAGGAGGTTATTTTCATATTCGTTTGTTTCCAAGGAACATAGCATACGGCGAATTTCTGTAGCGATGCAGTCGGCCGATTCGTATTGCTATCCTTTTTCTCTTTGATGTCGAAATGGGACAAAGAAAGAAAAGAAAGAAACGTGTGACTGTATCGCTACAAAAAATAAATGAAACACGCCACCAATAAAAAAGTGTGCAATGTAATGTCCCTAATTTCTACTCGAACACTTTTATTATAATGGAAGGGCTCGAGGAAATGGAAATGTATGTGTAAAGAATATCATCCCGACGTCAACGTGAAGGATGGGTTCCTTCTGTTTAATGAATCTGATGACCGCTGGCGCCAAGAAAATTTCAGTGGGACTTTACTAATATGAATCTACTATTCAAGTTGTAGTCGGCCATTTCACGCTTCGGTTTTTTTAACTCATTGGTAGGCAAACGAGCATACAGGCTACCTGATGGTAAGCGGTCACTGCGGCCCATGGACACCGAAGTCTTATGATTTCTTATTAAGAAACCATAAGATCTCGAATGCGTTGCCCACCCTTAGGCTGATGATGATGTAACCCCCTACCGGAACACACACAACAGTGCGAGCACTGCTATTTGGCGGCCTGTTAGCGGGGAAACACGAATGGACCTAGCACCAGACCCTACCACCAGTAAAAAAGTTCAAGTTCCTATAAAGGATTTATTTATCGAATACCGAATAAATAACTAATAACTCGATTTTTGCAAAAATATAAAACCCGACTGCAAACAAACTTTTAATTTCACATATATTATATCCATTCATTCAGTCCTTCATTTTGATACCCCATCGATAGGCTATGACAAAAAATATATTTTTGAAAACGTTTAAAATGCCTCCAAAAGTCAGCCATTTTGTTTTTTGCAATTTTGATATACCCAATGTCACTCTCACAATTAAGACTAATCTAACGACACCTCGCTAGCTAAAATCCATCTATCCACTTAGGCTACACAGCGTGCCAAAGAAATATACATACATCATACATACACTCGAAAAACATAACCCTCCTTCTGGCGCAGTCGGGTAAAAAATAATAAAGCAACGAACCCGTGAGCATGGACATCGTCGTAGATTTCCCGGCCCCGTTGTGTCCGAGCAATACAGTAATTTGACCGTCGTAAATGTTCAGAGACAGGTCGTTGACGGCGACGTTGTTGCCGTACACTTTTGTTAGGTTCTGTGGATTAATAAAAACTTTATCCCTGATCTGAAAAATATTGACGGAAGGTGCTGAAAACCGATACGTACTAACCATCATTTTTAGTCCACTCTCGTGGCCCGTGGGGTCCTTTTCCATTATAATATCTTGGTTGTTATTGGAGGCGAAAATGTTGTCCGCTAAAAATAAAGTAGAAATGTAAAATCGGAATGTTGAGATTGAGGTAAGTAGATACTTTTTTCGAAATAACAATGACACAATTAGTCATTTTATCAAAAAAAAATACTCTTTCCAAGAAGTTCCAAATAAGTAGTCACCATTGTAAAATGACTAATGGACAAAGTCTGGATAGCGATAATAGATATAATGGAAGATAATAAATAATAAAAATTAAAAACAAATTTGTTTTTGTTGCGAAGTATACACCACGTCCAAGATGAGCTTACAATGATATCGTCTATGCCAGGGTTTGTAAACCTATTCGAGAACGCATAGGGATTTTGTAAACGAAGGGGTAGGTACGTCATATCACTTCTGACTATTAATCTGGTTTTCTTGAAGTCGAAGCCGCTATTCGGTGCATATACTTAGTGAGATAGCTGATACCACCCAATCAATCCCGCAAACCCAAATATGGAAAGTTGGTGTATCCTTATGTGTATTTACGAACAAGAATAGACAGTCTGCGGAACGTATCCACTTATACAGATTGAGATTGTTGTGCAATCGGCAGCCAGTGTCTGATAATAATGACGATGGTATATCTATTAACCAGTTGCTGTTACATCAAGATGAAATCAAAAACAAAGCGAACCTCATTCGTATTTAACATGAAACAACATCTAAAGCTCACCACTCGTGACTTTGTTGCTCGGGAACCAATAGCTTCTCTGGAACATGAAGTACCAGGGCTTGGGTGCTCCGTAGGGGCCGGGCAGCACCTGCTCCAGGTACAAAGCCACCAGCATGTACAGGACGCAATCGATGGCCAGCATGATGACGACGTGGCCGAACGCAAAACGGTTGGAGTCCGCTGATGGAGAGTCCATGAACTCGCTCCACTGCATACCTTCAATTGCATCACTGCATTAGATAATAGCATAGAAAAATTAAGGTACCTAAACTTAGAATGACAAACATTTATAAAAATCAGCATATGCCCGAAATAAATTTTAAATGCCTCAAATAAATGTGGTTGTCTAGATAGCTTGTATGAAAAAAGGCGGCCCCTGGATATTGCTCAAATTAGGTTAGAGCTTTTCCGATGTACGCCTCAATGTAAGGAGATTGTCAGTCTATATGTGTCTGATAATAGTAACTACGTTCAGCAGCGGCATGTCGAGTGACGCGCATAAGTTTCAACTTCGTATAAAAACTTCACGCACTCATTTCACATCAGTAGCATCAGTAGTCACACACACACACCCATTTGTAGAGAGATACGTGGTCAGCAGGCTAACTATGATAGACCTAATTTGGATATTTTAACAATTATTCAATCAATTTCCATTATAAGTAAGTGGCCTTTTTTCTGAACGAAATTTAACCATTAGATTTAATAACTAGGTTCAATTTATTTTAGAAAAAGGATCACTTGTAATCGGCATCTCAAAACCAAGCGGCAAAGAAAATTTAGCTGATGGTTGAGCTCACCTCCGCTGCTCTCCTTGGCGAGCAACAACTGAAAGCCGAAGGACATGGCCGTGTTGATGCTGAGGCAGGTCACGGCCTGCACGAAGGTCGAGACCTGCACGTCCATGGCCAGGAGGAACGCGGGCACGTACGACAGAAACCAGATCACGCCCGTCATCAGCGACGCCGTGCTACCTGCAACCGATTTTACAGGGTCAAGCAAAACGCTGTGGCGATATTTTAAGCACAGTATCAGTTATCAATTCTAAGCATGTTTTTTCGTTTTTTTTTTCGAGTTGGTAAAAAAATATGTATGGCCCACTATGGGGTTGATGGTGTGATCGATACCTGAACTCCATAAATTTTACATAATATTTTTACCAACTCGAAAGTAATTAAAAACCAAAAAAGCATGCTTAGAATCGATAGCTGATACTGTGGTTAAAATATCATACTCTTATAGCAAGGACCGCAACCTACTAGCGGTTCCTCTGGCGCTTCTAGTATTTAAGTATGGGTTGCGGTGATTACTTAACACCAGGTAATCCGCATGCTCGTTTGTCAGCTTTAGGATGGCTTTAGGCATAAAAATAAAACGCTCTCGTAATGAGAAGAGGCCTGTGCCCAGAAGTATGGGACGCAATTAGGCTGTAGAAATTTCGGTTTCATGAGTGATCCTAAAGAGAACGGAATCTCGCTATCGCTTCGCGGAAAAACTTGTTATTCTGGACATTAAAAGCGACCACTGTGAATCAGTAAATCACCTTACACACATAAAGTGAGATAGCTGATCCCGCCCATCGTGATCGTATAGCGCACGAAAGGGTATAATGCTCTTTCTGGAATTGTATTTTGCTAGTAATCTTAATATATAAAACTCAAAGGTGACTGACTGACTGACATAGTAATCTATCAACGCACAGCCCAAACCACTGGACGGATCGGGCTGAAATTTGGCATGTAGGTAGATGTTATGACGTAGGCATACGCTAAGAAAGGATTTTGCGAAATTCCCACGGGAACGGGAAAAAATCGGGGTTTTACATTTAATACTTCTGCGCATACGAAGTTGCGGGGAAAAGCTAGTTTGTCTATATAAGTATATATCCTTATTTGGGATATGGGGAAATCATTATATAATATCCTCATATCCAATCAGGGTTGGCGCTGGTAATGTATATTTAGGAAAGCATATGGGTTCTATAGCCAGGAATTTCAGGGCGGTTTTATATATTTAGAAGATATTGCATCTTTATTCATAGTAGGCGAAAACTTGAACGAACCAAATAGCCCCTTTCTCTGTTAATGAATGCATTTTTTGTCACATATCTCTTTACGTTATTTTTATTTTATTAACTTGAAAACTGTTACTACTTAATAAAGTTTTAATCGTTCCATTGCGCTCGGCCGTAAAATTTAAATGACAATTCCAATGTTATCTTTATTACCTAGTCACCTAGTTAAAACAACATAACATGTTTTTCTTATGAAAGTATCAGTTTACGAGTACTACCACTGAGTACCACGTATATTTTATCGCATACACTCGCGGCAAAGCAGAAATGATTTTCTAATAAGTATTAATAAATGAGCTATATTCGGGGTCGGGGGTCCGATTACGGCTCGCTCCTCTAACTTTACTTATGTGCGAAATTCAATTTGAATTAACCACTGAGCTTTTCGGTGAAGGAAAACATCGTGAGGAAACTGGCACGCATCTGCGAAGTCATTCAAAGATGTATGTGAAGTCCCCAATCCACACTGGGCCCGCGCGGGGGACTATAGCCCCAACCCTCTCGTGATGAGAGGAGTCCTGTGCCCAGGAGTGGGACGAAAATAGACTGTAGTAGTAGTAGTATTAAAAATAGTATTCAAAAGTTTCATACCTTTTGAGAAGAAGCCGCTTATCATGAAGCAGAAGAATATCGCGCAGGATAAATACAGAAGTATAAAGAAGAGCAGCACAGTCCACGGCGTATGCGTGAACACGGCGTAGTCGCTGAAACCATCCTCGTTCGTAAACCAATTCACCTAAAAAAAGGCAGTCTTCCTAAAAATTATGTCAAAAAACAAACGACATTACGTTGAAATCGCAAAAAAATATCGTGAAACATTTTCGTCACAATGTAATCTAAAAATAATCACTGATGTTGATTGTCATAAATAGATAGTTTTCGATTCAATATCACAATCATTTAATTAATTTTTGGGCACGCGTGGGGACTATAGCCCAACCCTCTCGTTATGAGAGGAGGCCTGTGCCCAGCAGTGGGCCGTAAATAGGCTGTTGTAGTAGTTAATTAATTTAAAAAAATCTGACAGTGGACTATAATGCAAATATCCCAGTCTTGGACACACTTACGCTATATGTGATCAAATCTCAACTATTGCTTATGTAATAAAAGCTTGAGTCCCTAAGGACAAAGGACCGTGATGTACAAAGTTCCAAATCCCTGGAAACATCCATACCTAGAGTTTGACCCTTTCTCAAAAAATTACACTATTTAACAAATAAACATATGTATTTTTGCTTACCTTTACAAGAATAATAATAAACACTGATATTATCAGAAGGTAAACAAACTGTTTACAAAACCATGCCGTCCAATGTAGCCACGTCGGCAGTCCCATGATTTTCATAGTTTCCTGAAATATACAACTTTATATCTTACGTTTTGCAAAATGTTTTATTTTTTTGTCAGTATCGACTAGAGCCTTCTTCCAGTTTGTAAATAGGGATATGTGATTTCCCATATCCCATATCCCCAAATATTGATAGGTACATATGTATTTACCTATTACCTTCCTACATTATCTAACTAATCAGCGACGTATCTAACGAATCTATCGGAAAATGATCAAAATTGGAGTCCTTGAAATTGAGATAAGATATCCAATTCCCTGAATAGCTTATTAACCGACTTCGGAAAAAGGAGGAGGTTCTCAAGTCGTCTGTATGTTTTTTTATGTCGATAGTATAGGCAAACGAGCGCACAGCCCACCTGATGGTAAGTGGTTACTGCGGCCCATGGCCACCGAAATCCTTTGATCCCCGATTAAGAAACCATAAGATCTCAAATGCATTGCCTACCCTGAGGCTTAAAATGGAATGCCTCTGTGCCAGAAATTTCACCGGCTGCATTAACCCCCTACCGGAACACAACAGTGCGAGCACTGCTATTTGGCGGTAGGTTAGCGGAGAAAGACGGTGGTACCTCCCCGGATGGACCTAGCACCAGGCCCTATGCAAATATTTTGTATGTGTCTTCCGCGATTGCCCAGTCAATGGGGACTATCGTTTCTTTGCTCACCAGTTGGCGCCACTGTAGACTAAGGTCCAGAGGTATAGCTGTCAAAGGCTACTTTATAAGATCGGCGTCGAGACAAAGTTTTCAATCTTGAATCTCATTAAGTTTATTAATTATAAATAACTATCATCATATCGAACAGCTATGCCGCAATGTTGTGCAGTTACGTTTTGTTTGGAAAAAAGAAATTTTGTTTTTAAAGCGTTTACATTCACAGCCAAATAATCCATATTTGCTATAATTTCACGAAGGAGATCACTTTTCAACAGGTAAATTAAAGAAATTATGATTTATATCACGAAGCCCGCCAAAACCAGTGAAAACTGAATGTTATTGGACCTCACGCGACACTAGCGCCTCTAGTGGCAAATTCACACGCGATAGCCCCCATTGTGAACCGATTTCGATAATTCTTTTTTTAATCGAAAGTTTGTACCTCCGAATTGGTCCCATTTTAATTAAGTTCAGTTCTGATGATGGGATGTATGAGAAAATGAGGGAAGTCTTTAACTTGAGCTTGACACCGACTTTGAAACTGTCAGAGTTTGAAGTCGTTTTTTTTAAATAAAATCTTGCTAAGCTAATGTGCTTGCGCTGCGTGCGATACCTAGGGAAGTCCGATTTTGTGCGCGCCGTCAGATGTTTCGTACCCGGGTGAATTTTTGAACACGACGTATTTTGGTAATTTTCGTGGCGCATTTTTTTTCTTTTATTATAAAATTTTGATAACGGATTACAGTAGAAATTTGAAGTATGAACAAAATGCAAAAAGAGGCACACTTTTGTGATGAATAGTTTAGCTACAATTCGGTGCCGAAAATTTTCATTGCACACAAATTACAAATGCGCCACACAAATTACATTTTTAACTTTAGTGACATAAATTTGCTAAATAAAACTATCTTTTTTTGACTTTTCGATTTGTTTGCATTCATAAAAACAGCACACGATATTTCTTGAAAAAATCGGTCATATACTAGGTGCTCGTGAGCATTGCGAGAGATTTTAACTACTAATTCCTGAGGCTATAAGAAGTAATAAATGTTATATGAACTTAGGTCGAAACACGTTTTTTTTTATTATTATTTTCATACATAATAATTGCTAACGTAGTATAAACGTGCCTTAGGAAATGGAAATATCTCGATACCCGAGCCGAATTTAGCCGAAGTTAATTAAGATTTTTAACTTATAATATGGTGAGGAACATGCTGTTAAAATCTCTCGTAATGCTTACGAGCACCATGTATATGGTGTAAATGAAAAAAATATTAAAAATCAAAATGCGTTTCTACAGACTAATTCAATAGAGTATACAATAGAACGTAATGTTATTGTATTTATGTTGTTTTTTAAAGATAACAAGTATAATTAAGGATATACAGTGCTCATACTGTCGAAATAAAACCTAAAATGTAATTTGTGTGGCGCGATTGTAATTTGTGTGGACTAAAGTGGCGCCACCACATAAAATTACGCCACCCAAATTACAGCAAAAGTGCATTTAATTTTTTCTGTCCAAACCATTAGCTTTAGGTAAATGACGATAGGAATATTGATTCTCGATCATCTTAACTATAAAACACTTAAATAGACATCATTGTAAAAGAGTTGAATATGCAATATTTACTAGCCACACAAATTACCTTGAAAGCTGACCGAAAACATCGTGTCACGAACTATCCTATTTTTCTAACGCGAACTAGAATGTCTTCAACGTATTAACTTAAAAATGGAGTTAAAATAGCTCAATCAATCAGTAACCAGCAGGTATTTGCGAGTCATTAAAAGTCGGTCGCGCGCGGGACAAACACACTCCGATCTCTGTATTTTTAAATTATGAGATTTCTGCATGGTTTTCTGCTATATAATATAGGCCAGGAAGAGCCCTTTTAAATCCTTTTTACAGAAATGTATTACGAAAATCACAGAAAAAGCTGTATTCATTTGTCTGAGCGAAACTACGCGAGTGACATACCTCACAGCTATGCCTATCGTGCATTTTCGGACTTTCAATATATTTTTTTGCGTATTAATAGCTCATTATCATTAATTAAAGGCTTTGCCTCATCATAAATGATGGCAAAGAATATTTTTTTTTTTTGGAATATAGCATAGTTTTTTTTTGCAAGCATGGGACATGCAAAAAACTCGTGTTGAAAATTCACCCACCCGTTAACTCTCGCACACTTTTGTTTACACTAATTCACTCATTACTTAAATAGCATTATGTATTCGTGCTTATTTAACTTGTTTAACACTGAGCTTTTCGGCGAAGGAAAGCATCGTGGGGAAAGCTGCACGCGTCTGCAAAGTTATTCAAGGATGTGTATCAAGTCCTGAATGAACTGACTATAGCCCAAACCCTCTCGTAATGAGAGGAGGCTTGCGCGTACACAGAAGTTGGGCGCAAATAAATTTAGGCTATAGCGGTGGTAGTGGCGGTACCTTAAGCTGCAACTCCTTTTCGACCGTGATGGCCCTGACGATGTTGACGGTGGTGTAGCTGAAGCTGAGCATGATGAACATGGGGAAGAGGAACTGCAGAGCCTCCACCGCGTAGTCCTGAAGGAAGGAGGGGTGCGGGAGCCGCCGCACCTCCACGTCGAAGCCCCGCAGACGCTCGCCCGAGAGCCGCGAGATCAGCGCCATCGACACCGAGTGCTGGAGGGCTATGAACATCTCGTTCACATAGCCTGGGCAAGAGGAAGTTGTAGGCAAGATTAGCAACGAGTTTTCGGGGTTGTTCAGATTTTTTATACAGATTTTGCTACCTGTAGCACTGTTAAAAGTTATAGGGGCTACCTTGATCACACAACCTAATAGGTACTATTAGTAGAACCACGTACCGTCCCGCACAAAAAAAAGTTATCTAAAAACAGCCCGCGGCGAACGGTTCCATCGCAAAATCGGTCGTTGTTACTGCTTTTACTTTATACTACATACATACAAATTCGGTTATCTAGACTTATAGTAATTACCAGGGTCGTTGCCGCCTTCCCATGAAAATGGAAATCTAGGTCCCAGTGTTTCAAAATATGGAAATATTAAATCCGTGCGCCATGTGTTTCCTCCGGTGCCGAAAAACGAATACTGTCTGGGTCTTTCAGGAAACCGCAGCGAATACCTTAAATCGAGGGGCAGCTCTGTGGCACCTGAAAATTTAAAGTTTAATTACATCGAACCGCAATAGGAATATCCATAACCACGTGGGAGTTAACTACTATTTATAGGTTATTTCCACGACGATCTCACCATAAAGTTCGTCGCTAAACTCCACTGCAGCAATAACATTTCTCGTAATATTTTCCAAGGAATAAATGCTCCTCAAACTTTCACTGCTATTATAAGCCTGCACCCTTATCAATCTTTTTATAACTTGTTCTATAATAGTCACATTTATACTATCGGCGAGATCGGGCAACTCCGACCAATCTGGTAGCTCTGATAAGTCTGGAAGTTCTATCCCGTCTGGTAATTCTAGCCAGTCCGGTTTTTCCAGTTCTGGCAATTGTTGTACAATTGTAGATATTATGGTTTTTATATTCCGTAGAAGTAAATTGGCTACGGCATCTTGCACCACTTCCTCCAAAACTGGGCTCTCCGGTGAGTATGCTACTGACAAATGTGTCACATTCATTCCGCCTCTGAAAGAAGAAAACCACCCACCAACTTAAGACAAAGTGGCTAAAGGACTTAAGTAAAGAAGAGGATTAAATAGATGAAAAAACTGTAACTAAGAAGGAGTAAAACAGTAATAGGTACGAGTATAATAATATGTGTATTTTCTTGTTTTAGGACATGTGATTTTCCATGTCCCTTTTTTGTTTCCGAATAGACAGACACCCGAATCATAGAAAGTGTTCATTTAATTATACATACATTCATGTTCTTGTTTCTTGTTGGTGTGGGTAGGCAGAGGCCTCAGAAACAGAACGCCTACAGGCATACCCCTCGCTTACTCCATAATCATCCCTTTTCATTTTCTAGACTTTTTTTACAATCTCGTGGGAACATTACTTCACCGTCCCTCACTAATTCATCGATAGAGTTCGTAAACTCTTAAAGTAATCCCATCTAGTTATCATAGTTTTTTTATAGCAGGGTGATTCTATAAGCGTTTCAGCCGCATTTTGCGCGATTTCCAATAAACTCATACGGCATTTTTTTGGTGTAATCGGTACAAAAATAAGTAATATCCCATTTTACAAAAATACAAAAACTGCGTGTAAATTTAATGGGAATTGCACACATTGCGACGCGGATTGACGGCTGTTGAACGTAGAATCACTCAGAAGCAATAGTTACTTACAACACTGTTAAGGAATAGTTGAGACTGTACGCTGGTATGGCTGGATAGATCCTGAGATCTTGAGTGACTGGCTCGATTTGAGACCGTAAGATGAGCACTAGAGCCATGGTGGCCACGGGTAGGAGCACCTCGGTCGTAGTCTGGACCCGGTGCCTCCATTGCTGGAGGAAGTTCTTCCACATGAGCAGGCGGAACTTGGTGCCGGCGCCGGGCGCCTGGGCCTCTCGGCGCACCCTCATCGCGCACTGGAAATAGTAGATTGTATGACTAGGGAGCAAAATGGTATATTTTACCGCGGGTGACGGATTGAATCCAGAGCGACGCGAAAGATTCCAGAATAGAATCTCGCGTGGAATCTTGAGCTAGCGAGGGATTCAAGCTTTGTCACCCAAGGCATAAATAAGTTTGCTACCGTGTTGTACACTCTGCTTTTCACCCCTCCTATGAGAAAATCATAAGATCATTCGTTCATCATTGTCATTAAATGAAGTAAAACAAAAAAAAAAATAAGTACATTTAGAAACAAACAAGGTTAAAAAGAACGTGTGTTTCGCGCTCCTATCATAAATTCTAGGCAGCAGGCGAAAATGGCTTCCATATTGAAGAATCTCTAACTACGTCATTGTATTTATATTCTGTCATGCTCGCATGCGTTGCGTTCATAATAATAGGTAAATTTTAACAAATGTGAAAAAAATACATTTTATTACAATTTCGCTCATGTATCAAACAAAGTTTTTTAATTCGTATAAAGTGCAATTCATATTACGTACTTACATAATATTCCTTTGGAATTCTCAGAGGTGTTGATCCCAATACATTGCATCACCTAAATCACTTTTTGATTTCATTCATTCTCTACGAAATAATTCATAACACTACATAAAGTACGTTTTATTTTGGAAATTAAGTGTAAAATAATACGGCAAGGAAATGAAAATGAGCGCTCACGAAATTCGCGGGTTCGAGTTTTTTTTTAATTCGATCACACGACGTGTTTGCGATGAATGCTACGGCATTGGCCTGCACCATTCAGCCAAATTGAAAATAAAAGATAATAGAAAATAATTTATCAAAAGTAAGTATATATTTATGAATTTATGGATTTTTAGTATGTGCATTAAAGTATTTATGTAAAACGCCGATATATAAAATTCTAAATACGAAAAAGATACGACTTTTGAATACAACTTTTTACAGTCTCCGAAGCTCCGTGAACGCACTGCTAAAACGTATTTTGCTCCCTGTTAGCGGGGCAGAAATGATTTTTTTTTTTAAAAAAAGCGAAGAGGGAGCAAAATCGCATTTTGCTCCCTCTAAACGGGCAACAAAACACTTCTTTTCGTATAGGAGGGGTGAAAAAAGCCTTATCAATATATGGGCCAATCAAATGTTTCTTGTTGTTATTCTGTCCCTGTTAGTCAGGAGAAAATGGCAGAAGTTTCTCAGAATAACTGGTTAAGAAGGAGAAACTTATACATTTATTTATAACTAGCTTCTGCCCGCGACTACGTCCGCGTGGAATTCGTTAATAGCATTGCCGCGGGAACTATGCATTTTTTCCGGGATAAAAAGTAGCCTATATGTTAACTGTTGACCAGTGTTATGAACTACCCCCCATACCAAATTTTGTTGCAATCCGTCCAGTTGCTTTTGAGTTAAATCCGGACATATATACAGTATTTTTTTCTAAAAATCGTTACCTATTTTGTGTTTGTGTGTAGTCCCCTCGACTTGATAGTTTCTTTTAATTTTCAAGTTTCAGACGCGACTTCTTCTACAGACTTATTATTAGTATATAATAGATGACATGCATAACAATATACCGAAACAAAAGGTTCAGTCACTATGAAGGGTCCCTGTTCGGCATGTAGTAGTTGGCCAGCGCTGGTATTCCGCCGGGCCATGCGAGTACTTAAGTCACGGAAGACCACGCAAGACGGACACAATTGTTAAGTTAAGTTAAGTTAAGTTGTTTCAACTTGGACTACTAAGATGCTTAAAAGGCGCCCTTAATGAAATGTGTTGAAAAAAGCAAAGAAACTCTACTTCGCTGAATTAAAAACCAATTAAATCACAGTTTTAAAAAGCCGTGACCGTAACCATGGCAACTATGTACAGAAAAGTTGATTCACCCATGTATTCTCGGACTGTATGTATTCTCTTCTGTTACTGACTGACTGATTGAGTGGGGGAGCACTAAGAGAGAATTATAAAAAAAAATCTTACATTTGTAAGATTTTTGGATAATTCGCTATACAAAGTCGCGGTCAAAAGTTATTTTAGATACTAAGTTAATCTTTTTTAACAATAACTGTTAAACAATGGTACATTACAGAGTTCATTACTAAGTTTATGACTGAATACGTTAGAACAATCCTCATAAACCCAACAGAAGCATTCACAATGACCGTAACCCAGGTTATTTGATTTTACGACCCACTGCTAATGTCGAATACGTAATTGAAGGAATTGTAAATTGACAACATAAAAGCTTTCATGCCAAAATGCAATAGTTAGGTATTTGATGCGACCCAAGTTTAAATGTAAGGTAATGAAAATATTAATAAATTGCAAGTGGGTTGCCTAGCTAATACGCAAAGTACGTAATACGTAAAGAAATTACATCCTTTTTATGAACTTTATTCTTTGATTATTTATAAATAGCTAGCTTTAGGGGACAAAAGAAATAAAATGTTGACTCCCTACTTTTGCGTCGGTGTCACATGACCGTTATGCCTTTTTTTTTATTTGCAACAACCTGTACAATTTTTTTTTCAAATATTTGTCAATATCAGTTCTCTGAAGCTCTCTCGAGATGACAGGAGGCCTGTGCCCAGCAGTGGGAATTTATTGAGCTGTCATAGTAGTGTGTGGGTGGTTGGAGGAAGTATCTCCTACCTCAAACTGTCCACTGTTATCAACGAAAATCCATATATTATTTTATCTTTTTATCTGATGTTGGTTATGTAGACATTATTATTATGAAAATGCGTAGGTTGACGCATATAAACACGTCACTACTTAAAGATATGCAGATAACGTTATATCCGTCATTTCATGCCGATTGAAACGATGAATTGCTAGTGTAAGTATGTGAATATCGCTTACGATTTAATGGATCGAAGACGATATCGGAGATCGCAACAAAAACCCATGCAATCGATTTTTTTGTACCTAATATACTTAAGACACTCTCTCAGATCTTATATTTAATTTTAAGCTAGGGACATCCCTCAAATATGTAATTTTAGTACGTACCTTTACATACTTATATGTATTTTATACATATGTATTGCAATGAGAATATGTGTGCAATATAATTTTTGAAAAAAGACCTGCTGAGTTCGTTGCGGCGCTTCTTCTCAAGCAATGGGTCTTGGAAGCGCTGGTAAATTCAATTCTGACGTGTAAAAGTGCCCAGATGTGGCCTACTTGCTGGGGCTATATATACGCAACCGCGATGAAATCGAGTCACTTTGTATATGATTATCTATTATCCACCTTTAAAAGATATCGTTAATAAAGGATAAGTACTTACTTCATTATTCTTTTACTTTTATTAATTAACTCGATATCTTAAAGAGGTAGGTAGAGGTGGTACGAGATCTCTCATATAATCATATCCTTAAATAACGATCCACTACCTCCGGATTTAGCAAGACATTATATCATTTAATGATCTTTTTCATGAAATAGATTGCCTATTTCAATTTTAAGGACTCTGTTGGGATAATATGCTAATAGAATCTGCGCTAAATAAGGAGATAATGTAATTAATTTAGATTATTATTTATGGACATGGAAAATCCCATATCCCTATTTATAAACTCGAATGAAGCCCCAGAGCTTTTAGTAAAAAGCAAAAATTGTGATCGATATGTACTACCCCCTAACAAAGTATTTGATTTAAAAGTGAATCAATGACTTCCATTAATTAGAATTCAACGGGATTGCTGCACCCGTTGAACTTGAATCTACTGAAGCCCAAAATAAAGAGCACAAATTTATCCATAATTTGTTTGACAAGGTTGTCTGGTAGAAAATGCTTGTAGCATTAAGTCCGCCTTTTGTACGCTGCATTTTTTTCTGCAATAAAGAGTTTAAATAAATAAATAATTTCAAAATGCATAGGTACACCTATACAATTTTAACAAAATGAAGTAAGTACATAATATCTTGAACACTTTTTGATAAATGATACCTAAATTAGTACACAAATGATACACCAAAAAATAATATACCTATCGT
Source organism: Aethes cnicana (assembly GCA_963971205.1). Lineage (NCBI taxonomy): Eukaryota > Metazoa > Arthropoda > Insecta > Lepidoptera > Tortricidae > Aethes > Aethes cnicana. Next base: position 6,728,389 of record OZ020282.1, read on the forward strand.
TAATCAAAATGACGCTTCCGAAGTCCGACTTGAGATAAGATAGTTAATTTAGTTATCCATTGATTATTCGCAATTAAAATCTAGAGCGTGTCATTTTATACTATACTAAGTAATAATAAGTCTGTTGAAGAAGTTGCGTCTGTAACTTGAAAATTAAAAGAAACTATCAAGGCGAGAGGACTATACTAAACGATACTGAACACAAAATAACGATTTTTAGAAAAATTTACTGTATGTATGTATGTCCGGATTTAACTCAAAAACTACTAAACGATTGCAACGAAATTTGGTATGGGGGGTAGTTTATAACACTGGTCAAAATATAGGCTACTTTATATCCCGGAAAAACACATAGTTCCCGCGGGAACGCTATTACCGAATTCCACGCGGACGAAGACGCGGGCAGAAGTTAGTCTTGTATATTTCTCTACTTATATCCAAGCCATCTCAGAAACGGCTCCAACGATTTGGACGAAATTTGGAATATAGCGGTTTACGGGGGCTCCAAATCGATCTAGCTAGGTATCATAGCTGAGAAAACTCGATTTTATCTATTTTCACCCGCGCAAAGAGCCGTGGTGGCCTAGTGGTTTGACCACCGCCTCTCATGCAGAGGGTCGGGGCTTCAAATCCGGCTCGCACCTCTAAAAATTATTTATGTGCGAAATTCAATTTGAATTTACCACTGAGCTTTTCGGTGAAGGAAAACATCGTGAGGAAACCTGCACGCATCTGCGAAGTAATTCAAGGATGTGATTGACTTCAGTGCGGATTGGGGACTTCCCCAATCCGCACTGGGTCCGCGTGGGGACTATAGCCCAACCCTCTCGTGATGAGAGGAGGCCTCTGTGCCCAGCAGTGGGCCGTTAATAGGCTGTTGTAGTAAAGCTCGGTCGCCCAGGTAGGTACCTACTCTATAATACAAAGACAAGGTTCCGGTAATCGGCGGTAGTGATTTTTGATAAAAGAACACGCGGCGATCATGAACGGTGAGCAATTTTCAGAAAATGCCTTGTAGGTAAGGTATATAGTGTGCCACGGCTACCTACCTAATTTTAAATCAATATTTATCGTTTTTACCCGACTGCGCACCGCAAAGGAGGGTTATGTGTTTACCTGTCTATGTATGTATGTATGTATGTATGTATTGAGGAATCTAAAGATGCCTACAGTCGGGACCCATTTAAAATCTAGGTTAAAATGTTACAAATAATGGGTCCCGATAGTAGGCATCTTTAGATTCCTCAATAGCAATCAATATTTGATTTATGTTAGTGTCGAACATGAAATTATTTCCATGGTGTCATTTCTCAGTAGGTACGATCGCCATTAGACGTAATATGAGCAAGCAAGAATGATCAGAAATATCTGAGCATGTAGTCTAACGTCTTGACAGTAAGATCGTGTCCAGATATTTATGATCACATTGTTCGCTACCATATATCTGATGGCGACGGTAAATATTACTTAACATAATCCTAGCTACTACTGAACTAAGTAGTCTTGTTTTTTTCTTTTTAGTTTTTTACGCAGTCGGGTTTTTTGTTTTTATAATGAAAACATGTCACTTTGTAATACCCGCCTACTCGATTATGTAGGTAGGTATTATAAACAACATTATGATATTGAGTAATAAATATAAAACTAGTAACTATTACTCATGTACGGCATCCGGCAATTGGTACAGTGAATGGTAGAGCTTCTAATATTGTCATTGACCAATGACCATACCTACTTGTATATTCGTAAAGAAGATAGGCTCAACGAAAAAGCTTACTTTTGAAACGTGTACATATTTCCAAGTTTTTAATCAACATTTAAGTAAATGCTATACCGTCTTGATGTAAACCAGCTGAGCAGCCTGGTTAACGTTTGTTAAGGCATTCACTGCCACTTCTGTTTTACGAACTTTCGCCAGGTGCCACATCTGTCATTAAGGGAACATTGCAACGCACATGTGCTTTCAAGGCACTGCGGGAAAGTCAGCAAAACGCACATATGCGTCGGTGGCAGTGAATGCGTTAAACTTAACGGGAGCTTTTCAGTATGGGAAAAATGGCGTTTCTCATTCTGTATAGACTGACAGCTCGGCCCATATTTAATAACGGTCGTTAACTTTTTGACACATCTCTGGGGCTCTATTCGAAACGGTATATAGGGATAGGGGGCGTCCCGGAACAGTTAAAAGCCTAACCTCCCACTACTACATACCTAAGCCCCTTCTAATCATGACGGCGTCTATCGATCCATACGAGTCCGTCTGCTTATCGGTTTGTCTGTTACCTCTTCACGCTTCCACTTAACGAACACGAGATAGTTGGAGTCGCGGGGAAGCACATAGGGTAACTTTTTATCCCGGAAAAACGCATACTTTCCGCGGGTATACTCGATAACCGAATTCGAGCTAGTAGCCCGCATAAGCGGCTAAAGTATGGATTGAGAACTTCAGACACATTTTTGAATATCTTCCCAATTGCGAGCAGGTTTGTTAGAGCTTTCACCAGGCTTATTCGAACTAAATAAATAAAAAATTGTTATGTACTTACGTAACATTCACAATCAGACGTCAACACTTACCGTTTGAATCACTTTCTTAGGCTCTTATTTACATTCATTTATATATTTTACACACGGACCACAGGCAGCCCTTTAAACTGAACACAGAAAAACTGAACTGAACTGAACACAAAAAACAAAATGATTTTGAATGTAAGTACTTAGATTGATTTAACAGCTAAGAACTTTTTACACTTATTGGAAATAGATCCGTTCGCGCTGCATTTAAAACAAACACTTTGCAAAGTTAACGCGGCGAGTCATAGGCGAACAGTGACAGGGACGTAGGCTGGTCGTTGATAATGATAAGTCCCAGTGATAACGTTGTGATTATTTCAAACATTTAGCCAATCTCTATTTACATTTATGTGCATATCTATCGTTACTGAATGATATAAAATGGCGGTCGAGTAGGTACTTCAATCCTTGCAATAAGTACCAAGTTAATCATATGTACCTTTCCTATATACAGCCTACCACCACCATACCACAACAGCCTATTTACATCCCACTGCTATGCACAGGCCTCCTCTAATCTCGTAAGAGGGTTTGGACTATATACCTAGTCTCCACGCGGGCCCATCCGGATCGGGAGCTTCACACACATCCCTAAATTAAGGTTTCCCAACGATGATTTCCTTCACCTAAAACCTCAGCAGTAATTTGAAATTGAATTTCAAGGGCACATAAGTAAATAATTGCAGGGTTTCGAGCCGGATTTAAACGCCCAACCGACCGATGAGAGGCGGTAGGTCAAACCACCAGGCTAGGTGCCATGGCTTACACGGGTAGGTGTGTAAGTTACACTGCAATTGCATTTACCTTGATATTTACCCCTTTTTTATCTTTGGGAAATTCTCATAGATACAACCCCGAGTTCTGTGGGGGCGGGGTGGTTACACCGGACTCCTAACAGCTAAATCCGCATGAGGTCTTTCCTCGAAACGCCTGTGCCAGGATTCGGGTACGCATAGCTTTTTCCGCTTTCCCGGCGACGCTGGCCGCCCCTTCGGTGAAGGGAGGACACAAAGTAACGCCCCCACTTATATTTTACACCTAGGATATAAGTAATTAAAACATGAAAAAATGTATTCAATAATTCTATGTAAATATCAGCTGACGGAACTTAAGCAACCTCCGAGTCAAAGTGATAGATGTCAGAAATATGTGTGGAGTTTTTATGATGCATGAAAAACAACATCACAATCGTAAAACGGAGCAGGGGGTCTGACGGATGCTCCTAAGACCTGCGATGCGAGCTTGATGCGAGGGTATTGTTGTACTAAGTAGGTACAACAATACTTAGTAAGCCCATTTTTCAACTAAAATTAATTTATGAGATTTGCTCGGTCAACAATATTCTGTACACTTAAGTTTGTCTGTGATAAAGTAGGTATGATTAAGCATTTATTTTAGTTATTTTAGGTATAGGGTATAAGTAACACACGCCGTGGTGGCCTAGTGGTTCGACCTGCCGCCTCATGCAGAGGGTCGGGGGTTCGCGATTCCGGCTCGTACCTCTTAAGTTTACATAATATGTGCGAACTTCAATTTGAATTTACCACTGAGCTTTTCGGTGAAGGATAACATCGTGAGGAAACCTGTACGCATCTGCGAAGTAATTCAAAGATGTGTGTGAAGTCTCCAACCCGCACTGGGCCCGCATGGGGACTGTAGCCGAAACCCTCTCGTGATGAGAGGAGGCCTGTGCCCAGCAGTAGGACGCAAATAGACTGTAGTAGTATAGTAAGACACAATTGACCTAGGAGGCGTTGTCGCAGTCTTTTATTGCTTTAAACGCGCGCCTTATGTTATGTCGTGCTATAAGTAGTTTTTTTTCAAGTGCCTTTTTTGATTATTACACACACTGGAAAACATGAGTCACGTTAATTTTATCGAATACTTACTTAAGTATCATTTGAATCATCTCAATATTCATGAATCATTTCATCTCTGCGTATCGATATGCAATACACTTAACTAGATAAGCTCTTCAGTACCTTACTCGTATTTTTTTTTCAGCTGAAGGACGCCTACATAAAACAAATCCCAGCAGTCCGCAGTGCAGAATAGCACAGGACCCAGATTCGCCACTCGCCGTAGTAGGTATCATAAGTGGCTTTTTCTGTGTTTTCGGGTTATGAAGTAGGAAATGAAACAACATTTTGTTAATCAATATAATATAGAGCTACATTACTTTTATAAATAATAGCATTAAGGCCATCAGTTTTACTGCCACCTGTAGTGGGCGTACGCTCTGTTGGCTTCACACTGTCGGTGCAAGTCCTGCTTCCTCTTGACAACTTTTCCAGTATTGTTCGCAGCATCTAGGAGTTCCCATGCAAATGCTTCAGGGAAATGGACAGTTCTTTCCTTATCATTGGTAGCATCCAAAAGCCATTTGATTGCCAGGAATAAGGATCTTTTCTCAGTTATAGGTCCAGGCACCTAGAATGAAAAACATTGAGTGTTTTATAAGTATAAGCTTTTGAAGATCCCTTAAGAAAAGATTGTATAACAAAATCAGCTACTTTTATTGGAACTTATTAGTACTTTTACGTTTTCTTTTCTTTTCTTACTATTTCACCTCTCAAAATAAAATTATTTTTTATTTTATTTTATTTTTTATATATATTGCAAAAAAGTTACCTGATATGTAATACCACCTCTCTTGATTGGTGAGAGAAGTAGTAATGGTTTAGCATTGTCTATGGCCTTGTAAAGGATCGCTTTAGGACTCAACTCGATTTTTGCTTTTGCCTCGGGTGTAGTAGCAAGGTGATACCTCTCGATCTGTGTCCTTTTTATATTTTCAAATGCCTTTTCAACAAGACTGCGAGCCAACTTCTTTTTTCCCATTTCCATCACATGATTAATAACTTTACTGGAACAATAAGAGATATTAATAGCAAAATATAAATAAGGAGATGAAAAATACAAGCACAACCTGTACTCTTAATTCTGAATCGGAATCACAGCTTCCCATTCAAATTGAACCCGCCTACGGGTTGTGCCTTGTAATACCTACTTGACTAGTGGATCGTGGTACACCGAGGAGGTTTCATGTGACCCTGGAGGCCTGACTGGCACTGCGGCTATTTTGGACAGCTCCCCACTCTCAACGAGGCCAGATTGATCTTCCTTTCTGAATATTGGATATTGAAAATATTCTGGAAAGCTGGTCGGACGTGAATAACCACGGCTCTGAAGGCCATTGCATCCTCTGAAAAAAAAATCCTATCGTAATTTACGACCAAGATTGAAATCCTTATTATTTATGGATGAGACCGCTATTGACCATTTTACCCAATTACCCGAAAAATTCGTTAACTTAAATAAATGGAAACAATCAGTGAGCTTCTTTTAAAATCCACTGAGCCGCAGTGTAACTTGCAACTTACCGTGTTGAAAGAGTTGCGAACTTCTGTATCAAAAATAACTTATGAGTTAAATTATTCATTATATACTATTTGTATTATAAAGTAAGGATAATTTGTTAACTTAAAATGTTCAGCAAAAAATTCAATTTCTGGTACGATTTATATTTAATTAGAACATTAATTAACCTGCTATTTGTTTTCAAGAAAAACAACCTAAAATATTTAATGAAATGTCAGTTTTGACATTTGCACCATAAACAATTTTTGTTTGTTTTTTAATTTAGCCGCCGTTTCATTGCATGCAATACAGTGGTTCCATTATAGCAACATAAAGACCGCTTCGCTTTGAAACATAATGTGTGTTTAATTCTCAATCATTCTCCACAAGCTCCGCAAAGTTTAAACAATCTATTCATAATTTATTTAAACTTTTTGACTACGTTTGCATGTTCAGTATAATATATTGAAGAAAAAGGTTTTTTGTATGGCTGATTGATAATACTCTTATGCCTAAACGTACATTAGCAGACTTAAAATAAGAAAATACGAAAACAAATGTGAACGACGAAGTGTCAGACAGAATTGACAAATTTCATAATTTTTAAATTGTTTTATTATTAATGTAGATAATTACTAATTGCCGTAAATTTTAAATGCATTTGCTACAATGTCAACTATTATAAAATTTGATCTAAAGGAGTTGAGAAAATTAGCTACTGACAAAAATTCGTGTGTGGTGGAAAAAAAAGTGACCCAAAACCTAGCATTGCAGCCCTGGTGCCTTGGGAACCTCAAAGAATCTATTAAAAATCTACTTGACTATAAAATTGGAAAGTTTGACAAAGAGTAAGATCTGCCTGCCTTACTTCTACGGCAAACCAAATTGCTGTTAGACATACATTTCATTCATCATAGATATTTTGTTACAGGTTTAATGGAATTATACTAAGTTACAAAAACTTACGGGTTCTAACCAACGTGGGCTCTATCAGGAATGATGGTGCAGACATACTCTTTCAAGTGCAGGCTGACTACTTCATATTCCAGCCATTTGTGGGAGCCACCCTAAAGGGTGTAGTAAATAAAAAAATTAATACACATTTAGGCATTCTTGTTCATCGGTATGTTTTGTTTACCTAATTTCACTTCAATGAATACAAACTTTACTATCTTATAAACAAGTATTGTTGTTTACTGGTTATGAAAACCTTAATGCGTGAAATATGCTTTCTACAGTGTGTTCAACGTAGTGATCCCACGGCCTACAGAGGAGCCGGGCAATGAATGGATTGGCTCGGATGTCCGAGAGGGCCAGGAAGTTGTCTTCAGAGTCGTGGTGCTTGATCTCTTTGGAGCATTGCCATATATAAGGGGTGAATTGGATGAGAGGCAAGTATTTATTTATTTAGTATATATTTGGAACCTACTTCTCTAGTTTTTATTTCTTTATATCAAAGTATTAGTTTAAGTCTCTATAAATTATTTTAATATTGATCAGATATATTTCTTGGAATATTTTTATGGACAGTGAAGGCAAGGCACCATTCCTAATGTATTTATATCATTGTCTGGTACCCATGTTACGAGCTTTGCTTTGGCATAGTTTTGGGGGTAACTAGCTTTTTTTTTTACCACAATCTCACCTGATGGTAAGTGACAATGTGGTCAAAGGTGATACCTGCTTACTTAGATAGTACCTGTACACTCTCGACTTGAAAATTTGCAATGTCGAACCATGTTTATTATATTTGTCTTTTCTAATTACTATTTCTTTCCACAGTTTAATTAACACAGGGTCCGATGGAGATGATGATGATGAAGTAGTTGATGTCAAGCAAGTAGAACCAGTGCCTGTGAATTATGTAAATTTTGACAAAACTAAACCATATTACCAGAAACAAATTGGAGATGGGCTACCACAATCTTCATCCAAGAACTCATCAAAGAATACCCCTAAGATACCAACTCCCAGCAAACAGCTCAAAAACCAAGTTCAACTCTCAAAGGATGAAAACTACCAAAGTGATGCCAGCAGTGTTGTTAAGAAAGGGAAGAAACAAAGCAAAATGTTAGCCACTGAAACAACAGAGGCAGCTCCAAGACAATCAAAAAAACACAAAAGAGAATCCTGAATTACATTTGAGACTTGCAATATTATAATATTATGTACGAGTTATTTTACACCGATTTTATGAAATAAAATATTTTAGCAGACCTACATATTACTATTAATACTTTTCAAAAGTGTATACAAAAAAGAGACGAAAGTTGTGTATGCTTGTGTGTACTGGCTTCAATAATTTTTTACATGGGTACTCCGTAATGCTGGGTACACACCAGGCCAACGAACGCCAACGAAGGATATTCGCCGTTAGCGCTGCACGCTCGTTAGCCTTCGAAGTTACGTCCAAATACATTTTGTGCCCAATGTGGTCTTGGCACTACTTCGTTCTTGACACTATTGGGGTTTGGCACCTGATCTCAGACTGCTGCCGATCCGCTAATGAGGATGAATGCTTACAACTACATACACACTCTTTCGTAAGATGAGACTAAACACATTGAAATAGTAATTTAGAGGGTCGGGACTTTTAACTAAAATAAGTAAGATATAAAATAAACACTTAAGACCTATAAATATTATATATTTTATATAATTGTTGTTTATTCATTGTATAGTATAGTTTAGTCTAAGATCTACGATGACAATCGTTTTGTACTCAATGCCTTAAAACGGCTTGGTATGTACGCGGCATGAGAACAGCGGACGACAGTAAAGCTGGGTCCACACTTATATCATTTCAGTATCGTATCTCCCGACGATCATGATCGTAAGTGTGGACGCAAAAAATCGCAATTATGCTAATGCTACGCGCCGTATGTGAGCATTTTCACTCAAAAGTGTACCACGATGAAAATTCAGGTTTTATTTTTAAAGTAGTTAATTTCTTAAATTTTTTTAGCCAGAATAAAGAGTATACCTTAAAATTTATGAAATTTAACACGGTCCCCCTGAAATATCCTTATTTTTAAATAAACAAGGAACTTAGCTGACATGGTAGTCAATTCCTGTCAGTTTTGTTACTATATAAACAATGTTCCACAGCGTTAAATATTTAAGTAACTAATACCGTTTTACATTCATATTGCAGTTAAATATTAATTTTATCAGGAAAACACTAAATTTAATTGAAAAGGTAATGACATAACGCTTATAAAGTAGTTTCAAATTCAGTTTTGTGACTTGGGGTACCCTGACCCTCTTCATTTTCCCTATATTTTCTAAACGATCAATATTTTTTGAGAAATATTTTTTATATTATTAGATAAACTTGTTTACTCAGACACAACAGTGGTAAATTAGTTTGGACGTGTAAGAATAAAATAATAAAAATAAAATTTAACAGCTGAAAAAGTGGGACAGTAACTGACAGGGCTGAAATTATAAGCCTAGGTTTATATGGTGTCTTTTGAGCAGATAATAAAATAAAAATTAGTATTATATTTTGAAATTATTTTGATGCTTTAAATTTTACTCTTACCTGCTAAATTACTATGTACTTGAATATTATATTACTTAATAATAACAACATACAAATAATGGTAACGATAACTTCCGTAAAAGGACAAAAAAAAAAGAAAAAATATGTGAAAATTCGATAATTTTTTTAATAATAATAAATTGTTTCGAATAAACCTACAATATTTTTTTGTATTCGCTTGGAAGGCCAAATAGATTATCCAATAAAATAAATACGTATTGAATTGGTAACCTCCTTTTTTTCAAGTTGGTTAAAAACTCCCTTGTAAAACCATCTTAATGAGGTCAGTTATGTGACTTTGGTGGTCAGCCTATACGTGACCGGACGACTGGTCACAAAACTGAAGTCACGTTTTACTGGATTATTTTGATTAAAAAAATATTACTCAAAAGTTTTACACAATTTTTCAATAGATCTTATAAAAAAACAGTTCTGATGTAACGCCTCTTTCTAATAAAATAAAGAGATATCACAATATAGCTACTATTGTTTAGAAATCAATCACAAACCTGACTGACGAAAAGTTGACGGAGGAAAATCCACTGACCCAACCTCGCTTCACGCCACTCCTGCGCACGCGGGACTTTTAAACCTGTGGCTAACTAGTCAAGTGGCATTCAATGTTGCTATTTATATGATTTAAAAATTACTTAATTGATGGGTTTTTTGGCCCCGTTTTGGCGGTCACAAACCTGACATGTCAGGTGGCAACAGTTTTCGGTACCACTATATAAATTTAGTTTTTAATATGAAATATTATTAATTTTATTACGATATTCATTTCTGTGACGAGCAAACTAACGTAGATTATGGACGCCATCAATTAACTTCATGTTTCCCAATACTTTTTTAATTATTCAACTTTAAAAAAGTCGACATTGGGGTGGAACACGTCAAAAAGTGCTACCCGAGCGGCTTTAAAAAATCATAATAATTACATTTAGCATAATTCACTTGAATTTAGGGATGAAATCTATAATTTAAGGAATATAGTTTATATAGATGCCATTCGAATATTCACAAACAAATATATTTGGCAGTAATAAAATATTGAAGTAGTGGGACACTGTCAAAACCAGGGGGTACAAGTTTGAGTGAAAATGCCCATCTGATCGCTTGTGATCCGTGTTGATACGCGTTTATTAAGTAGGATCGTCTGTAACGCCCTTTAAAATCCCCCACACACTCGCGAACGGATACGCTTATCAAGATCGGTAAGTATGGACGTGTTTTGATATTGTATCATGATACGCAGTTAAGATTTGATACGGCATACGCCGCGATCCACCTTGAATCGATTTTTCCCCGATCATTAAAAGGTATACGGATACGCTCTGACAAGTTTGTTTGTACGTATACCCGATGCGATCAGTGTGGTGTGAACATTGGCGTTCGAAGTTGTTACAGCAACAAGTGTTTATTTGTGTGTATGTTTGAAATCATGGATAACGAGACCGTAATAAAAATAATAACCGTAATAAAAAACAGAATGAATTATAATATACTAAAACCTTCTTTGGGAACCACACTTGTATCCGTTTGTGAAAACCACATCAAAATCGGTACAGCCAAACGCGAGATAAACTTATGGATCAAACTGAGAACCTTCTTTTTTTGGAGTGGGTTAAAAATTATACAGCGTTGTGATACGATACGCTGCTACGCTATCGCTACGCCTAGCGTCCAAACTACGGCAAGCAAAAGCGATACGGCATTATAATATGATACGCTGCTATGCGATCCGTAACGACGCGTATTATGATCGCGATCTTTTTGCGTCCACACTAACGATACGCTGAAATGATACAAGTGTGGACCCAACTTTAGTATTCCCCGCCGGGTTCAAGATTTGCTCTCTAATGTAGTGTAATTTGTTTCTCTTTTTAAGTTTATTTCAAGTACTGTTGAAAAAATCTAATATTGATATGTAATCAGTAATTAATTCAAGTTTATTAATGGAACTGTATTATTTTCAAGATTTCGACTGAAGGACTCTGTATCCATTGCCATGTATACATAAAAAAAAGATATGTCAAATCAGATCACGGCAGAAGCCAGAACAGAAGGGGCAGAGTTTGTCCGTGTCATGTCATTTGTCTGTTGTCGATAAATACGATGCATAAATTGAACAAAACAGATTTTTACTATTTATTATGAAAACTTGACGCTTCCAAGATTCATATTTTCAAATGGAGTATTGGAAATTCTATACTAGCACCAAAGAATAGTTAAAACAGTAACAAGTACATCTAGTAAAATGTCGAAGAATGGTGAAGTGTCATCAAACCAGGGTAAAAATTAAAAAGCTCCGGTCAATTCCATATGTACTGGACGGATTATTTACAAACGCAATTTTGTGTGTGAGCAGTGTGTTTTTACAATTCATTAAATTTTAAATGTAATCGTTACTTTAATTCCAGGGCCTAGCAGGCCGACCATGCCGAAACCTGAATTGAATTTATTCGGTTCGGAGAGGCGCAAAATACTAGAGCTGCAGATCGATGGATCTTCTAGCGAGGGAGCTGCTTTCTTGCCATTTCCTGCCAACAGTGCAGCCCCAAAGCCTCGCATGCCGCCGCGAACAATCAGAGATGTGTTACCTGAGAACACAAGGTACTTCACAAAATACTTCTGCTTATCAAATGGTCAAATAGGTGTATCGTAGGGGAGGGAAGGCCTTAGGTTTGTATTTATTTTTATGTGGGCTCCCCTTTGTACACCTTGACCTTCTATTATACCTACCAACTTGGTATCTATTGATACCTACATAGGTTTTTAAAAACAAAACCCATCAATATGTTGCAGATAGATTTTATTACTAAAACCAATGCAGTATTGTGGTCATTGATTCAACCATACATGACCTAATAAAAGAAATCAATCTAATGTAACTTAAAATATGCACTTCATGTTCATGTATTTCATGTGCAGGGATAGGTGCCGGATTTATCCATCCATGCAGTCATCTGGCAAGCTGCAGCTGTCCGCCACCGAGATTTATGACTTCACTTCCGACGACCTGATGGACCTGGGCGAAATAGGACGGGGTGCCTTCGGAGCTGTCAACAAGATGGTCCATAGAAAGTAAATATTTTATAAATATAACATTACATTCACCCCATTACATTGATGAAAATAATTTATAGGAGTTCTTTTGTCTCATGTTTTGTCATATAGCTCTGTTGTGTTGTCATATAATTGTTTGATTTCAGAACAAACCGCGTAATGGCTGTGAAACGTATCCGCTCCACAGTAGATGAGAAGGAACAGAAGCAACTACTCATGGATCTTGAAGTTGTCATGAAGAGTAACGACTGTTTGTATATTGTGCAATTCTATGGCGCGCTTTTTAAAGAGGTATGGTGCTCTATATATGTGATGATTTTGTTATATCTGTTTAGCCATTTTTATGGGTACGTAAGCACTGGATCAATATGAATGTCTTATGCTCAGAAGGCAATAAGTGTAACTAAGTGAACTAAATTCATTATTAAATAAATTCATCAAAAAGTATGGTAATTTCAAAACTTAACTAATTTTTAAGCTTCACATGTGTTATTTGTAATATGACTGGTCATAAACACCAAGTTAATTAATTTCAGGGTGACTGCTGGATTTGCATGGAGTTAATGGATACATCATTAGATAAATATTATAAGTTCATATGTGAGCGGATGCAAACTCGAATACCTGAAAATATTATAGCTAAAATAACATTGGCTACAGTGAAAGCATTAAATTATTTAAAAGAGAAACTAAAAATTATTCATAGGTAAGATTCAATTTAAGACAACATTCAAGATAATGGTTCTGTTATGTTACATTTATTTATTGAAATTAATGTTTTTCACCCAACTGTGCACCACAAAGGATGGCAATGTGTTTACCTGCTGTATATATGTATGTAAACAAAAAACCCGACTGTAAAACAAATAAAAAAACAATACTAGTTAGGCGTTACGTTCTTAGCAGCTACTAACTAGTATTGTTTTTTTATTTGTTTTACAGTACGATTTGTACAGTCAGGACCCATTCTAAACATAGATAGGCAAAAATCTTCCTTATAATGGGTCCCGACTGCGTTACGTTCTTATCTTATTGGTATAGCCTTGTTTTTTTTTTTACGCAGTCAGGCTTTTTGTTTTTAATTAACTTTTTTTTCTTTTTTAACAGGGATGTAAAACCATCAAACATCTTACTAGACAGAAGAGGAAACATAAAGTTATGTGATTTTGGTATATCAGGTAAGCTTGTGGACTCGATAGCCAGGACCCGAGATGCCGGATGCAGACCCTACATGGCAGTGAGTATCCTTCTCTGTATAGACAAATTTTATATATTTAGTTTGTGTCTAAGTCCTTTTTCAAGTCCTGGAGTCAAAACTTAAGCTGTAAGCATGCCTAAAAAGACTAGCACGATAAAAAACTCAATTTTGTGGTCTCTATGACAACAGAGTCATTCTTCATTCAAATTGGATGTTTTAGTTGCCCAAGCCTAAGAACTAAGACGCGACTAAGCCTCTATAGCTTCAACTATTTCTTAGTGAGTGAGTTAAACAAAACACGCGCGGGTCTCTATAAAGGACTATTGAGTCTGTTACAGAAGACTCAAGTCCCCAAGAAGTCTAAAAGAAACAGAGCTTTGATTAAATAGCTAGAGTCCAGTCTAAAACCGAGTTGAGTCTTAGACACGAAGACTGCGCAGACTTGAGTCCTTACCAACACTTGAGTGAAGTGGACGTGTTGTGAAGAGTGTGACGTTTCAGCCGGAGCGGATCGACCCGGGGCGCGCGCGCGGCTACGACGTGCGCTCGGACGTGTGGTCGCTCGGGATCACGCTCATGGAGGTGGCCACCGGCGCCTTCCCCTACCCGCGCTGGGGCTCCGTGTTCGAGCAGCTGCAGCAGGTACGTTGCTGATGTATTCAGTTCTGATCGCCATGGACTACAGTTCACAGTCGAGAGCGACGTGAGCATACCGACCCCAGGCTGATGATCATGATTATGAAGATGCTGATAAAGATGAGGACGGTGGAAAATATAATTATACAAATGTTTCTATTTACAGCCGAAAAAAACACGGCCACTTGAATGTTTTTACAAATCTTACTAGAGTAAAAGGGCAATTTTTCTGAGTTTCTGTCTTGTAAATCCGTCTATTTGTAAGAGTTAATCTTCGGAACTACTTAACCGATTTGAATACAGTTTTCGAAGGTAGATAGAGCATGATCCGGAGCTGCATATAAGCTATGTTTTAATAAAATTGGATATCGGAAAGAAAAGTTATCGGCAAGTCGCGGGCCACAAGTATTAAATAATAATTTCGTAATTTGTATGTTTTAGGTGGTGCAAGGCGACCCGCCGCGCCTCACAAACGCCAACAGCAACCACGCCTTCTCACACAACTTCCTCAACTTTGTCAATACTTGGTGAGACTCCTACCACAGAATATTTAATAGTACTACTACAGAATGGCCGCGGAATCACCCGCCTTAATCTAGCCGGCGCCCTACTCGCCCATTGACTCACGTCATTTGTTTCATCCGGAGATGGAGAGTGGATCATTGGCCCGCGTAGTGGTACACACACATTTACAAGTGTACAGACGTCCTCGCACGCAAACATTGACACTTCATTCGAATTGTGTTCGAAATCGTGCTTTTATAGGCCGTGTCCGCGCTGTGCTCATACCATACTCAAGCATTATTGTTTCACTTAATACATACATAAACTCACGGCTGTTTCCCGTTTGGGTAGCGAGAGACCACAGAACGCCAATGGCTTCTATACAAGCATATGTACCTCGCTTCTTCCGCTTGCATCCCTCTCTTCAAGCAAGCTCCTCTTTCACTTTATACTCTCTTGTAATATGTACATATATCTATCTCTTGTATTCTGAATATTCAAGTATAAGTAAGGTACAACCATGAGCCTAATCTTTGGTAAAATCTTGTACCGTAATATATTTGAAAATTACGGGAAGTTCATATTCGCCCAACTCGAACAATCTCATAGTAAAGTTATCAGAATGTGAATGTTGTCACCAACCAGGCGCGGTCCCAGACAAATATTTTGGAAGGGGTCATGTTAAGATTTGAGGGGGGCTAACGAGTCACATAATTGACAACATTTAACAGTTTAACACGGCTATTTTCTTAGATTATTCTTTTCTTCGTAGGTCGTCAATTTCATAAAATGACGTCGAACCACTTTCTGCCACTGATCTATTATAGGACTAGATTTACAATCAGCCGGGAAAAAATGGCCCCTTAAACGGCTGCCCGGGCACCCGTTTGGCGCGCAGTCTCGTTTCGGTCGCAATAGACAACGACAACTGTCAAATGGTCAAACATGACGAAATGTGCGGTGAAAAAATGTGTTTATAGCACGAAAACAAGAAGAAGAAAAGATTGAATAGATTTCTTTAAGTTCTATTAATATTTTAACAAAATTAATGTGAACTCGTCATTATTTCGTGGTATTTAATCATTCATTTTCTTAGTACAAATTAACGGTTGTCACGGAACAAAAATCAGTGGAGTCGACAATTTTTTTTTTAATATATCACGTCGGTGGCAAGTATGTTTACGATCTACCTCTTGTGGTAAGCGGTCACCGTAGCATGTGGACGCCTGTTACACTAGGAATGTCATATACGGGATGTTTGTCTTGTAAATAAAATGATTTATATAAAGCTCGTAATAACTATAATGTTTCAATTTAAGATTTCCACAAAATCCTCACCGACGTGCACAATGGGCCACTATAATAGCTCAAGGCAAACAAGATGTACTTTTTAAGCCAAATCACTCTCTCGTGTGTTCGACCCATTTTCTGGTTTCCGACATATATTATTTAAACAATACCTTAGCCAGCACACAAACGGAGGCATTTTGGAAAAGGCACCTAAAACGAGTCGTCGCGGCGGACAGCTGGCGCAGACTAAATGAGTTTGATCCAGCTGGCTCTAACTCGTGTTACAAACGGTGAAGTCGCGTTGTCTCCTCTAGTACTAAGTACATATAACTCGATGGCTAGTAATTAATTGCTTATCGCCATTTTCATACTATTTTAGTATACATTGTATACTAATATATTTATTTATTGTTATACATCGTCGTAGCCGATTAATAAAATCATGGCAAAAACAATCAAAATTTGAAATGATAACAAACATAACACAGCACAGTTAAAGCACAGGCCGAGTCGGTAGGAACGTTTCGCCCTGTATTTACATGACGGGCCGCCTGTGCCCCGCACTCATGCGCGACATGCTTGTGTACGTATCGCAGCGAGGTTGAATGAGGCTTTCACTCTGGTTGGTTCTCTACTCATGTGCTAGAGCATAAGAAGCAATTTTGTTTCACATATGCTCAACATAAAGACGAACTTTTAGAGCATGAGAAGAAATAAAAATATTGTTCTATTTCCTATTTTCGTATTTTTATTCAAAGACCTTAAAATTATTTTTTATATATACACAAAGCGGCTCCATTCACTCCTTATTCATTCGCTGTTCATTTTGACATTTATATTATGAAAATTATTGATCAAACACCTCCAAAACTTGGCGTTTAATGTTTTGAAATATGCGTTTACAAATTTGACACTTAAGTCTTATAGTGTTAGGTTTACTTTTGTATAAAATATTTATCTTAACACATATTATAAAGAGGCGTTATTAGCATATTGGAACGTATTTTCTAATGTCAGCTTGCCCCATATTTTTCGACATATTCTGTTAGGAACTGTTCGTCCATATGTTATAATAAGTCTATGCTTTCTGCGCATAGCGCCCGCTCTTTTCGCTTGAGTGAGTGAATTAAGTGACATGACGTCATGCACCAGTTATCACTAAAACACTTTTTTTTCTAAAAGTAATGAAAGAAAATAATATGGTTATTTTTTTTGACTCCTTTAGGTAGAGATACCGAAATGGTTTTCGAATTACGCCCTACTAAAATTTTGAAATGTTATCAATGGGGACTATCGTTTCTTTGCTCATCAGTTGGCGCCACTGTTGACTAAGGTCCAGAGGTATAGCTGTCAAAGGCGACTTTAAAAGATCGGCGCCGAAACAAAGTTTTAAAATCTTGAACCTCATTAAGTTTATTAACTATAAATAACTATCATAATATCGAGTAGCTATGCCGGAATGTTGTGCAGTTACGTTCGTTCGAAAAAAAATCCGCTTTCAAAGCGTTTACACTCATCGCCAAATAATCCATATTTGCGATAATTTCACGAAGGAATTCACTTTTCAACAGGTAAATTAAAGCAATTATAGTTTATGTCACGAAGCCCGTCAAGCCCGCCAAAACCAGCGAAAAGTGAATGTTATTGGACCTCACGCGACACTAGCGCCTCTAGTGGCAAATTCACACGCGATAGGGCTATTGATAGAATGGTAATTTTTTACATGGAACCTACACTGGCCAACATGACACGACCTTACCTTAAAATTCCGTTGCAGCCTCATCAAAGAAGAGACGCAGCGGCCGAAATACAACCGTCTCCTGGAGCACCCGTTCATCAAGGGCATCGAGACGGGGCGCGCCGAGGTGGCCGCGCACGTGTGCGGCGTGCTCGACGCCATGGAGCGCAGCGGCGTCAGCCCCTTCACCGCCGACCAGCCCGCGCAGGCCTGGGCCGAGTGAACTCCGCAACTATACCACGGCACTACTTAGAGGGCGGACGACTTGAGCCGTTGACGCAGAGTGTATTACGTATCCGCGCGCCTTCTTAGTTGTATACACCGCGAGACAACTTAGAAGGCGCGCGCCGAAGCACTTGAGCCGTTGACGCAGAGTGTATTACGTATCCGCGCGCCTTCTTAGTTGTATACACCACACGACACTACTTAGAAGGCTGAAGACTTAGCCGTTGACGCAGAGCGTATTGCTTAATACGCGCGCCTTCTAAGTTGTATACACCACGACGCAATTTAGAAGGCGCGCGCCGAAGCACTTGAGCCGTTGACGCAGAGCGTATTACGTATCCGCGCGCCTTCTTAGTTGTATACACCGCGACACAACTTAGAAGGCGCGCGCCGAAGCACTTGAGCCGTTGACTCAGTGTATCGCTTAATCCGCGCGCCTTCTAAGTTGTATACACCACGATACAACTTAGAAGGCGCGCGCCGAAGCACTTGAACCGTTGACGCAGAGTGTATTACGTATCCGCGAGCCTTCTAAGTTGTATACACCGCGAGACAACTTAGAAGGCGCGCGCCGAAGCTCAAGTGCGTTGACGCAGAGCATATTGCTTAATACACGCGCCTTCTAAGTTGTATACACCACGACACAACTTAGAAGGCGCGCGCCGAAGCACTTGAGCCGTTGACTCAGTGTATTGCAGTTGATGCAGAGTCTATTATTGCTTTATCCACGCGCCTTCTAAGTTGTGTAAACCCGTACAACAAAACAAGGCTGACAGCCCTTCGGTCTCGTTGCGAATGCTACCATAGAAATAGGTCTAGGACAACCTTAATACAAATAAGCGTACTTTATACAAATGATATACGATTCTCACCTAGCGAATAGAATAGAATTGCATAGCAGGAATTCGGCGAAAGACGATCGCGTCAGTTGGAGTTTGGTTCTCTTTTTTATTCTCGAAGGAAAAAGAGAACATTAGTAATGGACTTTGAATGAGATTGCATCAGACGCGAGTAGCCGAAAGGATGCAATTTCCATTCAAATATAAGATTTATCACTTCTTTACAGATGGTCTAAATTCGTTTGCCATGTAGTAAAATTCGCATATATTCTCTACGTTTCGATCCGATAGGTGTGAATCGTTCCTTCAACGTGATAATGATAATAGATGTCGCTTGTATGAAAATTTTAAGCGCCACCTGTATATTGCTCGCAGAGAGCTTTTCCGATGTATGCCGCAATGTAAGGGGATTGTCAGTCTATCTAAATATACAAAACTCAAAGGTGACTGACATAGTGATCTATCAACGCACAGCCCAAACCACTGGACGGATCGGGCTGAAATTTGGCATGCAGGTAGATGTTATGACGTAGGCATCCGCTAAGAAAGGATTTTGCGAAATCCCCACGGGAACAGGAAAAAAAACGGGATTTTACATTTTAATATTTCTGCGCATACGAAGTTGCGGGGAAAAGCTAGTATAATATAATCCCCAAGACAAACAGTACTTTCTCTGTACGTCACTTGTGATGAAAGTGTTTAATGACAGTCCAAGCATGATCTAGACCAAATTTGATTAATTAAATAAGTAGCAGGTATCGAAAATAACTTAAGTATGCAACATCACAAACAGGTATATTTACCATATGACATCTGATACCGAAGCTATCTTATAAGGTTGATTTTCGACTTTACGAACAGAAAAATTACTGGTTGTCTTGGTGATCAGCAAGTGACATTCACAAATGAGCCCTCTGTTCTGTGGTAGCGTCCGACCGCATAAATATATCGGGATAAACAGAATGGAAGAGTAGGTTTATTTATTTGGGCGCCGATTTAAAATGTTGAACCGACTAACAAATCTACTTTTTTTGGAACATACAAATACTGATGAACAATACATTTTGTTTTTAACGGTCTTCACATGCGGAAAGCGGTCCGGATAAAACTGAATTCGCGTAGAATGGCGGCGGTCATTGAACCGTTATTTCTTCACGCGAGCTACATGAACTTTTTATTTTATCCCGATATAGTTGTGAATCTGATGCTGGCCCAGCTCTGAGCTTGGTTGATGAAACACTGACACAAATTACGGATACTGGGCATGTAATGTTTGCCCAAAGTTCAATGACTACAGACAAAGAACACTTGAATAAGCCAGTTTTAAATTAGGACAATACTATTTTATTTATTAAGAGAAACCAACTTCTATAAGCATTTTATGGTAGGTGTCACAAAACCCGGCTGGAGACTTTTCACGTTTATTTTGACGACGAAAATTCTATTGAGAAGCTGTAATTTGATTTGACATTGACACAACACTATTTTTTCAAAGTCAAAGCATTTTATTGCATTTCATGGTAACTTTAATGTCACTTCGCGACTACAACTCTTGGCTAATAACGTATGTAGGAGCAATTATAGAGCAATAATGGCTTTTCTGCCAAAGAAATCTACCCATAGATGTATCAATTGCCGTGTTAATATTGTGACATATAGAAGCAGTCAGATACTTAGAAATACACGATTTTCCCCATACAACTGCTTACAAACATTTCAAAAATCCATTCACTATTGAACAGGATGGATATGAATCTTTTTAAGGTTATTATTGTTTTATGATAAATGATGAATTATGACTTGTATTAAGTGTAATAGTTTTTGAATCTACTCATCAAACTACTTATGAACTCACAGATATCAATCAAATAAAACTTAATAAGTTATCAATGTCATAGTTTATGAAAACATTTCACGAATATTATTTTAAGTGTCCTTATAGTCAATTAATTTGTCCTGTCCTCTCGACTATGCTGGCGAAATAAATTGTACACAACAGTCATTAACCTTTTAACTGTAATGACAGTCAAATAACAATGGTCAGCTACAGTCGACAAAGTTTACAGAGTAAAATGAACTTTACGTTGCGTTTATTGTTCACTTTTGGGCTATGTTTCCAATGATGCGGCGGTTAAATAAGATAATGCATTTTCCTGTTACACTAGATGATATCAAATGTTTATTTTGGTTTATATAGAAGTGAATTGCAATATTCCTAGTCTCACCTTAAAATTAGTATAATCTCCTTTGTCTCACCTGATCCTAGCAAAGCAATACACACAGACTAACCATGAGGTTGGTCGTTCATTATACTTACATTTAATAAGGTTGCTTTCCAGTGATGTTTGGTTTAAATCTTGCACATCACTTTTGAGTTAGTCTTTTAAAGAGTGAAGTTGCATTTCAAGTCTTTCCAAGTAAAAAGAAAGATATCTAGTAATTATGTTAGAGAAAGTAGTAAAAATTCTTAACTTATATATTTAAATAGTATCTTCACCAAGAATTCACAATATTGAGAAATATTTTGTGACAAGTAGAATGGCTCCGATATATATTATGTACCCAGGTTCTCTAATCCATTATGTATTTATTCTTATGACATGTAAATATTTATTATGAATTTCTATTTCACATTATATACTTCTAGCAAATCATAACACTGCTTTATAGGTATATGATAGCAATATCCGTGGTTGGATAAATAAACAAAGAGAACCTGGTATTTAAAACATTGAACTGTATAAATCTATCTTTATGTGTGAAATGCTTGTCTTTTTTTTGGCTAATATTTAGGCATATGTGTAGGTAATTTTATAAAATTTGTATATACAGACAGATAATAATAATGAAACTGAGCAAAGGTATTAAAATAATTTTAAACAATAGTTTATGGCAGCATAACACTTAACAAACAGTTATAAACAGCAATGATATTTCACTAATCTACTTTACTCTATTTTTCTTAAATTATATTTGTTTTGGGTCTCATTACTATTGTATTATGTATGGCATAGTTTGAATTAAAATAGATAATGAAATAAAATTAGTATTTTACAAGTATTATCTTTTACTTTTTACTCTAAATCAACTTTATTCCCTATTCTAAATTTACTCTAAAACATTACCCATTTTAGTTGAATTCAGTACTTTTCCAAACTTAAGAAAGAGTTTACATTTTGTTCCGTCAGCAAGCTGTGGCGTTAGATATATAGGATCCATTACCCTGGGCTTCATATCGAAAAGAGGAGTCCAATCATCTACAGGCATGATCCTGTCTTGTCTTCGGCCCCAGAAGTCAACTATGGACATTTTGATAAATTTGTTGTCTTCACTTACATATAGGAAGCCAATCACATTCCTGAATGGTAGACTAGCCAAAGAAAACAGAATTGCTCCAGTGACACCTGGAAGACAAACTTGGAATAAGTCATCTGATGAAAAAAGATCTGCTGGTGATGATCATTAGCAGATCTTTTTAACGTTTTCTTAAAAAGATCGAAAAAACTCATTGACTCTGTGCATTAACTCAAGGGCCACTTGTAACAAGCTACTAAGCTCTGGTTAGCCTCTCTGTTTAACTCAGGTTTAATAGTATTGACTTAACTAGAGTTAGAGGCTGACATTGGTTAACAGGGCTGGTGCAAGTCGGCCTAACATGATCATTTACTGGGATTACTTGCCTATATAGGCTGCAGCTAAGAAAGACAGTTCAGGTATGGTACCAACAGTTTCTAATAAGCCGCAACCAGGCACAGCTACGGCGGTACCAATCATGTGGTACTTTTTCATCTTATTCAATGTTGCGATATGTCTAGCAAGAGGAAACGAGAACACTGTTTCGAACTTTTTATCGCGATTCTGAGTAGCATTCGAATCCGTACTGCAGTTCTTAGATATACTGTGAATAGGGCTACGAATGGCTGTGTAGCTTACATTCCTCAACCAAAAATTTACTGACAAAATATTACTCCGCATCATGAACATGTACAATTGATTTTTTCGCTCAATTAATTAGTTCTTACGTTTATATCCTTAAATTTCTAACCTCAACCACAATCCAAAGCAATAACAATACAGATCGTACCGTACAGACACAGCTGGAATTGACATTGACATCGCTGTCACCGACAAATCGTTCGGCACCGACAGCTCTGTTCGGTTCAGGTACTGTAAAAAATGTCGGTTCATATTGAACAAGATTTGGAATTTTTCCGTTCCGTTCGTGTGCGGTGGTAGGTGGTTCAAACATATGGGACCGTTGCCTCAGAACATTGAGCGTTCCCTTCGCCTGGGCGACGGGTTTCCGAATGCGGTGTTCAGATTCGGAAGCCGATAGGCACGCTTTTCATACAACATGTTCAACATGGCGCACACGTTCTGACTTTTTCCAGCTTTTTCCATACGAAAAAAAGCGTAAAGACATCAGGGCTTGTAATCGGTTAATTATAAAAAC
Organism: Aethes cnicana; assembly: GCA_963971205.1. Taxonomy (NCBI): domain Eukaryota; kingdom Metazoa; phylum Arthropoda; class Insecta; order Lepidoptera; family Tortricidae; genus Aethes; species Aethes cnicana. The sequence goes on from OZ020282.1 coordinate 6,751,816, forward strand.
CCCGAAATAGGCAAAGATTTAGAATTATTTTTTACTCTTAATGTGGAACTCTATAGTGTATTTAGGTTGTTACTTCGTATTATTTTATCGCCTTAAACATGAAATAGTAAACGAAAGAACGATAAAGAAACCGGTTTATTTGTATGGGGACAAAAACCGGTTACAAGCCCTGAAAGACGTCACCCAGAGAACCACCGTACACGTACGGAAATATTCAGATCAGAAGGGTCCGAATCGCGCCAACGCTGTTCAATGTACACGTGTATTTTTTTACGGTCTTTTCTACGCGTCTTAAAAATGTGTGAATCCGAAAATTTTATGTGTGTCCATATATGTTATTTATTCTTATTCAGAACCATCAAAAAGAGCAATCGATTCATAGTCGTTGTCCAAAACGCTTTTCCACGAAAGCGGACCTCTACGCACTGGTGGAAGAGACGTCTGCGTTACAGGCGTTCGGAATTCTGAGTCGGAATTCCTAATCTGAAAACCGCATTCGGAAACCTAACGCTTGCCAGCCTAAAGTAGACCCCAGAATTATTTTGTTTATGAATTTCTTTGACATTGACGTTTATCAAAACTGTCAAAACTGTTCAAAACTTTATTCACGATTCACGTTCACGTGCTTAACAATAGACAGAAGCATTGTTTTGATGAACTTGAATTAAAATTGTACATTTTGGAGTTGGTTTCACATAGAAATACGACATGTAAAATGGCCTTTCTACTCAAAGAAGTGTAAGTTATTTTTTTGAATACATTATCGGACATAATCATGTTCATATAGACATAACCTATAATACACTGCTTTGTTGTCTTAAATATAAAATGAATTAGGGAAATTATCAATACGGTTGGATGTCAGGATACAAATTTACTTATGTGCCATTTCATAGCATTGCCTGCCATGTTTACCAAAATTTCATATATTTAATTTAAATACTATTCTAATATAGATTCACACAAAGTTTCGTTTCATAATATAAGTAAAGCAGGATAAAATACTACCATGTTCACACTTTCTATTACAGATATGAAAAGAATGCTGAGTATACAGCGTTTTACACTGGTGGAGACATAACTTGGAGTTTAGATGGATCGCATCTATTTTGTCAATGTAATGATGTCATCCAAGTTATTGATATCAATACATGCTCACAGACTTTAGCCATTGGAGAGTCCAGTGAAGATGTAGAAGGTGATCCAATATACACATTTAAGTTGTCTCAAAACAATGAGGTCATAGTGACTGCTCATAAAAGTGGCCTTATGAAGTTATGGGATAGACATTCGGGCAAGCAACTTAAAATGTGGAGGTCAGGGCACAAGGGGCCTGTTGCACGACTTGCCTTTGATTCTACAGATTCGAGTATTGCTTCTGGGGGCTCTGATGGTAACATCCGAGTCTGGGATCTCAGCCACCACACCTGCACCAGCAGTTTAAGAGGAGCGATGGGTGTCTTCAGTGTTCTGGAGTATCACCCGGATGCATCAAAAGAATTAATATTTGGAGCGGCTGATGACACAAAAATCAGATCTTGGAACACTAAGACTGGTAAAGATCATGTTATATACACTGGCCATTTTAGTAAAATCACATCATTGCAATTTACTCCTGATGGTGAACACATGGTGAGCTCTGGCAGGGACAGAGTTCTGATTTTATGGAATGTACATGAAAGTAAAGCACTGAGGACTGTTCCAGTTTATGAGAGTATTGAAGCTATGATATTGTTGCCTCCTACATTCAAGGTACCAAATTTTAAGAAAAAATTGGAAACTGAAGGAATTTACATTGCCTGTGCTGGTGAGAAAGGTATTGTAAAAGTTTGGAATGTGCAAATGAGCAGGATAATGTATGAGCAAACCAACAGTCTTGTATCTCCAGCACAGGAAGAGGGTGGGCTGGCTGTGACACATTTGTTATTCAATGAAGCTCGGAACATGTTGTCTGTGGTCACCTTTGACCATAACATAATTATTCATGAACTAGAAACTTTCAATTGCATGAAACAAATGGTGGGATTTACAGATGAAATATTAGATGTAATATTCATTGGCAAAAATGAGGCACATTTAGTTGTTGCAACTAACAGTCCTGATTTGAAATACTATGACTTGGACTCTATGAATTGCCAGATTGTCAAAGGGCATACGGACATAGTTTTGTCCTTAGCAAGTTTTCCAACTAAACCTGAAATGTTTGTGTCATCTGGAAAAGATAACTCTGTTAGAATATGGCTGCAAAATAACTCCAATCAAATAGTATGTTTAGGAGTTGGAGCAAGGCATACTGCATCTGTAGGGTCTGTGTTCACTTCCCAGGTTTCAAATGATTTTTGTGTTACTGTTGGCCAAGATAATTGTGTAAAAGTGTGGAACATCCCTAAAGACATTGAAACAGCTGATCAAAAACTAAAATCGAGCCACACAGAACTAGCTCATCAGATGGACATCAATTGTGTTTCGGTTTCACCAAATGATAAAATGATCGCCACGGGCTCTCAAGACAAGACTGCCAAACTGTGGACAAATGAGCTGAGTCTACTGGGAGTGTTGAAAGGTCACAGGAGAGGGGTCTGGTGCACTCGGTTTTCACCTGTAGATCAAGTAGTGCTCACTTCATCTGCTGACTCTTCAGTGAAACTGTGGTCTATTGCCGATTTAAGTTGCCTTAAAACATTTGAAGGTCATGAAAGCTCAGTCCTAAAAATCGAGTTTCTGTCTAAAGGGCAGCAAATAGTTTCATGTGGTGCCGATGGACTTTTAAAACTATGGAATATTAAAACATCAGAATGTAAAATGTCTTCTGATATTCATGACGGGAAGATATGGGCAATGGCAGTAAGCAAAGATGAATCCAGAATAGTAACAGGTGGCTCTGATTCCAAGTTGGTAAAATTCCAAGATGTTACGTTAGAAAAAAGGGAGAAGGCTGCAAAAGAAAGGGAAGAAATTATTTTGCAGGAACAAGAATTAAGTAATCTCTTACATGATAAAAAGCTTATCAAAGCTTTGAAGTTGGCATTAAGAATGGAGAGGCCACTGCATGTCCTGAAAATAGTGAATGAAGTTTTAAAAACAGGGAATGATAAGCTTTATGAGACTTTGAAAGAAATCAATGAAACCCAGAAAAAGACATTGTTGAAATTTGCCTCAGAGTGGAATACTAATAACAAAAATTGTCATGCTGCTCAGTTGGTTTTTACCATCCTAACACCTGAACTAATATCTGGTAATCTTAAACTACCATCCCTAGGCAGCTTCATAGAGGGAGCACTGCCTTACAGTGAAAGACATTTTGAAAGATTAACAAATCTATTACAAGATCTTAACTTTATTACATATACAGTTAACTGTATGCAACCTCATGCTGTTAAAGATAATTAAACAAAAACATAGAAACGGTTTTCTTATTAATATACCTAAGTGCCTACATGTTCAAACATACATTTACAGTTTATTACAATTTCAAATGATACAAAATGAATAAATTGGGTGGGTAGTTTTCGAAAGAGATGAAAAGTATACTTGTATAAAGTACTTAATACTGAGCCACTTTTGAGTGCTTCGTACCTATAGTGCGACATTAATTTGCGATAATTATCTTTCTGTATTTCTGTATTTCATTCAAGGTGAAGTTATCCTATAAGTATTTAACTCTGTTTAATTTACTTATTTTATTGAATGTTGGTCTCTATTACAAATTACCTACCTATATGCAAAATATTTCGTATTGACGTTAGAAACAGTAAGCACATGCATGACTTAAATCCGTCCATATCTTCATAGTATAATTACGCTATTACTTTTCACGTGACTAGTTGTTACTCATCGTGTAAGCTTTAGAAATGTTTGGTCAATACGTTCAAAGCTTTAAAAGTGCGTCAAAGGCGCGCCGGCGCAGCCGTGGCGGAGGCAGTAGTGCCGAGACGATTCCGCGCAACGGTCACGCGCAGGCGCGAAGTGGCGCGCTACTCGACACGCCAGTATGTCAACGGTCACCGTCGTCGCGATCTGCATCTTAACTTTTAGTTGGAAACACGCTTATGGACAAAAACCGGCAAAGTAAGTTACTTGTAAAATGTATTCCATTTTTATTTAAATTAAACTATTGCACCAGAGAAGTTTAGAAACGATCGGAGAAGCTTATCCTCATTATATTTATTTTTAACTATATATACACGAGTAGGGATTAAATTAATAGAATTAGGTATTGACACGTAAATGCAGCAAGTAAGTTGCATTTCTCCGCGGGTATAGTTACGTAATATATTTTACATCACCCTTGGCCATAAAGTGGGATTTTCTGCCCGCTACGCCGAGAGAAAATCTCACTTCTTGGCCAAGGCAAGACGTAAAACTTTTGACAAACCACGGGCGGTAATTCGTAAAGCCCCAGATCGTATATTTATGGCCCTCACCTTCGGCTCGGGCCACAGAAACCTGCGATCTGGGACATTTACGAATTCACCACCCTAGGTTTGTAATGTACTATTTTAATACAGTTGCTCAAAAAGTGCTACTTTACGTAGCTGTTTAGCGTGCGCAAAGTTGTTTTTTGCGAACTAGTGCTTTTCTCTTTTCCCAGTGACTCAATCATCACCGACATGTGAGATTAATAATTCAGTCAGCCAAACACTTAATTTACCAGCAAAAACTTTCAATATCACACTCAATAATCTCGTCCCGAGTCTTGCCACTCGCCTGCGGCTCGTAGCAAGATATCTCGTTACTCGTGAAGTAATGACACACTTTCCACACTAGTATCGAATTGTACTATTATTAAATTTAAGTCTGCCGCTGTATAAATATTCTCTATTTTCTTAACGCACTTAATTAATTTTCGGAGGAGTGTGGGTGATAAGTTTTTCGTAGGTATACCTTTTCCCATGCCACACTTAGTATAAAACATAATTACACACAGGTAATTCTAAACAGAACATTTAAAAAACCCTCGACATAGGTGTACGCCCTCACCAAAAGGATCAATAATTTTCAAAAAGCTGAACCGAACGCTGAATTTTTTCTACAAATAATACCTAAAGTAGCTAAGAACACTCGATTCAATCGTCTATCAAATAAAAAACTCAATAAAAATCGGTTGATCCGTTGCAGAGCTACGAAGCGACAGGTGGCGACAGACACAAATACATACCTACGTCAAACTTACTTATTAAGTACTAGCTTCTGCCCGCGACTTCGCCCGCGTGGAATTCGGTTATCGCGTTCCCGCGGGAACTATGCGTTTTACCGGGATGAAAAGTAGCCTATGTCCTTTGCCGGGACCCCAACTATCTGCATGCCAATTTTCATCTCAATCGGTCCAGCGGTTGAAGCGTGAAGAGGTAACAGACAGACGGACAGAGTTACTTTCGCATTTATAATATTAACTAGCTTCTGCCCGCGACTTCGCCCGCGTGGAATTCGGTTATCGCGTTCCCGCGGGAACTATGCGTTTTTCCGGGATAAAAAATAGCCTATGTCCTTTCCCGGGACTCCAACTATCTCCATACCAAATTTCATCTCAATCGGTCCAGCGGTTGAAGCGTGAAGAGGTAACAGACAGACAGACAGAGTTACTTTCGCATTTATAATATTAATATGGATATTATAATATTAATATGGATATCACCCCTCTTTCGCGGCGGGGGCTTTACCTAGTAGTAACGAAGTATAGAAACGGGATTGTTCTCTTCTAAGAGTAGATAAGTAAGTATTTATGTTATGGTACATATTTAATAATAGTGAACTCTACTCGCCTAAAAACCTCCAACATTTGCATAATTTTTTGATAACTCAATTAAAAATACACTTAATGTTATCACGGACTATTCACATCATCGGTACCATAACTTAGGTTTTGTCAACTTTACACAAGAAATAAGTATAACAGAAACATAATAACTATTGTTTGATAACGATATTAATGTAAGTAATATCTATTTCTCTTAATCTGCACGTTTGTCGTACAAATCGCGTATCCGGACTTAATTTGCTGAGCGAATGCATTTTATCTTTACTAGGTACACATATTTAACTACCTACGTACTTATTTGTTTTAAACGCACACGACTTGAAATTCAATTTATCCAAAGTGTCATTACATTAAATTAGCAATCCGTCATAACAATGGGTAGTAGACGCATCCGTACATGATCATGCGCTGGCAACGGACTAAGTAATACCACCGTACGCTATAGGCTAGGCCAACCACCATTCACCATGCCATGATATGTCAATAACATTTGAAACACTAACACTTTTCTATCATTTATGCCATTAGGTAGGTACTTTGTTTATTTTGTGACCTGCCTATCCGATTGCATTTCAACTTACCTTTGTTTTTTTCTTTTGTTGTGGTTTTGCCATAGGTAACCAAGTATTACCCATTTACCACACGTTCAACGAACGTTCCTCGGAACTACTGTATTTTAATTTGCAATTTAATCAACAGTTTCTTGTTCAAATCTTAGTTTCCCTCTTCAAGAACACATTTCAATGCTTACTTAACGAGCACGGCTAAAATTCACATTTATCAAAATAAATAACTGTCTTAGCAGATGCTACTGTGCTTGCGTACGTAACCGGCAGATAACACTAAGCCTTTGTGATGCAGAACGGTTATAAAGAGTTATTGAAACGTGTTACATCAGATTGTCAGGAAATTAAGGTTCTTTCACCTTCTACCTCTCGCATGCAGAGTGCAGAGGGTAGGGGGTTCGAATCCGGCTCGCACACAGGGCTCGCACCGGAGTTTAATTATGTGCGATCTTCAATTTGAATTTATCACTGCGCTTTTCGGTGAAAGAAAACACCGTCAGGAAACCTGAACGCATCTACGAAGTAATTGAAGGATGTGTGTGATTTTGTGAAGTCCCAAATGCGCACTGGGGTCAAGTGGGGAGTAGGTATATATACATAGTCCAAACCCTATGTTGATGAAAGGCCTGTGTGCCTATCAGTAGGCCGTACGTAATAGGTTGTTGTGGGGTGGTTGCATGGATAGATAAGTTGTATTACCTATTTAATTTGAATTTACCGGGATCTCTCTGTTCCCTATAGGATCGCGCAGCTACATTTAAAGTTAAACTTGACGGGCGAGCGATCCTATAGGGAACGGGAGATCCCTATTTAAGACTTCGAATATAGCCCCTGGTCACGTGACTTCAGGTGTTTAATGAGGCGGCGCTAATATTCTTGTAACACGATGTTTTCCTTTACCGAAAAGCTCAGTGGTAAATTCAAATTAAATAGGTAATATTTTAAGACTTCGATCTTTGTGAAACAAACTAAGTGTCATAAAACCTGTTGTCAAATAACCACAATCTTTTATTCTGTTTACTCAGGATTATTTATATAATCCTATAATAGTCATGACGAAACCTGCACGCATCTACGAAGTATTTCAGTGATATGTGTGAAGTCCCCAATCCGCACTGGCCCGCATGGGAACTATGGCCCAACCCTCTCGTGATGAGAGGAGGCCTGTGCCCAGCTGTAGGACGTAAATATACTGTTGTGGTGGTGGTGATAGTACCTATTAGAAAACTTCACTGCAATTTCCAATTTTCAACGTTTGCCAATCGTTGTTGTTAGGTCCCAAAAGTAAAGTCCGCAGAGAATGACTTTTCAGCGATGTTCTTCTATTCTATTTTCTAGAAAAACAAACTCGCGCTATTTGCGCTTTCCGTTCGGCCTCAGACCGAGTGATGAACAATATGTATAAAGAGGATACGTGAGCTGAGCCCCTTTTCAGATTTGAGAAATTTAAATCAATGTTGCTGTCTCGCAGGCGCGGGCGGAGCGACAAAAGATGCGATAAGGACAACTGCAGCTCCCTCGAAATATCCGACGTAAAAACTCAGAATCGAGGTTTCGTTCTCGACATTTTCCTCCTCCAAAATTAAACCAATCGTAATGAAATATTTGGAACTGGATGAGAAGGAAGTTATCTGTGTCTGCGTTTATTATTGTTGTTTTGTATACCAGGCATTTCTTTGCGGACTATTCAATCGGGTCGTTTTCAGCACTGTTTGGAGTCACCTAGTTCTATTAAGAACAAAAATATCACTAAAAGCAAAACGTACCGACACAGATACTGACGAAACTGATCTTATTTCAAAAAATCATTGATCTACGATCAAAATCCAGGGAGGAATATGTCGAGAACGTTTGTATGGAAAAATGACCGATAATGATATCCGCATAAGTGTAAAAAACAAAAAAAAAGATTCAAAATCTTAATCCAGATTAACATATCTAGTTATAATTGTAATCGTTTTACTTTGTTTGTAAATTTCACGTCATTCTTTCTATACCTTTTTATATAAAAAAGATCTCTTCAAATTAAATATATTCAGTATTCACATTTCACACTAAAAACTTAGCCCTATACTGTTACTATAACACTAATCAGCATCTATTGAATAAATTATGGTACCTAATTGCTTCGATTGCTATACTTACCTACCGACCGACGTAAGTAAGTAAATAACCTTCAGGTGAGCGTCAGTCAGGCTTTTTGCCGCCAAGAAAAGTAGTGCTCGTAAATTTGTGACGTTGCTATTTAACTAGTAACTGCCTAAGACTGTCGGCATCCGTAACACGCAACACGCCTGATTTAAATAAAGTCAATTTTGATGATCATTTCATTTCATAGTAGTTAAATCTACACTTTATTTTACTGTAACTACTTAATCGCTTTTTTTATTTTTAAATGCTTAATAAGGAGCTTTTAGTACGCCGAGTTCGTATTTATTTTGTAATTTAAATGCGCTTATCTTGTAAAGGTGTATTAATTTCAGTATATGTAAGGTTTCGGTAAATGATCTCAGAAACGATTTGGACGAAATTCGCAATAAACAGGTTTACGGATGTGAAAAAACGATCTCGTCTCATATCAGGGAAAACTATCTTTTTAGCTATTTTCACTCGAGCAAAGTTCGGTCGCCCAGGTACAGTCGCCATCAGGTACTTATATGGAGTAAAGAAAGTGATCATAAATATCTGAAATCTGAATACGATCTTATTGTCAAAACGTTAGAGTGCATGTTCAGATACTTATGATCACCCTTGTTCGCTCAGATACATTTGATGGCGACTGTGGAACGATAGGTCGCGGGAATCCCATGGAGGCGAACGGCGCAGGATCGATCTGTGTGTCGAATAACTATTGGGGAGGCATGTTACGGAGGCACGATAGGAGTCCAATTCTACAAAAATGTTGGTAATTTTATTTTGATTTGATGACGATACATTTTTACACAGATTTCTTCCTTATGCAAAAAATTCACAGATTCACAGACGACTATCGAGCAAATTGGAAAAATGTGAAAAATGATGGAAAAATGTCGTTCTGACTTTTTTCAAAAACGTTAGGCTACAGGGTTAGGGTTCGTGAAGGTCGCGGGAAACCGGTGGAAGCAAGTAGCACAGGACCGGTCTGAGTGGCGAGCCTTGGGGGAGGGCTATGTCCAGCAGTGGAGGTCCTTCGGCTGAAATGATGAGGCTACAGGGTTTCCCTTAAACCGATGATCGTCTTTATTTTAGGCTCAAATTGCAGCTGACTAAATGGTCGTTTCCAAAATATCGAGAACCAAAATCAAAAACGGCCATGACTTTTATCCCTTAGAGCTCTTGTGAATACGCGTCTTTTGAGCCTTTTTTGAATATCATAATCTTCACAACTCTCCGAGATGTAAGGGGATAGCACTTTTTCGTGAGGAGCCTATACTGGAGCGAACGAAAAGACATTTCCAATGTCAACAAATCAGAGGTGCGAATACGTGGAGAATTTATAAAACAGTTTATGTATCTTAAGTATTCTCAAGGTAGCATAGATAGGTAGGTAGTATAATGAATATCATGTATATTCGGGAAGCAAATTCATTGTATTTATAAGGAACGTTAAAACGTCGCGGCATTCAAATTGAACTTTAAATCTAGCTGTTTAAAATTAGTGTATGTACAGTAAGATGCACGAAGAGAAATGTACCATGCGCATGAGTAGGTATGTTATGTATAATTCGAGGCATTTTTATCCTCGGATTAGTCCGGACTCGTCCTCAGCGGCAGATTAAGTATCTTCGGCCGGATAATCTCTTAATTACTTCTATGAGCGCCGAATCGCGTTATATTTGAGCAAGTCTCAATGAACTCTACTTGGAACATTTTGAATGATTATTTTGTAAGGATTACGGTACCTACTTAAATGTACTTATTATAAACTTTACTCCGTTAAAAATAAATAGTACAAAGTAAGTGAGTTAAGTGTAGAAGCCGTGGTGGCCTAGTGGTTCGACCTACCGCCTCTTATGCAGAGGGTCGGGGGTTGGATTCCGGCTCGCACCTCTAAGTTTACTAATGTGCGAAATTCACTTTGAATTTACCACTGAGCTTTTCGGTGAAGGAAAACATCGTGAGGAAACCTGCATGCATCTGCGAAGTAATTCAAGGATGGGTGTGAAGTCCCCAATCCGCACCGGACCCGCGTGGGGACTGTAGCCCAAACCCTTTCGTGATGAGAGGAGGCCTGTGCCCAGCAGTGGGACGCAAATAGGCTGTAGTAGTAGTAGAATAGTTAAAAGCGTAGGTATTAACATACTCAATCACGTTCAGACGGCTAATAAACTACTTATGGGGTGTAATTTGACACAGTGATACCTAGTGTAGGTATATACCATATATACCTACTGTCGCGTCTCTAACATGAATATTAAAATAAACTATCAAGTCTACATATAATATTCCTAAACGATACTGAACACAAAAACGATCTTAAATTTCATAGTCTTCTTTCTGAAACAGTTTCAAGAAATGTTCATAATTTGTGAATGTTTTTATAACATTACCTAAAAAAATAATATAAAGGTTCTTCAACAACCAAATTCATTCCCATATTGAAGTTTTCAACGGGTGCCCTGAAAAAGAGTTATTTTTGCCGATTACGTATTAACTTATTATTATTGTTGAAAACAAAAAGATTACTGTATAGTACTTAGCTTACTGTTGATTCTGACCGCCACCGTATTATTTAGAATAGAATAGAACTATTTATTTGTCATATTTTTATGAGGTACTAGCTTCTGCCCGCGACTTCGCCCGCGTGGAATTCGGTTATCGCGTTCCCGCGGGAACTATACGTTTTTCCAGGATAAAAAGTAGCCTATGTGTTATTCTGATCTATAAGCTACATTACTGTAAAGTTTCATTAAAATCCGTTTAGTAGTTTTTGCGTGAAAGAGGAACAAACATCCATCCATACATCCATCCAAACAAACTTTCGCCTTTATAATATTAGTAAGGAAGTAAGGAAGTAAGGATGGTAATTATTTTTTAATGAAAATTTCAGTAGTTGAAAATCGCATTAACTACCTACTATAACGACTGATGATAAATATACTTTAATTACTTGTTTAATAATGCGGTTTAATTAATCTAACAATCTAAACATGTTAGCAAATTTTGCAAATTTTTCGATACTTCTTTCCCAATCCAATCCACATTTCACACACAATTGATGGCGGCGCGGCGCGAAGAAATAGGTATAAGGCCCTTTTAATATACTAATTTGCCATGATATTGTTTTGACTTTATCACAATCAGAAGGGACTAAAATCGTGGTGGCCTAGTGGTTTGACCTACCGCCTCTCATGCAGAGTCGGGGGTTCGAATCCGGCTCGCACCTCTGAAATTATTTATGTGCGAAATTCAATTTGAATTTACCACTGAGCTTTTCGGCAAAGGAAAATTACATCGTAAGGACACCTGCAGCACGCATCTGCGAAGTAATTCAAGAATGTGTTTGTAGTCCCCAATCCGCACAGGGCCCGTGCGTGGGGACTATAGCCCTCTCGTGATGAGTAGGAGACCTGTACCCGGTAGTGGGCCGTAAATAGGCCGTTGGTTGTTAATGGTGGTGGAAGGAACTTAACACGATGCTTTGCGATTTTAATGTCGTTTTCTATGGGCCTACGGGTTCTTCTTTTAGAGTCATGAAAATGTGCTTTGCGGATATTACCTAATACATATCCAGGTAGAACTTATGTAAGTATTTATATGTTAACATAAAGTATTAACTTTGGGAGTATCGCGTCCTACTAACGATATCTTAATTCAAACAGTTACCTAGACCTTTTAATGCATTCACTGCCACTTCTGTTTTACGAACTTTCGCCAGGTGCCACATCTGTCTTTAAGGGAACATTGCAACGCACATGTGCGTTCAAGGCACTGCGGGAAAGTCAGCAAAACGCATATATGCGTCGGTGGCAGTGAATGCGTTAACTTTGTGTGCCTTTTAACGTTACATAGGCAAAGACAAATTCTCTATCCCCGTGCTCACGCGTCACGACGTTCAAACCGAACTTTAAGCATCTAGATCTAAAGTTCAATTTGAGCGCTGTGACGCGTTAGCGCAAGGGATAGGGAATGTCCCTTTCCCTATGTAACGTTTCGAATAGAGCCCCTGGATAGGTACCATATTTACACAAAGCTCAGTAGTAATTTTCTAAACATTTAATTTAATAACTCTATATAGTTTACTCAATTAAAACTTGCTTCCTTTTAAGTTTAGTCTTTAATAGCAGTCATTATCAGCCGTTATACCTAGCACCTGGCCATGTTTACGGCTGGCTAGGGAGTGTTAGTAATATCAATATGCCTCACTTGTGTCATATTATGAGTGCAACATGCATGCATATTAACAGCAAGTAATTATTAGTGATTTTGTGCCATTTATGCTAACCTTGCTAAACCTGTGGGCGTCCGTAGGTCTATATAATAATATGAACAATCGTTTAATACCTTAGGCAGCCCGTGCAAGTAGGTACGAGTATATACTCGACAGCCAGTCAGCTTGCTTGCAGGTTTAGCAAGGTTAGGTTTGCTGCTGAAATCTATATAGATTTGAGAGAGATAAATAAGACTACAAGCATTCTGTGTAAGGTCTCGGTTAACAACGCATCCGAAAACGTAACCACTTACCATTCAGGTGGCCCAGTACACACTCGTTTGCTAACCAATGATATCCATATTATATTATACTAGCAGACTCCGCGGACTTCGTAAAGCCTTAGATTTTTTTTTGCGTATGAAAAATAGCTTGCGTCCTATTCTCAGAGCTACTGAATAATACACTCCAAATTTCATAAGAATCGGTCGAGCCGTTTCGGAAGAGTTTGATTACAAACACTGTGACACGAGAATTTTATATATTAGAAGATATTATATATATTATAATATTATAATGCGAAAGTAACTCTGTCTGTCTGTCTGTCTCTTACCTCTTCACGATTCAACCGCTGGACCGATTGAGATAACATTTGGTATGGAGATAGTGGGATCCTGGGAAAGGACATAGGCTACTTTTTATCCCGGAAAAACGCATAGTTTCTGTGGGAACGCGATAACCGAATTCCACGCGGGCGAAGTCGCGGCCAGAAGCTAGTAATAAATAAAACAAAGAAATAAATATGGCATCCTTTACGAGGGTGGTTTGATAAGTCAGTGACTTTTTGCAGAAAAAAATTTTTTTTCACCGTTTTTAATTTTATTTCTCTACATAATCTCCTTTCAACTCCATACACTTCATCCAACGATGTTCCAGCTTTTTCAACCCCTCCAAAAAATATTTTTTGTCAAACCCTGAAAAATATGCTTCAGTTTCAGCTATGACTTCCTCATTTGATGAAAATCTTTTCCCACCGAGCCATTTCTTCATGTTTGGGAATTAAAAAAAACACATGGGGCCAAATCCGGAGAACAAGGTGGGTGGGGCAGTATTTCGTAGGGTGAATATCAGATTTCATGTTTTGGACTTGTCCACCCATGTTAACTTCATGAAAATTAAACTATATGAGTCAGGTTTTTTTGTGGGTAAAGATCTTACTGGGAAGCAACATTGCCATCAAAAAAGGCAATGAATAATAATTCAGAAGTTATCAAAACAAAAATTTGAACTTTAAAAATCTAAGCTCTTTGGCGCGTCCACCACTATTTTTTAAACAATTATAATTTTATTTTTTACTCCGAATTTGACGTCTCCAATTGTGTTTCCTGTATTTAGAAATGTTTAATTATACAAAAGTCAACTAGAATATTTTTTGTAATTGTCTGGTCAAAAGTTATTGTAAAATCAATTTTGTCCTACCCAAAAACACCTCATTTCTTTGGCGTACTTGAACAGTCTCGCATTTTGTTATCATTTTACCTAGACTAGTCCCACCTCGCGTCCCCGCTTCCTTTAATTGCCATCTAACATCCGACTGGTGCAAACCTGAGCATAGTTTGACGTGTTTCGGAAAAATATTTTATACATCACCGTTTGCGGACTTTTTTCCGCTAAGCGCCTAATTTCTTCGGCGACCGAATTCACAGTCAATTTCTACTTGAATTTTTCAATACTTTTTTAGTGAATGTATGCTGCGATTATCTACATCTATAGTTTTGATTTGAAATTATACTTTAAATACTTATGGATGTAAAAATATATTTATACCCTAATCTCATTTCTTTGGCGCTAATTTCTTTGAATTTCTTTGGCATTTAGTGTCAAAGAAATTAGATTTAGCCATAGAAATTAGAAGTTCATTGTCAATTTTCCTAAAGATATATCACAAATATCTCTTTTATTAGATTTAATTGTTTTTGTAGATTGTTTTATTAATGATCATTCCTAAATCTATCAATAATACAAAAAAAAAACTTACGCTAAACAACCATCAATAAAACGAGTATTTTTCTCTGTTCAGATTAAATAAATGTTATATTCAAAGATTTATATAAAATATAGCAAATTTAGCAATTTGTTGTGTTTATATACTTAATATAAAAAATGCAAAAATAATATGTTGCAACATTTTAAATAAGTATAACATTTTATCGTACAGAATAACATGGATACAACTATATTGTACAAAGTCGAACCGATTCAATATCCAAAGAAGAAGAAATCGGCAATTAAAATCAAACAAATACTAAACAATGAAAGTTCCTCTTACTAGGTAAAGAAACCAAAAATTTAAATAACTAAAAAAAGGCAAACAAAAGATGAAAAGTTGAAAAAGAGCAAAGAAGCGTTTAGAAGATATTAAATTCTTTAGGTTTATCAAAAATAATGAAGAATTCAAACAAGAGAAAGGTACCACGAAATAATCGAAAAAATGTTTTTTATGGGTTATGGGGAAGAATTTAAAAATAGTTGTGGGTAACTTTTTAAAGGAATTTAGATTTAAGAAAGTCTTAGATCGATCTGTAGCACAAATGATGTGCAAATAAGAATAAGCTAATGTACATATTTACACGGTTTAAATGAAAACCAAAAGTTACATTACGTAGTGTTAAAAGTGTTAAAAAGTTACATTAAAAGTGACATTACGTAGATTTTTGTGAAACAAAGTTTTTAATATAGGTAAAAATATGATCTCAAATTTAGAGACTAACTTAACAAGTAGGTACCTACTTTGACAAAAATTGACGCTTGCGATTTAAATGCTTTTATTTTTAATTTTCTGATTATCTTTTATACCCCACCAATTTTTTTGGCGCATTTCTCTAATATATTTGACAAAATATTGTTCATTTTCTAATTTTATTGGCATATTTTCTAATTTCTTTGGACCTACCCTAATTTCTTTGGCAATCAAATTTTTAAACTGCTAAAACTTAAAAAGTATTGGAGCTATTTTTGGCACAATAAGACATATTTTATTGAATTTAAGTTTTTTACAGGGTATGTTGTCCGAAATACTCGAAATATTGAAAAAAAAAATGCGCCACAGAAATGAGACATTTTCAAACGAAATCTGATATTCACCCCGTAACGCAATTCTACTAATTTGGCTGTTGCGACTGCCGACGAGTGTGCAGGGGCATTGTCGTGGTGAAAAAGGATTTTCTTCTTTGCCAGATGTGGCCGTTTTTTCACAACTTCTGAGTTGAATTTTTCCAACAATGTAGCATAATAAGGGCCATTTATTGTTTTACCTTTCTCCAAATAAATAACCCCTTGGCTGTCCCAAAAAACAGTGGCCATTACCTTTCCTGCCGAATTAACGGTTTTCGCTTTCTTTGGGGCCCGTTCGTTAGCAGAAGTCCACTGTTTTGACTGATTTTTCGTCTCTGGCGTATAATGGTGGATCCACGTTTCATCTACCGTCACAAAACGACGTAAAAGTTCATTGGGATTACGCTTGAATTTGGCTAAGCATTGCTCGGAAGTTGTTTCACGAAGTCGTTTTTGATCGGCTGTCAGCAAACGCGGCACCCATCTTGCGGAAAGCTTTTTCATATTCAAAATATTATGCAAGATATGAAAAACTCGTTCAGATGAAATGTGTACAGTCTCAGCTATCTCACGAATCTTAACTCGACGGTCATCCAAAACAATATCGTGAACTTTATTCACGACATCATCAGTGGTGACTTCAATTGGCCTACCAGAGCGTTCTGCGTCATTGGTAGTGGCACGCCCAGAACGAAATTCTGTAAACCACTTATGTACCATTCCATGAGAAGGAGCAGATTCCCCATAATATTTTTTTAAACAGTTTTCAGTCTCTTTAATAGTTTTTCCACGTAAAAAGTAATGTTTAATTAACACACGAAATTCGCTTTTCTCCATTTTCCAACAATTTTCCGACCGTATTCGACATATGCCTCAATAACTTTTTTATTTTCCCAGCTTTTAAAAAAAAAACTGCCAGCTACCAATAGGAGATCAGAATTGTAATTAAATGTTAAAATGGTTTTTGTTTTACTTAAAGTCACTGACTTATCAAACCGCCCTCGTAGATATCAAGAAAAAGATTTCAAGTGACCAAGAAACAAAATAAAATAGGACACTTACCTAATAGCTAAGTAAAAGATTAAAGAGAAGGACGTAGGCTGCTTTTTATTCTGATCGAATCACACGCGGAGGAAGTCGGGGACTAAAGTTATTAGTAAGTATATAAATAAATTAGGTTCACTGATTTTTTTTTCCTTGCTTCTTTGCGCTGTCCAAAATTAACTATATACTTGATTCTAAGGCAATGAAGAGCACTTCTACAGGTGCCTCATTCCAGAGGCGTATTTAAAAAAATTGCGCCCTGGGCCACTGGGATTAGCCGCCCCTTACAAGGCGGCAAACTTTTTTTTTTTCAAAAATAAAAGTGAAAAACAATAGGTACAAATAATTTATTTAGAAAATGTACTTACATAAAAGGATTTTTTTAAAGAACGCATTCATCTTGCAGATCATCTACAAGATCTGTTGGGTAAATGCTTTGCAAGTTTATGGCTTTTTGTTTCAGCCATTGTCGCTAATTTGCCTAAAAACGCAAAATTCGCGGTCACTACGTCTAAAGCTCGGTCCACACTTGTATAATTTCAGCGTATCGTATATCCGTCGCGTAGCACCGACGCGTATCATGATCGTTAGTGAGTGTGTGGACGCAAAAAGATCGCGATCATGCTACGCGCCGTATCTGATCGCTTGCTGGATTGCATGTTGAATACGCGTTTATTAAAGTCCCCACACACTCGCGATCGGATACGCATATCAAGATCGGTAAGTATGGACTTGTTTTCATGATACGCAGTTTTGAGGCTGTTTTCACACCTCCGCCGCGAATTGGAAATAGTTCCAATTCGCGGCGGAGGTGTGAAAACAGCCTCAAATCGTAACTGCGGAGGTGTGAAAACAGCGGTAACGCTGAAAATCCGCGATCGTTTGTCCGTTGTACGACGAACGAATAATTCGCGGAAATGCCTGTTCATGGCCTGCACTAACGCGTTGAGTCGACTATAGTTCTATCTCTCTCGCACGGAATACCGCCGCGGTGCCGCCGCTCTTTCTAGGCGCCGTGCACATCTCCGCGTAGGATCCGCCAGTCCGCCACTGTACCGCAGTACCGCGGCGGACGATCTGTGGCTGTCGACAGCTTTTTCTTAGCGGAATAGTTAATTTTAGTAAAAAAATGGGCATTGAATTTACAGAAAACTTATTTAAAGAGGTCAGGAACAGGCCGATTATATATTCAGTTAGTCATCCAGACCACAATAATACAAACAAAATAAGAAACAAAAACCCGACTACGTAATGTATCGAGCGAAGTTTCGTTAAACGTGTAACGAGAGCTGTCAATTTAAGGATAATATAATGAAATATAACTTATGTTTTTTTTCATATTTTTAACTTTTAGCATTTCTTAGAAAAGTATGATCTTACATGAGCAATTTGACGATTCTGGGTCAGGGAAGGGCCTTAATTTGTTTTCGCCTAGGTTTTTCATCTTTTAACTTATATCGTGCACCCAGATTCGAGGGGTTTTTTTTAATGCTAAAGAGCACAATATTTTTTGCCCTCCTCGGACTCCAAAAGAGACGACATTTTGCTTCCATTGCAACAACTGGCCGCTACAAGCACGCACCGCTTCCGCTACTCGATCCATGTGTGGAAGCAGTCCGCCGCGGCATTAGTGTAGCGGTTCAGCGCTGCTGCTTCCGCAGCGGAGGTGTGAAAACGCCGCGTTCCACCTCGAGTCTGTTTTTCCCTGATCATCAAAGGGTATACGGACACGGTCTTGACAAGTGTACGTGGACCCGGGTCATTCTCAGAGGGCACGTTTTTTGGGCGTCGGGTAGAATAACTTTGTATTCTTGCATATATATGGCATACAAAAAATGTTGGAGGGCAGTTTTAGTTTTATTCTACCTGTAGCAGTTGTAATTTTGAAGATACTCTGTTGAGAACCAGTTATAAAAAAAAATAAAAGCCTACTTTTATCATGCTCCATCAAGCGTACAGACTCCAAAATTTGGGACAAACCCCTTTGTAACTCGGTAACCACTACTACTACCTAACACCGGGCACTTTTTTATTATAGTCAGTTAAACAAATTAACATTTTGTTATGTTGATTGTTATTAGAAATGCTTGTATAAAGAAATATGATTTTTTCCCCGTGCGTACAAATTTATGACTAAACTCCGTCATTGGAAGCAAAACAAAATTGGACATCACTATTTGCAAGTTTACGCAGATCACTATTACATCGAGCGAGCCAGTTCCGTCTTGTCTGTGACACGGTGAGCGACGGAAGTGCGTTTCGCGACGCTGGGCGATTTTACAAACGAATGTATCTAATCTCCGTATTTTGTCACTTACATTTTCTAAACTCCGTTTAGTCATTTATTTTTCTATTGGTGTGATTGATTGTTCTACTATTTAAGTAATATGAATCAAACTATATTACCTGTTAAATGCGTGTAATATCGTTTTACTAAATAAGTAAATAAGGTAATTTATGAAATAAAAAAATTAAATAGCTTTCTCCCTAGGCTCCGTCAAATAAACTCCGTCAAATATTTAGACGGAGTTGAGAAAAAAACGTGTATTTAGTATCTAAGTGAGCAGTCACATGCAAAAAAACATGTTTTACATCACATTTGCTGCTAAAAGATAAAAAGCTTAAAAGATCTAAAGGAAATAAAATTAAGTGTAACATGTTATTCACTAAGTTAAGTGATTGTTTTTTTTTTGTTGATTTTGTTATGTTTCTACCATGCCTTTTAAAATTAGTATACAAATTAAAAGTAATACTGTTATTTTTCTTTTCAAACTGTGTTTCATATTTTATATTAAAATATATAAAATATCATTCAGGTTTTAAAGCACTGTATCCATCAACTCCATATCATATTTCTAAACTCCGTATAAAATATATCAACTCCGTCCCAACATTCTCAACTCCGTCTTGGTGAAAAAAACAATGGCTTATAAAATGTTAACTAATAGATATACGAGGGGCGTTCAAAATATTCTCGGTATTGGAATGAAAACAAACAAGTATGAACAGTTTGATATTTTTTATTTTTCAATATACTCCCCCCTATGTTAATACACTTAAAAGATCGATCAATTTTTTTTTTAATCCCTCATAAAAATATTTTTTATCCTTGGTATAAAAGTGCTCCTCTACTTCCGCCTTCAACGCCTCATCGTCAAAAAATCGATTTCCACGCAGATCCTTTTTGAGATTGGGGAACAAAAAGAAGTCGCTGGGGGCTAAGTCCGGACTATACGGTGGATGAGTTATAGTTCCGAACCCACATTCAGCAATAGCTGCCTTGGCAATATGAGCAGTATGGACAGGGGCGTTGTCATGCAGAAGCAGAATACCTTTAGACAACTTTCCTCGCCTTTTTTCTTTTATTGCGTCCCTTAATTGATGTAGAATATTCGCGTAGTACTGTCCCGTGATATTTACACCTTTTTCTTTATAATCGATCAACAATACTCCTTCACAATCCCAAAATATTGTTGCCATGACCTTGCCAGCGGAAGGGACGACCTTGAACTTCTTGGGATGAGCTGAACCCTTAATGTGCCACTGCATGGACTCCTGTTTACTCTCTGGGTCATAATGATGAACCCAGGTTTCATCTCCAGTAACTATCTTTTACAGCACCTCATCAGGATTTTCATCACACAGGTCAATAAAATCGGAACAGCAAGCTGCACGCACATCTTTTTGAAGTCGAGTCAGCATTCGCGGAACCCATCTTGCACTGACCTTTGACATATTAAGATGGTCATGGATAATGTCATGTACGGTACCAATAGAAAGATTGGTTACTTGAGCTATTGATTTTATCTTCACTCGACCATCTTCCAATATAAGGTTTTCCACCTGATCAATATTTTCTTGTGAAGTAGCTACTACAGGCCGGCCAGGTCTAGGGTCATCTTCAATACTCTCCCTGCCACGTTTGAATTCGCTTGACCACTTTTGAATTGTAGATAAAGAAGGAGCAGACTCACGGTAAACACAATCCATTTCCTCTTTTATGGTTTTTTGGTTTTTACCCTGTTTCGTCAAGAATTTTATTACGGAACGATGTTCTAATTTCGTTAACATTGTTAATTCACTCATTGTGTTCGTGTTTGTTCAGAAATTGCAGAAAAACAAAAGAACATCTCGGTTTGAATTATACTTTTTTTTAATGTCAAAGAATGAACCTTACCAGCCAGTAACAAAACAAATTCAAAAAGAGGTTATAAGATATCAATACCGAGAATATTTTGAACGCCCCTCGTATATGAGGGACAAAAGTATATAAATGATGTACATAGCTCAATGATTCGTATTTTATACATAAAATAGCAGTAAATATACTGTACAAAATCAAGACGGAGTTGAGGCTGAGAACGCCTAATTCTGAGAATGACCCACCCGATCTGAGCACCGATCCGATCAGTGTGGTGTGGTGTGAACATTGGCGTACAAAGTTGTTACAGCAACAAGTGTTTATTTGTGTGTATGTTTGAAATCATGAATGACGGGCGTAGGGTACTATTTAGGTACTATTTTTTGAGCTATAAATCATTCCTGAGAACCAAAGCCGTTTCAGAGATCCACGCAGTGTACGCCAGCTTGATGCTCGGTAGCGTACACCGTGAACAAGCCTTATATTTCGGGAAATTCAAGGGTACTATTTTTTAACCTAGATGATCTTGATATAGATTCTTCTTCTTCTTCTTGATATTAGATCTTGACGGTCACCAGATCGCGAGTGTGAGAGGATTTTAATAAACGCGTATCAACATGGATCGCAAGCGATCAGATACGGCGCGGAGCATGATCGCGATCTTTTTGCGTCCACTCCACACTAACGATCATGATACGCGTCGGTGCTACGCGACGGAGATACGATACGCTGATATGATACAAGTGTAGAACGAGCTTAACAAATTTTAATGTTAAAAAGTTCAGTAGAAAATACTCGTAGTTTTGTTTGATTTTTAAAAATCATAATTTTTTTTTTTTTTTAAATGTACAAAATTCCTCCGAGGCCGGCTTTGAGGGGCGGCTAGCGCCGCCCCTCAGAGCCTGACGCCCCGGGCCATGGCCCCCTTGGCCCTAGGGTAAATACGCCTCTGCCTCATTCTAGTTTCTAATAACGACAGGGCATTTCTCATGTCATATCCCAATAGAGTCCTTAGAATTGAATGAAGCCGTAAGAATTAATTTAATTTAATTTAATTGGATATTAGTTAACCGTTTTGGTGGCTGACGAATGCATTTTCGGGTGCGGGGAAGACGTTCACTATCTCTATGTACCGTTTCGAATAGTACCCCTGATGGTAGCTCCAACATTATCTCAGTTATCATTGGATATTGTCTTGAAACTATGAAGTAACCCATTGCCTCGAGCACCACAATGCGCGCCATTCTGATGCAGATCGATGCGCGCGCAGTCACTCGCGCCGACCTTTCCATCGAGCCTGTGTCTCTGAGAAATGCAAATACAGTCATCATTTCCAAATTGATTTCCTCCTCACACAACCTTGTATAAGAAGAGGTAAATTTTTAAATAAGTACATCTCGTGAATTTTATTTACTACTTGAATGCAATGAACAATGAATTTTTGCCTACCTACTCCCTCTCCCGCTGTTCGTGTTCGTGACCAATCTGTGTCCGTATAATATCAGTAATCTTCATTTGTTTTAATGTAGTTTTCTAATAGAATCGTTGGCAGCCATTGCTGATTAGTATCTGATTTCAACGATTAAATTTGTCATTGAAAATCGTTAATTACCGTTCATTTTAACTCTTAGGTAATAAGATTTTTACATAATAATCTCGTGGGAGATAGTTGAATTCAATATATTATTATTGTACTTACTATTTGAGGAAACCACTTTTGGAGGCTTGCGTTGTCTTGAGTATTCATGGATTTGCATTACAATTATATTGGAAGATAGATTTTTCCCGGACGATTAATAAACCGACTTAAGAAGACATTCACACTAAACTTGACGATTGGACTTGTCCCAATGCGTAATGGGAAATTTCTGGAAAATTCAGAACCCCGGCGGGATCTAAGTACCTACGAGTATACAGTTGAAAGCATACGTTATGTCTCTTTGAATCTAGCTGTATCCTGAAACTTGTTTATTAATGACGACCGCTAATGAGGCTGCGCGAATGAGCGTGCGTGATGTGTCGTATTTGCTGTGGATCATGCGTATTATCACTTATTAGCGATAAGCAAAGTAATCTGTTGCATTGCGCGACAGCTTACAAAACGTTCTGCTTATATACCTACGTAATATAGGTAGCGATTTCCACGTCACGATTTTTAAGCAAATGTTTGTCATTCGTTAAAGATAAATTACTTAAACATTTACCTACAAGACTGTTTGAATCTGTGGATTTAACGTGCGCGAGTTTAACCGTTCACTATTAGTTACGCGGATTATTTCCGATTGCCAGCGGAGAGATCTACTTATTTAGGAAACTGTGCACTTGTATTGTATCGGCATTCTGTAATGGTGTCAAGGCGCGGCGCGGAAGCGGCCGGAGGCTGCGAGGAGGTAATTAATCGTGGAGCGGACGGATATCGTCTCCAATATTTATGATAATCGCGATATCATGATACGTATAGGAGCACCGCGATAAAAACGTATTATCTCCATTAAACAAACGATGATAGCTTTGTTAACAGTTTCCATATGATCTTCGCCAAAATTTACTTAATCGTAGGTACCTACCTAAGTAAGTACTTGTAAAACGTGATGCCTGGGTATAAATGTAGTGTACCGTGACATGAATGCAAACGTGTTTCATCATAATGTACGAATTCGTCATAAGGATGTACCTATTAGGTAGCCAGCCATCGATCTAACTGAACTAACTTACTTTTCCGTCCTTTTTACTGTCACAGTTGAGCGAACATCGCGAGCTGTAAAAACGATATCGTATATAGGTAGGTAAATCTGTCGTAAATCACTTTTCCTCAAATTTCTTTAAGTAAGGTAAGTAAGTAGATACAACAAAATCTGTAAATTTTATTGCTACCTACTCTACTCGTTATTAAGTTCGTCTCATTCAGGGGCTCTATTCGAAACGTTACATATGGAAAGGAAACTTCCATATCATATCCCTACTAATATGTTCTTTCGAACGACAAAAAATGGAAATTGAAAACTGGGGCCTAGTTCAAGTTTCTAAAGATTCATTATCTCCCTACTTAGCAATATATCATTGATTCATGAGATATTGAGGGCAATGGCGTCGCTCTCCTACCTATATCAATTTTAAAAACTCTATTGGGATAATTTTCCAATTGAATCTGCGCCAAATAGGCGATAATCCTACTAATTATAAACGCGAAAGTTTGTAAGTATGGATGGATGTTTGTTACTCTTTCACGTAAAAACTACTGAATGGATTTTAATGAAACTTTACAATAATATAGCTTATACATCAGAATAACACAGGCTACAATTTATAATGATATTGTGTATATAAGCTACTCGAAATACTAATCCTGCGCAGACGAAGTCGCGGGCACCAGCTAGTGTTAGTATAAATTTAGGTTAAAAAGAGACATAGTAGGAACTCACATGTCCCTATGTAGGTATAACTACAAACTCTAATGAGGTTACTGATTAAGCTTAACCTTGTTTGAGGTAATAGAAAAGTGTCTAGTTAGACTTACTCGTAGGTACTTACCTACTTTAAATTTGTATTGAGGGCCTTCCAGCGCGTAACATAACAGATTTCTAGTGTTTCATTATTTAGAAAAAAGCAATTATTTTGCCCATTAGTGTTAATCCCGTGTTCATTTTTTACATGGCATTTTAATGCTATGGCATTTTCTATTTATCATTGTTACGACTCGCCGTTAAAACATCATTTACTTAATTTATGCATTTTGGCCGTCCGCCAGGCTTCACGCGATCTAGGTAGAATTGAAACAAGTAAGTTAGGATAAAGTAATAAGTGTATAGCAATGAAACTGTGCTAGGAATGGTATTATTTGTTCGGTGTCTCATAATGATAAAGTTAATCCATTCCTTGTAAATATTTAAATAGCTTCCGCGGCGGTTATATTTCTATACTGACGGCGCCTTAAACACTATAGGTAGGTACCTACTGTTCTTTGAATTAAATTGTGTGAAACAAATGGAAAATGCAATCAACAAAAAATCAATGTCGTTCAACCAAGTGACGTTATATGTGTGCGTTATGTAGACCAACACTGCTAATAAATAAAAAAACCGGCCAAGTGCGTGTCGGGCCACGCGCAAAGTATGGGGTTCCCAAGTTGACGATGCCCACAGTACCTTTCTAAGACTCATTAGCATCTAGCTAGCCTGTGGTAAGACATGCCCTGCCCGCCCGACGCTCGAGCCGCTCGAGAAAAATCATTGGTTTTTAATCATTTCATAAGTTGGTCGACTATGACTCGTAAGTTTGTACAGTCTACTTAGTTGTGATAGTTTTCCTTTCAACTACGTTATATATGCCACAACCGT
Organism: Aethes cnicana; assembly: GCA_963971205.1. Classification (NCBI taxonomy): domain Eukaryota; kingdom Metazoa; phylum Arthropoda; class Insecta; order Lepidoptera; family Tortricidae; genus Aethes; species Aethes cnicana. The sequence goes on from OZ020282.1 coordinate 6,777,125, forward strand.
GATTTTTTTCAGCCATCCAAATACCACCATTTACCTGGCAGGGGCGGGGGGGGGGGGGGGGGGGGGGAACGTGACTCTAACAAAAAATAGCACTTTATAGCTTAATATTTCATATTGTATATAGGTGTGCATATACCTATATGTATATAGGTATATGTATATTTGTGTATACATTCTTGGATTACTTTTTTCATTATTTAATATAAACTCTTTCTCAGTTTACTTGATATTATGTACGTACTTCTTTGCTCCTAAGTAAATGTTCTCAGTTTCACCCCAAGGTTGACTGGTAGAAAATGCTTGTAGCATTATGTCCGCCTTTTGTACACTGCATTTTTTTTTGTTTGTGCAATAAAGAGTTTAAATAAATAAATAAATAAATTTCACAAACGCATGGTTTTAACAAACCCACTATATTTTTTTAAGACCTATTCAACGATATGCCGCACCTTGGGGTACGCAAGAAAAAAAATACATCCCCACTTTACGAGTAGGGGAGGTACCCTATAAAAATATATATTTCGAAATTTTATTGAACCACTTTGTCAGCGTAACTAATATGTATATTCATGCCAAATTACAGCTTTCTAGAACTAAGCATCTCCGAGCAATAGTGCGGACAGACGGACGGAACGGACATGGCGAAACTATAAGGGTTCCTTGTGGACTTCGGAACCCTAAAAACGACTTCAAACTCGCCGAACGTCCAAAAGTCGTTGTCAAGTTCACTATAAGATTGTCATCACCATCAGCTTTGGGTCGGTTCACTTGACACCGACTTTGCAGGCTGTCGGAGTTTGAAGTCGATTTTGTTTCTTACTAGTTGTGCCCCGCGACTTCGTCTGCGTGGAATATAAAATAGACGATGACTTTTCCTTCCGATATCCGATTTTGATCAAAAATAGCTTATAATGTACTCGTAGCTCCGAATGGTGCTCTATCTACCTTTGAAAACTGCATTTAAGGCCGTTCATAGACCCAGCTCAGCCGTCACTGTCACTCGTGGGACGAGTGAAAGAGAAAGCGCTACGCACAGAACGCCCGATTTAGTTAGTATTTAACGCGTTTTAATTTCTATAAAAAGACCGTCTAAAAAATGGCATTTATAAAGCTGTCGATGTATGCATATAATATGGATATTTTTCGTGTATTAATTAGTTTTACACTGTTTGATATAATAAACTGGAGTAAAGTTGGATTAGCGGTCCGAGTTAGAGGTTACTTTGGAATTAAATTGTATCGAGCGAAGTTTCGTGAAACGTGTATCGAAAGCTGTCAATGTAAGGATGATATAATCAAATATAACATATGTTTTCTTCATATTTTTAACTTTTAACATTTCTTAGAAAAGTATGATCTTAAATGAGCAATTTGGGGAGGGAAGGGCCTTAAACCTTTCGATTAAAAAAAGAATCAACGAAATCGGTTCTTAATTGACGAAGTAATCAAGGAACATACATACATACAAAAAAAAACATACAGACGTTATATATACAGAATTGAGAACCACCTCCGAGATGTTAATGAAACATTAGGTAATCATATGTAACTATATCTACCTATAGGTATATAAAAACTCATTCGTTACTGACTGTCTGAGTGATTGACTGACTGATGACAATGCACAGTCGTAGGTACTGGTCGTAGAGAGCTGCAAAATATTTTCGTTAATTCTTGATTTATACACTATTAACACTAATTGGGTAACCTAAAATATTTTGTAATTTCGGTCCAGTTTTCTAGATACATACCTACATAAACTGCATAAATAATTTGTAATTCCATACAAATATATAGGATTACAATGTTACCTTTGCAGTTTTCAACTCGAACTTTTAGGGCATCAGCTGACAAATTTCCCAACCAGATAGACCAGCTGACGTGTTGGTTTCCTTCTAAATTCTAATTAATTAGTAGTAGTAGCTTAATTATATAGATTTATGTAGGTAATTATAACTGCGAATGATGTCTATCTAACTTTGAAAACTGCATTCAAACTTCAGTTACTTAGCTAACAGACAGACAGAAAAAAGAAATGGTCAAAAAATGACTCCTTTATTATAATAAGTAGATAGGTACTGCTACTAGTAGTAGGTACCTGTGGATAGATAAGTAGGTACTTATGATTACAAAAAGGAGCTCTATTCGAAACGTGACATAGGGAAAGGGAAATTCCCTATCCCTACCGTCAAAGCGCCACGGCGTTGAATCCGATCTGCAGCTAAGTTTAAATTTCAATTTGAGCGCCGTGATGATTTGACGGTAGGGATAGGGAATTTCCCTTTCCCTATGTAACGTTTAGAATAGAGCCCCAGGAATAATAGCACACACTTGCCAGTTTAAAGTCCCCGATTGTGAGCTTAACTCCGTTCAAATGTAAACAGAATTAGAGATTAGCAGTTCTTATCTATTCCGAACGTAAATTATGTACCTAGTAGGTACCTACGCAAAGAAAATAGTTAAGAGTGTACCAAGTGTAATGAACAACCTTCCTTCTTTGTATTGTAGTAGACGTCGCGTCTATTCGTAAAGTGATTAAATATAGATAGAGATAATCTACTGAACATGAAGCCCGCGCCTCCACAATTCAAAACGTTTCAGTGTATTTGGAAAGTATTTAAAAAGCACCATCAACACTCAACGCATGTGTGCGTGCTGAGACAGCCGTCAAACATGCGTTGAGAGTGTTGGTGGTGCTTTTTAAATACTCTGAAAGCGTTTTGAATTGTCGAGGCGCGAGACTTCCTAAAGTAGATTATCTCTAGCCGAAGGGATCCTCATTCGAGTATATTTTTTTAATAAATGGGAAATCCCATATTTCTAAATTAATATACATATTAGGTAGGTAAAATTATCTCAATACTCAGCGCAGACGCGCAGATCTAATGGTGCTCAGGGGCTCTATTCGAAACTCGAAAATCGAAGAAATTCACTATCCCTACCGTCAAATCATCACGGGGTGCTCAAATTGAAGTTTAAATGTAGCTTTTTAAAGTTCGGTTTCAACGCCTTGACGCTTTCACGGTAAGTATGGCATAGGGAATTCTGCTTTCTATTGATTGATTAGTAGCGACTAATGTAATGAATGAAAAAAGTAGTTGTGTAAACAGAAATATATCTGTTTATTATTTTATAGACACTCGGGAGCGGTATCTCTGAAATTCCAAGTACGAATAATAACCACAGTCAATGGACACAGGCAGTGAATCCTTTTTACTGGTCAATCATTATAGGTACTATGAAGGTTACTTTGTATTAAAACATTAACACAATTCAACACTTTCGGTATGTAACGTTTCGAATAGAGCCCCAGAGCACCTTAATGGAGTACATATTATCTTATCCCAAGTAGAGTCCTTAAAATTTAAACAGATCCAATTCCTTGAATAGCTCACTAAAATGATATCTTGCTAAATAGCGATACAGGACCTCGGTGAATCGTTGTTTAGGGAAATGCGAGATCCCATATCCCATTTAAGAACTTGAATGAGGCCCCTGTAGGATTTGTGAAATCAAATTGATTATTTTTAAGTATAGTTTAGCTAACAGAAAACCAATATAAACAATCTAAGTAGGCATACTTATTTAAGATGAAAGAAGTAGAAGAAATTGTCTTAGGAGTACCTACACAAAAACTGCATTAGAAATGCGTACCTATTCCTGAATCAAAATGTCAGGGTGTTGCAATGTGTCACTTATCTTAATTAACTTCCCATGCAAATTTTAGATACTTCAAGAAGATAATGAAATAAAAGTGAAATTAAAAGTGAAAAGGTAAAGGCAAGGAATGCACTCAATACGTGTGTAGAGCACACTTTCCTAATGTGTACGTAGCGAGCGGCTTAGCGTTTAATCTTAAAGCAAATCTTGGCAAATTGGTTCATAATGTTATCAGGCACGCCAAATATTGAAGTTGTTGTCGTCAGTGGCTCCCTCAGCGACCTTGCGAAGCAATGATCCATATATGTACCTGTACGCGTAGGTATTGTTATTGAAAACAGAACAGCCAGCACAATTAGTTCACTGCAACCCGGCGCACGTTCGTGATAAAGGAAATACATAAATGACTAACCACTGTTTACTGCGGAACTGCGTTAATATTAAGTATTTCTAAAGCCTGTAGCTAAGATATGACAAATAATTGTTACGTCAAATAAAATAATGACTGTATTCTGTCACTGTATTCTTTTAGTGACTCTACATTTTGTTTTGAATACCTACTTACCTAGAATATTACTTGAGGTTTTTTCGTTAATTTGTTAAAACTTGTTGTAAATGGTTAAATTGGATTTTATATTAGGACTAGCTTCTGCCCGCGACTTCGCCCGCGTGGAATTCGGTTATCGCGTTCCCGCGGGAACTATGCGTTTTTCCGGGATAAAAAGTAGCCTATGTCCTTTCCCGGGACACCAACTATCTCCATGCCAAATTTCATCTCAATCGGTCCAGCGGTTGAAGCGTGAAGAGGTAACAGACAGACAGACAGAGTTACTTTCGCATTTATAATATTAATATGGATAGGCAGAAATTTCATCGATGCGTGCAGGTTTCCTCACGATGTTTTCCTTCACCGAAAAGCACAATGGTTAATTCAAATTGAATTTCGCACATAAGTAAACTTAGAGGTGCGAGCCGGAATCGAACCCCCGACCCTCTGCATGAGAGGCGGTAGGTCGAACCACTAGGCCACCACGGCTCAAAGATTTTTTATTTATTTGGATTTTTATTCGGATTCAAAGATGTGTGTGAAGTCCCCAATCCGCACTGGGCCCGCGTAGGGACTAATAGCCCAAACCCTCTCGTGTTGAGAGGAGGCCTGTGCCCAGCAGTGGGACGTAAATAGGCTGTAGTAGTAGTAGGCAGAAAATTAAAGATGAACTTAATCTATTTACAAACAAAAAACCTGAGTAAGCATTGGTTCGTGTCATAAAATCGATCGAAGATTTTTTTCATTTAGAAAGAAAGGATAAAATCATTTATTGTTCATAGCGCGTCTCATCCGCAGTCTGGTTTTATTCATGAATCATTCGTTATACGTAGTACTTTAGTATTACAGGAAATAGATAATAAATGCACGCAGCTAATGAAAACGTAATATTCTTTATGTCTATTGTTCAAACACGTCACGACAAAAAGTACGGGTAAATAAGCTCTATTGGATAAACTACTGGACGTATCGGAATGAAATGAACTCCTGCCTCCTGCGCAGTAAGTATATGTATCCCTAATTCCAGGAGGTCTTCCTATCAAAGAGCATAAATGGTTAGAAAACCCGTGGGACGAGCCCTCCCCCCGCAGGACAGTTTACGGCAAACTTGGATAGGTATAAACTACACTCAAGGGCCCTAACAACACACTTAGGTATTTAAAAATAGAAGAGATATCTCTACCATTATATGCGCGTTTGTGATGATGCGGATTACGACCCGTAGCTTTTCAATAACGTGCATAAGGTTCAATTTCGTATAGAAAACTACTTCACTTATACAAATACTTTGACAATCATAATCCGCATCGCAAAGAGACGGCCAAACGTAAATGCCGCAGCTGGAGATCGATCAATGAATAATTTGGTGTTTCAATTGCAGCGTGCCGGCGCCGGTGCCGGTGGAGTGCCCGTCGCTCGAGAACGGCGACAGCTATACGCAGTCGGAGTTCCTGTCGCGGCTGGCCAACGAGTGTCGCTACGACCGGCTACTGCTGCCGACGTACCAGACAGGCGACGTCGTCTACGTGCATGCCAGCGCCTACGTGTACTTCATACAGCCTGCGGAGGCCCATGACCTGGTAGGCACTCAGCAAGCTAAGGGCCCTGAGGCAAAAGGATGAGGGCCGCTTCAGAGCTCGGTGGTCCTGTTTTTTTTTAAACAGCACCGCCGAGCTACGTACTGACTAGGTATCAATAATTATGTACCTACATAAGTATATCTAGTTAAAATGTTACTTGGAAAATTTATAGTTTTTATACCGCATCCAAAGTAGAATAGTATGGATATTCTCGTAAGTAGTTAAAAAAAACAAGCACAAAAAAGGCCAATTGAATCTTACGACTCTTTTTGCACGTTCTAGAATTTCAAGCTGCACTTCCTTCTGCAACTGCGGTGGACGGACGCGCGGTTAGCTTACGCTCTATACTCGCCAGAGCGCACCAAAATCATTGGCGAGAACGATTTGCGCCAGCGCATTTGGGTGCCCCATCTTTACATGTCCAACGAGCAGTCGTCGAGCCTGATGGGCACCGATAGCAAAGACGTATTGATCTCGATTGCGCCGGACGGAGAAGTCCTCTTCAGCCGACGCATGCAAGCCGTCCTTTACTGCTGGATGAACCTACAGAAGTTTCCCTTTGACGACCAAACTTGCTCTATGAATCTAGAGAGTTGTGAGTATACATCATTCTAATAACATATTTTAGGTCTAGCTAATATATAGGGCTAAAATAAATACTCCGATATTCCCTCGAGATCAAGATTTCCCTGCTACTCAATTTGTACCTACTTGTCGCCTTTAGATTCAATATGTTGAATTGGTCACTTATGTTATTCTAACATAATCTATGCAAGCACCATTGCACTTGATTTTTTTTAAAGTGAGTTTAATTCAAATAACACCTATAATAAATTGTTTTTTCCGTGACTCATTCCAGGGAAATACAATGCATCCAACTTGCGCATAATGTGGGAAAAAGATGACCCAGTGCATCTGTCATCTGAACTGCATTTAACCGAGTACTCCCTGATCGATTTCTGGACCAACGAGTCGGTAGTGCGAGGAGATATCGTAAATATGCGCCTCGGGGGAGGTAGATGTAATGTCCTTAATTTATGTTTGTGCAGTTAAAATGACACTTGAACATATCTGTAACGCCTCCTTTGTGTTGCAGCTGGCAATTACAGTGCCCTAAAATTCACGTTCAAACTCGGCCGAGAAGTAGGCTATTATCTCATGGACTACTTCATTCCCTCGATGATGATTGTGGCCATGTCGTGGGTCACTTTCTGGCTGCAGGCTGACGCGTCGGCTCCTAGAATAACATTAGGTATCTATCTACGAGTATTTAAAGTGTTTTAAGATTGTACACCATGTTTTAGAGTGTTCTTCTGATGATAATACTTTGTCTATGTCAGTGCCTACGTAAATAAGTTTTTACTTTTACTTTCAGGAACAAGTACGATGTTGTCGTTCATCACGCTAGCGTCCTCGCAAGCTAAAACGCTACCTAAGGTTTCTTACATCAAGGCCAGCGAGATTTGGTTCCTTGGCTGCATAGGTTTCATTTTCTCAGCGCTCGTCGAGTTTGCGTTCGTCAATACTATATGGCGAAGGAAGTAAGTGACTTCATTTAAGTTTTAGGCTATAGTCCCCACGCGGGCCCATTGCGGATTGGGGACTTCACAAACATCTTTGAATTACTTCACAGAAACGTGCAGGTTTCCTCGCGATTTTATTCTTCACCGAAAAGCTCAATGGAATATTCAAATTTCGCACATAAGAAAACTTAAGAAGTGCGAGCCAGAATCGAACTCCCGACCCTCGCATGAGAGGCCGTAGGTCGAACCACTAGGCCACCACGCCATTTTCTCCTTATTCCGTTGTTATTAAGTTCCTAAGTGTACATATATTAACGAACTCGACTTATTCAGGAGCCGTGATGGATTTGTTCGGATACTATTATCGAAGATTTCGAATATAGCCCCAGTCGGTAAGTAACAGAAGTTATTAAGCTGCTACTTGGCGGTATTCATGCGGAAAGGAAAGAGCATAGGCTCATAGGCACTGGGGCTATATTCGAAATCTTAAATAGGGTTCTCCCTGTTCCCTATAGGATCGCTCACGCGTCACGACGCTCAAGTTGAACTTTAAATCTAGCTGCTTAAAGCTCGGTTGCAACGCCGCGACGCGTGAGCGATCCTATAGGGAACAGAGAGATCTCTTTAAAGGCCTCGAATATAGCCCTTGTCTTATAAGCTCCCATCGTTTTTCAGAAAAATAGTAAGCCTGAAGAAGGTGAACAGTAAATACATCTTGAAGAGCACGCTGACGCCCCGGCTGGCGCGCAAGGAGCTGCAGAAGGAGCTGCAGGAATCCGCCCCGCAGCTGACCAAGTCGCGGTCGTGTTCCTCTCTGCAGCGGGAAACCAGCGCCGACCCCGCCGGGCCCGGATACAACAACTACCTTACTGTGCATGTAAGTAACACTACCGCTATACGACTACGACTGTACGGAACGAGTACCTATCATCATCACCGTCTTAGATGAAAGTGAAAAGTCTCGTTGAAAATGCTTTCCCTGCAAGCGGATTCTGCTCCAGATCTAGAATTTTTTAAACCCGGAGCGATCAAAAATCGTTTTCAATTCAACAGGGGCGTCATTCGAGTCTATAGGATTTCCCATCTAGGTAGGTATTTCAAATAAGTATAGGCAGTCCCCCAATTTTTGCGTGAGACCAAATTACTCGACTCGATTTACAATAAGCGCAGTTTATCCATCCGTGCATCTCGCTCGTACGCATTCACCTTTGTACTGGGGAGGGGGTCAGCTATGACAATTGATTGAATTTGTGAACACGAATAGACGCCCTGATATTTCAGCCGGGGGCAAGTGCCACGGTTAACCCCCTAGATTCGGATCGGGCCTGCGGGAAATTCCACTGATCTTCTTGTGGACATTCTTGTACACACTGTGCCCACTCCTTTCCTGTTTCGATATATATGTAAGTAATATGTATCCAACATTTATCGCCTCCGTTGACAATTTTACTATGCCAATCTGTCGACCACTTGAAAACCGGATTCCGGACAGTAAGTTACTAATGGGTATGTTCAAAAATTTTGCATCACTTTGATCTGAGAAAAGTAGGATTGATGGGATCGAACTTGAGTAATATTGAGTATGTACCTAAGTAAGCGAGATACAACTATTACCAAAAACTGTTCCTTGAAACGCTGGACTGCTGGAGTTACAAACACTGCGGCGTAAGATAAAAGAGATATACGTGACTACACAGCAGATTAGTGGAAACTGATAACGTACCGTTGTTATGCTTATTCGCAAGACAAAAGCCCCGAGAGCATGAGACTGGGTAGTTTCAGTGGTTTTAAAAAATGTCCTTCTGGCTTTAAAAATACCTACCTACTTCCTTGGATTTTTAGGTTTACCTACATTGACGACTTTCTGTACTATCCCTCTAATTTACTCGAACACCACCACCCCCGCAACAACCAATTTCCTTACGTCCCACAGACCTCCTCATCACTAGAGGGTTTGGACTATAGTCCCTCCCCAGAGTCCTCACGCGGGCCCAGTGCGGAAGATGGATTTCATACACATCTTTGAATAACTTCGTATATTCGTGTATTTATGTATTTAGGTCTACTCTCGGTGTTTTCATTCACCGAAAATTTCGCTGGTGAATTCAATTTTAATTTCGCACAATTATGTAAGTCTGTATTAAGGCGCCTGTAGCCGTCGATGACCTTGAGCGTTTTGAGCCCGATCCTCTCAATAATAACCGCGCCAAATACGCTAACGTAAATTACAACGATAGCAATGGTTAATTTCGCCCGCTGTCTTAAGTCTACCGTGGCCCAGCGGTCCAAATTCATCATGACGTAGATGAGAGCGCAAGAGGGGCGCGGGTTCAAATCACCGCTTATAATAACTTTTTGTATATTTTTTTTATGAATTGAATACTTTTTTAAATAATTTACATGCTGAACATGGTACTAGTGATATTTAGATATTTTTAATGTTTTTTCGTATCAAAGTCGTAGTTTAAGAATATGCAATGCAATTAGGCATTATGCGTATGTAGGGTAAAACCCCGATAAATGACTACATTCATAATAAAGTTCAAACAGCAGGAAAACTGGCCTGTCTGGAAAAAAAAATGTTCATGGTTTTATTAATTATAATCATGATTTTTTAATGTCAAATATTCTTGAATAAAGTCATTGTTAAAATCCGATCATTCTGTACAATCTAAATATCTGTGCCCCTAGTGAAAAACGATATATTTCGAAAATTGCTACTTTACAGGAGAGCGAAAAAACAAAACGAGATTGTTTTACACCGCACTGTGCCATAATGGTCAAGAATGATACATAACTTAAAATGCAGTTTATGTCTAAAAAATGCTATATTTTATGTTGTATTTTTAGATTTTGTGTAAAATTAACGAATAATAAAATAATTGACTTGTATCCATTTGAACTTAAGCTTTTCTGAGATATAACTAAAGTAGTACCTCTTTTCACGTATTTTTTATATAAGTGAATAAGGATATTCATTGCGTCATTTTTAAAATAACTCTTTTTGTTTTGGTTTTTTTACTAAACTTCCTAATAAAAATTTAGTTGTCTAGTTCATAACTATCACATAACATACACATTTTGTATTTAAGTACAAAAATATCGACTTGTACCTGTTTATTCATCATATCAGCAAAGTCAGTTTCGATATAAAAAGAGTTATATTAATAGTGCTTTTGAGTTGTATCGATTTCATAGCTTGAAATGAAGAAAAGGCACGTTTTTATTCATACTTTTAATTAAAAAAAATCTTCCTCTTATAAACCACAAAACCCAACAGTTTTCTTCTAACAATACAAAATATTCTAAAAAAATCAATCACGTTACAAGAAAATTACAAATTTTTGTAACAGCTTTATTCGCTACTATTACTGTTATTATCGTGAAAAAACGTACGTTTTTCATAGTATAATAAAAAAAATCTTCCTCTTTTTTTACTAGAAAACCTAACAGTTTTCTTTAAATAATACAAAATCTTCTAAAAATATAGATCATCACAAATGTTCATAGCAGGGTTTAACCGCGTTACTAATTTATCCGTTAAAGTAAGTTAAACATCATTGTGTTCAGTAGGTTCTAACGGATGAGTGTCTATAACATTCTCAGCGCAAGGCAAATTTTCATAGAAAGATCTCGCGCTAGAGTTTATCAATGGCAGAAGAAACATCAGGTCTCTTTTTTATCTATCGATATTGGCAGCGGCTCATTATAACATCGAGGAATGTTTTCAGTCTCGAAAAAGTTGTTTGGCATTGGAGACTTTCCTCGTTTTCTAAGAAGAGATACAGTGTTCCACTGATCGCTTTCATATCCCTGGTACTGAAATTTAGGAAAATCCTCTCGTATGTAGCGAAAAATGGCAGTTTCAGAAATATTAAATTTATTTCTGTCTTCGTCAATTTTCCTTTGCACCAGAGGTCCCTTAAGTAGACTTGCAAAATCCAAAAACAGATCTTGATCCATTTCAGTCACTGTAAAATAATGCCGCCTTCCACATGTGCGAACTAATTGATACCAATCTCTTGGGTGGTGTAGGTCCATTTGGGTTTTCTTTTTTGCTTTTTCAATTAGTGCATGATCTACATCACACTCCATATGACTATGTCCAGGTACAAAGAAGTTATGTGTTATTGTTTGCAAGCTAGGGTGGTTGCGTAACGCGAGTAAATACATGACCACCATATAAAAATTTTTGTTTTGCCCATAACACGAGTTCGAGTAAAATATTAAATGTTTTATTCCGTCATGGACATGGTTAAGAATGTAATTATACACACAGGATGCAATTTCATTTCCTCCCCTTCCAGCGATAGACTCATACCACATAAAACAATAAGACTTGTTGGTGGTGCAGTTCCTTATGGTCAGGTTAAAGGTCCATAATTGGCGCTTATAAAATACGGCACCTGATTTTAAGTATGGCGTCGGCAAACATTGTTGTAAGTCAAACGCAGCCACAATCGTGTCGGAACTTTCTATTGACATCTCCTTGTCTGCAGTTTTTCTGTCATATATGCCTTCTGCATTTCTGTTATGAGCCTCTTTAAGTCTAATTTTTGCCTCTATTTCCTCCTCTTTACACGCTTTTATTTCCATGTTCAGTTTGTCGCATTTTAGGCAAGTGTCAAGGTACGGTTTTTTAAATGAAAGGTTTTGACTTTTAAATACCCAGCTGTATATCGTTAAGGAAACTGGATTTTCTGTAACTTCTTTATAAGCATTGTACATATCTGCCAAGCATAAATGTGGAGCCAAAAACTTTTTCTTAGTTTTAGATCTGCCATAGTGGCTTTCAAACGCAGGGAACGACAAAATGTGACTTTTCACAGCTTCTAATCTTTCATCGCTAATTTTATTGGCACTCGGCTCTCTTCCTCTGGGTGAATCGGGTATAAGACCTTCATTAATTTTAAGCTTTTCGGCAACGTTTTGCACAAACTTGTTAGTTTCATTAAATGTCTTAAGAAAACAACCCTTACAAGTTTGATAGGACTCAGTTTTTATTGTTAAATAATAGGTATTGGCAACTAGTCTATTTATTGTTGCGTTAAGTTTTTGTGTCTTTTTAGCTTGCAATTTAATTAAACTAGCAATAAATTGAACTCTTTTGCCATACTCTCCTAAACTCCAGTAAATTTCAAATATTTTCTTCCTAAATTCTAGCGATATTTTTTCAGCACATTTCATCCTACAGTCTCCAAGATGCTGAAATTCTCTTTTCTTAACTTGTTTTCCTTTATTTGTTTCATAATTCTGACCCAAATTTCTCCTTCTTTTTCTCTCTTCCCTGTCCTTTCTTCTTTCTTTATTACTTTTCCGCGGCTTGCGTTTTCGTCCTTCTTTCATACCAACTTTATCCCAAAAAGAAACTTGTGGCTGATCTGGGTCTGAATCGGGTATAATTATGTTTTCTTACGCTTGTATCGTTTTACACGTATTTTTTTGTAACCTATGGCGGTATAAGTCGACTTGTGCTAGCAACTATCAAAATAATGGCGTGAATACGGGTTTAAGTTGATTTGTTCTCTTAGTAATGTCACATTATTAGTGTCAACCGATATAAGTAGACATCGATCCTTAAGCACTAAGCATTCCTAAAACAGATAAGTGTAGTCATATCATTCAACACAACGAACATACGAAATCGTAAGATGTAACTTTACTCATATCATTTTGCACGAAATAATAATATGCTTTCAATGTTGATAAGAATATATGTCAATATATACCCTCCGCGTCATGGTCATTTGTGTCATTTATACCCTTTAACACGACCATAACTTTGTTAATTTACAGGATAACTTAGATCCGTTTACACCAACCGATGCGGATATTTTTTTCAAATTTTTTGGTGTAAATAACTCAATTTGGCCAAAATCAGACTTATACCCTTTTTCACTAGGGGCACAGATATATATTCTGTAGGTACATCTAAATATATAAAACTCAAAGGTGACTGACTGACTGACATAGTGATCTATCAACGCACAGCCCAAACCACTGGACGGATCTGGCTGAAATTTGGCATGCAGGTAGATGTTATGACGTAGGCATCCGCTAAGAAAGGATTTCCCGAAATTCCCACGGAAACGGGAAAAAACGGGGTTTTTCATTTTAATATTTCTGCGCATACGAAGTTGTGGGGAAAAGCTAGTCTAAATATATAAAACTCAAAGGTGACTGACTGACTGACATAGTGATCTATCAACGCACAGCCCAAACCACTGGACGGATCTGGCTGAAATTTGGCATGCAGGTAGATGTTATGACGTAGGCATCCGCTAAGAAAGGATTTCCCGAAATTCCCACGGGAACGGGAAAAAACGGGGTTTGTCATTTTAATATTTCTGCGCATACGAAGTTGCGGGGAAAAGCTAGTCTAAATATATAAAACTCAAAGGTGACTGACTGACTGACATAGTGATCTATCAACGCACAGCCCAAACCACTGGACGGATCTGGCTGAAATTTGGCATGCAGGTAGATGTTATGACGTAGGCATCCGCTAAGAAAGGATTTCCCGAAATTCCCACGGAAACGGGAAAAAACGGGGTTTTTCATTTTAATATTTCTGCGCATACGAAGTTGTGGGGAAAAGCTAGTCTAAATATATAAAACTCAAAGGTGACTGACTGACTGACTGACATAGTGATTTAGCAACGCACAGCCCAAACCACTGGACGGATCGGGCTGAAATTTGGCATGCAGGTTCCTTAGGGAACGTATGGGAGCGCTAAGAGAGGATTTCCCGAATTTTTCACGGGAACGGGAAAAAACGGGATCTTTCATTTTAATATTTCTGCGCATACGAAGTTGCGGGGAATAGTACAATATTGCAGAGGCCGCCAAGTAGCGCATTGCCGGACGATTCTATTAGTACGAGTCCGGCAATCGCAATTGCGGCCGACGTATATATAATGCTTTTCTCAAACAGCGAGGAAATACGTAAGGTCAGTCGGGGCAAGTGCGCCAGGATGGGGTAAGTGCGCCTAACATAAATATATCGAAACCTATAAATATTACTCAACTAGTAGTTGGCTGTTTACAAGGCATAGGGCCGAATTAAATTTAGGCGCACTCACCCCACATCAGTATTTACTACTTCCATGATCGTGGATGATTTGGCCATGGAAGTTGTACTTATTACCTCCATGGATTTGTCAGTTTCGGGGTAAGTGCGCCTAACATAAATATATCGAAACCTATAAATATTACTCAACTAGTAGTTGGCTGTTTACAAGGCATAGGGGCGAAATAAATTTAGGCGCACTTACCCCACATCAGTATTTACTACTTCCATGATCGTGGATGATTTGGCCATGGAAGTTGTACTCATTACCTCCATTGATTTGTCAGTTGCTCTACAGAGGTGTCTCAAATAGCAAGCGAATTAAAAAAAAACACACACGACAATAATGTTTTTGCTGGCCAAGGCCGGCAATGGACAGCCTGGCGTCTTCTTTTTTTGAAAGTAACACGAACATTACCGAGCATGTTTGAGAAAAAGCTAGTTACTATAAAAACATCAATTCAGATTCCTTTTCTAAGTTGGTGGACGCGAATTGGTCCATAGGTGGACGCAATCTGGATTAAGTGGACGCAAACTGGGTAAATCGCCTAATTTGCCTATTTGTGTCGTTTTTTTGAAAACTACCAGATGTTTCGACCAAAACTATAAGTTATATTGAAAAGGACTATATCATCAATACATTACATCCCTTTTATAATCAAAATTTCAATTAGAACATTTTTATTTTCACCTTCAAACTTGCCAACTCCAGTAAGTGGACGCAAACAGGCGAAGCGACCCTACTTTTCAGCGACTTTCTTGAGGTAATAAGCGGTTCGCCCTTGTCGCTTTCGTATCAACTTTATAGAGCAGTGTGATCTTCTCCCCTTTTTAGGGTTCCGAAGTCCACAAGGAACCCTTATAGTTTCGCCATGTCCGTCCGTCCGTCCGTCCGTCCGTCCGTCCGTCTGTCCGCACTATTGCTCGGAGATGCTTAGGTCTAGAGAGCTGTAATTTGGCATGAATATGTAAGTACGCTGACAAAGTGGTACAATAAAATTTTGAAATATATTTTTTTATAGGGTACCTCCCCTACTCCCCCCTAATTTTTTTTTCTTGCGTACCCCATGGTGCGGCATATCGTTGAATAGGTCTTAAAAAAATATTGTGGGTTTGTTAAAAACATTTTTTGATTAAGTGATGCGTTTGTGAAATATTAAGCTTTAAAGTGCTATTTTTTGCTAGAGTCACGTGTCCCCCCCCCCTGCCAGCTAAATGGTGGTATTTGGATGGCTGAAAAAAATCACGGTTGTGGCATATATAACGTAGTTGAAAGGAAAACTATCACAGCTAAGTAGGGTGTACAAACTTACGAGTAATAGTCGACCAACTTATTATAATGATGATTTTTCTCGAGCGGCAGGGGCGTCGGGCGGGCACGTCATACCACAGGCTAGCTAGATGCTAATAAGTCTTAGAAAGGTACTGTGGGCATCCTCAACTTCGGAACCCTATAATTTGCGCGTGGCCCGACACGCACTTGGCCGGTTTTTTTATTACCCATTTTAACACTGTTACCTAGTGTTAAAATGGGGGTATAACAATATTATAACAAGAACACTATTACGGAGTAACAAAACAAACTTAACAAATAAGTATCTATAACAACAATAAAATGCAAATCCTCGAGACAAATCACTCCACTCGACTTACTCTCTCGCTAGTTACTCACTCGCTATTCACTCATTTCCGAGTGCCGGCCGGCAGGCCGACCATGCTGTGCGTCCTCTGATCGAGTTCGGGATACCTACCTAGCTGGCAACAGCGCGCGCGACCGCGAGGTAAACAACACGAGTGCCGAAACTCGCAACGTCGCCTTGTTCTCAACCACAACTTTATGTTTAATGCAATGAATTTATAGAAAAATAACACTACTTCAAATCCAATATAAAAGTCAAATTTATGAAACGAACTTTTATCCTTCTTTCTTTAGTAATCATGATAGTTTAGATATTTTTTAATCCGTTGTCTACCGTTGACGCGATGCCGCGTCGAGCGAATATACTTTAATAACTAAGTAATTAAGTTTATTTTACATAATCTTTTTGACAATAGGCGGTAGACAACAGGTTAATCAATAAATAAAAATATTTAAAAATATAAAAAACGCCGCATAATTCAACAAAACGCCTACGATAACAAGCGCAGCAAATGTGTGTTGTGATACTTGTGATTATACACTAAGGAAGACATAGGTTTTTCGTCTAAAAGCTATTTATCATATAAGTTAGAAGGTCAAGCCCTAGATAAAATTCTGAAAAGTACTTGCAAAAAATTTGTCAACGTAGATTTTTTCCTAAGCGGAAATAAATGGTTACATATAGGAGGATTAAGGATTTCTTAAATGACATCCATAGTACAAATCATTACATATAAGACGATATAAAATACCAGAAACACTAATTGACTATATTTGTGTTCCATATTCGTAAACTTTGCAGATGACAACTTGTTACAATTATAGAAAAATGGTTACAAAAACACCTCGAATTTGCATTTTTGCCTCACTACTCACCTTAAGTCAGGTGTGCGAGCCGAGTTTTACAATTAAAATATTTTTTCATCTACATAAGTAGATGTAAGTATAAAAGGGCCAGTACTTATTTCCAGTGAACACTAATACACTTTAGATCTGTTATGGTTACAACACTCGGCTAGGCCATTTGACTATTACGGTCTAGGTCTAGGCGATATGACTTAATAATTTATACATTGACCCTGCACTGAGAGTAGTATACATGGCGTCGTAATTGCTATACTTAGACACCTTAATTTTAAATATAGCATGTAGGAAAATCTTCGTAATTTTACGACTCTAACTAGTCCATTGACATTAAGGATCACAGGTGCCGAAGTTACGTCTTCCAAAGTCAGATCTTTACCTCTATTTGGCGAATGTTAATGCTAATATTTACTCATAAAATTTAAATAAGCTTCAGTTAGCTACAATACTTACTTACACGACTAAGAAGTCATCGATAAGAATCGATGTTTCGAACTAATTAGGTTTAAGTAATCAGTAATCACACTTTTTGCTCCTTTGCACGCTTCACTGGCGCGGAGTCACAAGGTAAATCGAAATTTCCACTCCAATAGTATAGATAGATTGCTTAAAATTTAAGTTACCTATATGTAATAAGGGAATTCATTTAAGGAGAATCCACTCCTAATTCAACTACGGATTATTAAATAAATTCCACATGGTGGTAAGCTACTTAATTTAAATCTGGGAACAGCTCGCTTTTGCTGATTCTTATTATATAGGTTTCTAAGTAGGTAATTATTTATATACCTACTTTTTTTTTGGTTTGCCTTCCGATATCATACTTAGTCTCAGTAAGAGCTTCATAGATCTTCGTCCTTTAAAATACTCATAAGACTCTAGATTTCTACTCCAAGGACCTATATAAACATCACAGCAATATACCCTGGAACCTTCTGCCTTTTTAGAGATTTTTACAGTCGTCGTGTCATATAACCAATGTTTATTATTTTGATTGCATTCGCTGTTTTTGTTAGCATTTCTTTTAACATCGTAAAAAGTAATTGTCTCACTACTTATCACCGATCACTTGTAATTGCGCGACCAGAATTTCAAGAAAAAGCACCTGACTTTAACCTTTAACTGATTGTTTTTCAATCTAATTAACGAGTAATTCAAGTTACTGATTAAGTTAACAATCTTATACTTTAAACGCGCTAATCTTGTATATTTCTCTGTTTATTTATTCATCCAAGCGATCTCAGAAACGGCTCTAACTATTAAGACGAAATTTGGAATATAGGGGTTTACGGGAACGACAAATCGATCTAGCTAGGTCTCATATCTGGGGAAACTCGGTTTTAGCTATTTTCACCCGAGTAAACCTCGGTCGCCCAGGTCCTAAGTAAAAGTAGAGTAAGGGAACAATTAATCTGAGGCAAGAGATAGAGCAGGTAGAGTAGGCATAAAAAGAACCAATTCGATTATCGTTACGTATGCAATTTTTTCCACTTTCAATGAGTAGGTACTTAGGTACCTTACTTACACATGAAACCTTAATTAATTAATCTGTGACCTTACTAAGCCGTTACCCGCGACTTCGAGTAGACTTGGAATTTGAGCAGGTACCTGACAACGATCATTATATACAAATCGATCGTTATAGTAATGCATCCACTGCTAGAGGCGCTTCTGTCGCGTGAGGTACAGTGTTGCCAGCTTAGCACATTAAGTATGTGCCAAATTATACGCTAAATTGGCAGCTCATGTGAGGCCTCAGATGATGGTGGCGCCAACTGGTGAGCAGGGATAGTAGCTATTAGTTACCACAGACATGATTTCCGGAATAGAAATTGATTGATTGATTTCCGATTCCAGAGTTTCCCATCAGCGATGAACCTGCCAACGATCACGACGCAGAGCTACGACGAGCTGGTCGGCGGCGCGCCGGCCGGCAGCGAGGGCTCTGACGAGCCGCCGCGCCACAACTGGACCACCATGACGCCGCAGGAGATCGCCACGTGGATCGACAAGCGCTCGCGCGTCCTCTTCCCTCTCCTTTTCCTATTCTTCAACATCGTCTACTGGACCTTCGTGTACTGCCTCTAAGGTGCTCAAGACGTAGACATCTACTCCTGAAGACATTGAAAGAATGCTTCCCATGGAGGTAACATATAGTACCTATAACCGGAGCCTGCTCTGTGACTAAGTTTGGGCCAGGTGCGCGGGGGGGAAGGGAGGTGAAGGCCACGTTTTTGGAGTGTGAACGAAAACGACGACCTCCGAGCTCACGTCTTAAAGCACAATTTTTATCGTTTTGAAATTGACACTGCTCGCCCCGGATGTATAATGTGGGGACTAGGCCAAGGCTGTGTTACAAGGATAGATATAGCTCATGCTGCGGGAGTAACGGTGACAGCATATTTTACACGGCAAGGCCAGTTGACATAACTATATGCGGATTCTTATATGCAAAAACCCTAAACGCGGGGGTGGCCCGGCTAAACGAAGTCTTCAGGATTAGATGTCTATCAAGGTTCAAGTCTGCCCGTGCTGTGATCGCGTCTATTTCGAGAATTAAATGAGGACATAATATAGAACCAGAAGAGTGTTAAAAAAACTAGGAGTAAAGGTTAATAATGCAATGTTAAGGTTTTTTATCTCACGTCCATGGGCCGCAGTGACCGTTTACCAATAGGTTGGTTTGTGCTCGTTTGCCTGCCAAATAGCATGACTATCATGCAATCAGATGGCAGTGACACTAGATCGGTCTTAACGATTGATTTCCATCTGAATTGACGGTCACTCGTGCTTTTAACGTTCCTATTCTCTAATATATTTACTGAATTATAATTATGTATACTAAATTTTATTATGAAGGGCTGAGTAGGTACCTACTGTGTTATTTCGATACTAAACGTACCTATATTGTCGTTAATATTCGATCAGATATACATATATAGCATACCTCAAGACTCGAATATAGCCCCATGGCTAACGTAATACCACTGCTGCTGTACCCTACATGAGCGAGTTTCGTGGCAGTTACCGTCCATTTTAAAGCACATACTTAATTGTGAACCACGAAGCTACATAAGTACATACACCTAATACTCCTTGTATTAGGTGTAAGAACGATTCTTAAAGCGTTTAGGGTAGGGACATCCCAATCTCATGGGGTATCTCGGAAAATATTTAGGTATGTAATTTTTTGATATCCCATTCATTCGAGATTTTAATGGACCTTGAGACCACCACGGCGAAATTTGCAATTGTTTATCTACGCTGTCAAATATGTAAATTAAATTGTATAGGTAACTACTTAGTTGCGTTTATTTTAGTATTTTTATCGTAATGGCGATTGAAATCGATTAGTTTATCTTTTGGTTCCTTGTATCCTGTCTCTGGTAGACAATCGGATACTGAGTTTATTTACAAGTAAGTAAACACGAATAACTATTTTTTATTTAAAATAAGTTCTTAAATGTAGTTTAATGAGGTTTATTCGAAAAAGAGTAGGGGAGAGGGGGGCAGCCTGGTACACTTTTTACACTCCTTGACGTATTTCAAAATATTACCCATAAAAACCAGTTTTAAGCCTCTACACAACAACGTATGTTATTAACCTATGTTTTTAATGCAATTGCACATGTCCAAAGCTAAAGGCAAAGGTACAATTCAGAATTTTGCAACTCAAGGAATAATGTTCAATACTGCCCCAAGCGTGGGTAGCTTTGAATTTACTTGGGGCAGATTTGAAAACTGGATTGTAAGGCAACAATATCGAGATATACGTGTTTTTTTTTACCTGTACTTAGTACAGTTAGTCACTAGAAATGGTCGTATTAACATTTTACTCATATAATTTGCAGTTATAACTATGAGGGGGTACTTTTGACCAGAAATGTTTTTTGTAGTGTTCAAAGGTGCCTCAGGAGGGTACCTTTGTAAAGTATTGAAATTCTATTAAAACTGCCCCCTTGAGGCAGTTTTGCACACACTATTGTTCAAAACTACCCCAACAATGTAACAGGGGATAGTGATTCAGTATTTATTATGTTTTAGTTGTAGTTAAATAAAAATATATAAAACGTTCTAATTAGAATTTTCATTTTATCATATAAAACGAGAGAAAAACAGACAATAGAATCGACTACCATACTCGTCAAGCAAATCTTGTCAGTAAAAAAAGGCGCCAAATTTGAAAAGTGTAGGCGCGAAGGGATATCCTCCCATAGGAATTCCGCGCCCTTTTCTACTGACGTGATTTGCTTGACCAATTAATTCAGGTAAATGCGTTATGAGCATTTACTAAAATAAGTAAGATAATATTATTTTGAGTTTACGTACCTACCTACATGTCAGTTTATATCGGGGCAGATATGAACATTTCTTATGACCGGGGTAGTTTTGAACAGATTGCTAATCAAAACTGCCTCCTAATTTTTTTTCAGAACTACCCCAACACCTATTTAAAAAAATAAACATCGATATCTTCCAAAACAATTGCAAATTCTAATTGTTTATTCTTCGTCACTAAAGCTAATTCATTGTACTATCGAATAAATTAAGTTTCACTTACCGCTTCCTTCAAATAAAGCCTGAAAATCCTTAGACACGGGGAGCAAAACCGCTAACAGTTGATATCGAAATCAAAATATGCTACTGGTTCGTTCATGTTCTGTCAAACGTCAAATCTGTCAAGTGACAGTTGTGTGGGTCAGTGTTGCGAGCCCAAAAAATGGATTTGGACCATAATCGCACTAAAAATACGTCTTTGAACGCATTTGTTCTAAGCTGCCTGCAGTGATAGCTGCCCCCCTCTCCCCTATTTATAGCGGCCATAATATTTGTATTCAAAGAGCTCTTGATGTCTATTCGGAAATGGAAATTGACACAGTCGTATAATTTTCCTTTTGCAGAGCCAACATATACACGGTGGGTCAGAAAATATGGCAAATAATTAACCCACAGTATCGGCTATCGATTCTAAGTATATTGTATAGGTCTTTAATTTTTTTTGAGTTGGTAAAAAAAATGTATATGGGATTGGTTGTGTGAGCGACGCCTGAATCCTATACAAAATAATTTTTTTTACCAACTCAGAAAAAATTATAGACCTATACAATATACTTAGAATCCATAGCCGATACTGTGGGTTAATTATTTGCCATATTTTTTGACCCACCATGTATACGGAGTAAGCAAAACGTGGCGACGATATTTTAGTATTTTACCCACAGAATCAGCTATCTAATCTAAGCATGTTTTTAGATTTTTATTAATTTGGAGTTGGTAAAAAAAGTATGGGATTCAGGTATCGGTCACACCATCAATTCCACACTACTAGACTTGACTCGAAAAAAAAACCTAAAAAAACAACACTTGGAATCGATAGCTGATTCAGTGGGTAAAGAATATCGTCACAGCGTTTTGCTTGACCCTATATACGGAAGCGATCAAGTAATTTTAAATATCTGATCGCGATCTTGATAATAATCAAGACTAGAGCATATTTATGATCCCCTCTACCGCTGCGATATATCTGATGGTAACTGCACGTAAATTGGTTTTTAAAGCTAACGTGGCCATAATTGAACAATATTTGGATAAGAGATTTCCCTTTTTCCTTCTCGAATAGACTCTTGATTCCTTTGTTAGACGCTACCTTGCCCAATAGGTTGTATCTAATAGGCATTTAATTAAATATTAGATTAATTTATGTTTACGAATACGTATCACCAAAGTTTTCTTATAGACCCCACTTCTGTTAATATGGGATTATGAGGATAATACCTATCGAATATCTACATCGACATGAAATTGAAATATTTTTAACATTATATGTAAGATATTAATTAAAATATGGTTAAACCGTTAAACTATTGACTATAGTTATAAAAAGATGTGCGTACCTACATGTAAGGACTATAAGGGGCTATATTCGAAGTCTTAAATAGGGAGCTCCCTGTTCCCTATAGGACCGCACACGCGTCAAGTTGAACTTTAAATCTAGCTGCTTAAAGTTCACGCGACGCGTGAGCGATCCTATAGGGAACAGGGAGATCCCTATTTTAAGACTTCGAATATAGTTCAAGAATAAGCTTAGTATATGATCGCGCGATCATACTCTGAGTATTAGTAAGATTTTTTTAAATACCTATTCCTATTGAGATTATTGCTTAGCACCCCAGTCAATACGTAGGCAAATATTGTGATTTGTAGATAGTCATTTTTAGAAAAGAAAACATTGTTATTTTTAAAATACTTAATTGAAATAAGTTGAAATAAAAGCGTTATAAATCCATTCTACGTATGTTTTATTTCCATCGAATAAATATACATATACACATTTTCCGCATAGAAACTGTATTTAAGTCAAAAAAAATACATTACAAATAAAATCAACTACAAGTATGTACATAAAACCTCGATTAATTATGGTTACATAACAACGACATTATTCAACATAAAAATACCGTACATTCGATTCTCTTATGTAAATTGATAACGGCCCCTTTGTTATGCAATGCAAGGAAGGAAGTATGGAAGGCTTGTACTTTAAATAATAGTACATTACAGACCTAGGGTGGTGAATTCGTAAATGTCCCAGATCGCAGGTTTCTGTGGCCCGTACCGGAGGTGAGGGCCATAAATATGCGATCTGGGGCTTTACGAATTACCGCCCGTGGTTTGTCAAAAGTTTTACGTCTTGCCTTGGCCAAGAATTGAGATTTTCTCTCCGCGTAGCGGGCAGAAAATCCCACTTTACGGCCAAGGGTGATGTAAAATTACTTACAGGGGCTATATTCGAAGTCTTAAAATAGAGATCTCGCTGTTTCCTATAGGATCGCTCACGCGGCGCGAGAACTTTAAGCAGCTAGATTTCAACTTGACGCGTGAGCGATCCTTTAGGGAACAGCGAGATCCCTATTTAAGACTTCGAATATAGGCCCAGTTTAGTCACTCCAATGAGCAATGAGTCATTACATCATGTCATCTGATTTAATACGAAAACTCACTTTCAACTCTTAATTAAGTAATCCAGCTTAGTAATGAAAATATTTAAGTAGGTAATATTTATAATCTGACTGACGCAGTCCAACATTTGCCAAGACGATGTTTGTAATGGTAAACTTTAACCAAATACCCTTTATCAGTACAACATTTAACAAAACACAAAAATAATTAACTACCTACCACGTGAGCGCGTTTAGACGCGTAAACACACAAAAATAGTACATTACAGATCTAGGGCGGTGAATTCGTTAATGTCCCAGATCGCAGATGTTTGTGGCCCGAACTGAAGGTGAGCGCCCTAAATATGCGATCTGGGGCTTTACGTATTACCACCCGTGGTTTGTCTAAAGTCTTACGTCTTACCTTGGCCAGCGCGTAGCGGGCAGAAAATCCCACTTTATGGCCAAGGGTGACGTAAATAGTACATTTCGATACTAGTGCGGAAAGAGTGTCATTACTTCACGAGTAACGAGATATGCAAGACTCGGGACGAGTGAAGAATGACACTTCCGCACGTGTATCGAACGACGTTTTTTAATACAGTTGCGAAAAAATAAGAAAAACAACAAGTAAGAAATTAGAAACGTTTATATTATTAATTTTGTAATTGCAATAGAACTGAAAAATAATAAAGTTCTACAAAAATTAAAAAAAAATCTAATAAACAATCTTTTATCTTTATTTATTTATTTTTTATTTACATAATAGTTAATGGCACAATTTGTATGTTGCCTTTGCAAACATAAAACATGCTTGCAGTAAGAAAAAACGCCTCTCTCTGACAGGCGTTTCAGCAGCTGTTCCGTTTCACTCAGACAACTTATTAAGAACGGTTATTCAATATTAAATATTTAAAAATAAACGTGTTATAATGATGAAGAGGTAAGTAATCAATTATTAAATATGTATAGTTTTCGTATTCTTACATTAACAGTAAGTTTTAATGTCGATTACGACATTTAAAGGAAACTAATATTAACACTTGTCAATAAATAGTCATGAACTGGAACAAGCATAAATTTAACAAAAATGGAAAAGAGAAAAGCACTAGTTCGCAAAAACCAACTTTGCGCACGCTAAACAGCTACGTAAAGTAGCACTTTTTGAGCAACTGTATTAAAATAGTACATTACAGACCTAGGGTGGTGAATTCGTAAATGTCCCAGATCGCAGGTTTCTGTGGCCCGAACCGAAGAAGAAGGTGAGGGACATAAATATGCGATCTGGGGCTTAACGAATTACCGCCCGTGATTTGTCAAAAGTTTTACATCTTGCCTTGGCCAAGAAGTGAGATTTTCTCTCCGCGTAGCGGGCAGAAAATCCCACTTTACGGTCAAGGGTGATGTAAAATATATTTAAGTATATGAGGTTCGAGTACGGCGACCACTTACAGTGGGTGTGTGGGTACTGGGCGGCTATTTGGTAACAAAAAGACAGATATGGGACATCCCAAAAAAACTTAATCGGTTACCGATCGTGAGACAGTATAGCCGAGCCATGGACAATTCTTATAGTACATTACACACCTAGGGCGGTCAAGTAAAGAAAGTCTCAGATCGCGGGTAATTGAGGCCCGAGCCGGAGGCGAGGGCTATAATCTAGCGGTCTGAGGATTTCTTTACGACCGCCCGTGGTTAGTATACGATTTTACGTCACCACCTGGCCGTGAAGAGGGATTTTTCGTAGCGCCCAAGGGCGGTAAATCCCGCTTTTCGGCTTGGTGTGACGTAAAAGTAATATACGCTTTCCCGAATAGCATTGTAAAAGTGATATCCCGTGTCACTAATATAATATCGATAATCGATAGATTGGGAAATGTTAAAGCTTTGGGAGGGCTTTGCATGTGACTTACCTACTGGATGTGGCTGTTAGGGGCTATATTCGAAGTCTTAAATAGGGATCTCCTTGTTCCCTATAGGATCGCTCACGCGTTAAGTTGAACTTTAAATCTAGCTGCTTAAGGTTCACGCGACGCGTGAGCGATCCTATAGGGAACAGGGAGATCCCTCATATTAAACACACTATCACCGGGACTTAATCGCGTAAAAACTATTTATTTTTCTTTCTTTGTCTTTATTTATATTTTTTGTCTTCTCGTGACCACGGCCGTTGCATCGCGGCCGAAACGTCGAGGTAAAATATAAATAGTTTTTACGCGATTAAGTCCCGGTGATAGTGTGTTTAATATGAGTGTGTATCGCGAAAGTTTGAGACAATGTAGGGAGATCCCTATTTTAAGACTTCGAATACCTATAGACCCAGTTTTTCGTTCAGAATAACAGAAATATAGGTAGGTATATCAGAAAAGGGATAAGGAAAGTCATATTCCGTTCCATCTAGAATCTCTGTCTGAATTCAAATAAAGCTTCTTAGACTTTCGAAAAAACAGCAATCCTCGGGACTCGGGTTAGGCAATTACTTAACTCAGGTTTTGTAATTGCCAACTTACCTAACTCGAGTTAGAGGCTAATCAGAGGTTAGCGGCGTTGGTGTAAGTTGGCCTTAAGCTCAATTGGGGTAGAACAATTTGTCTCAAGTGTATTCGGTTATATGTTTATATTTTTATTATCTAAAACAATATCTCTAAAACAAGAATTAAACGTTTACCTACTTACTTGCTTGCTTAGTAAAGTAACATCCAAAAGTGCTGTGGCTGTGGCACAATTTTCGTTTTTTTTTAACTTACATTTTTTTATATTCGATTGCCTAAAAAACAACATTAATCAACTTTAAATGTAATTATTTTTATACTACACCAACTCGGAAAGTCAATTCAAACTAACCCATTAATTGGGGAGAAAGTTGCTCATTAATCCTCCTTCAAAATCTGGTTAATAATGTTGTATGCAAATCCATTATTACACACTTTACCCATGTAGTAATATTGTATGAAAATCCATTATTCCACAGTTATGTTTTTTTTTAAATTCCAAAACGAGCCATGGATGCGTGTAAGTTAATACTTTTTTTTATTTGACACTGCCGACTTTACACAAGCTATATAGACGTTCTAAACGAATGTACATCAAAAAAGTTTTTCGGAAAAAAAACTCGGAAATGCGATAACAATATCGTTAAATGGTTTGAAGAAACATATGCATTGATTAATTATACTAAATATGATTTTATATTTCGGGTTGCACGCAAGAAATTTTGTAATGATCTGTCTCGCTCGTCACTGGCTGTAAAGACGCGGCGCGCCCAAATTAAAAAAAAAAGGTTGGCGCGGTTTTCACTTTAAAAAAAAGAATATCGCGCGCCTTTCGTTTCATTGTAATAACTTTGAATTTGCTTTTGTGTTTGAAATGTCTTCAACAAATGAGGAAAGTAGCGATGGTAGTATTATTGGAACGCCACCTGAAATATTAATTCATGCTCAACAAGCAATTAACAATCTTCTACCGGAAAAATCAAAAAATAAATACATGAAGCAGTATGAAGAATTTATGCAGTGGAAGACTGAAAAGCAAGCTTCTTCTTTGTCGGAAAATGTTCTTCTAGCCTATTTTAGTGAAAGTCTTCAAAATATAAGCCTAGCAGCCTGTGGGCTATATATTCAATGCTGAGAAGTACATTGTTATCCAGAGATAATATTGATATAAAGAAATACTCAAAATTAGCAGCATTTCTGAAAAAGAAGTCTAGCGGGTTTCGCAGTAAGAAATCCAAAGTGCTAACGGCAGATGAAATCAATTCTTTTTTGCAAAACGCTTCAGATGATACTTATTTACCTATCCTATATATCTAAATTTTTGTACGAGATTTGTTGTTTTTTTTTCCTCGTAAGAGTAGTATAAAGTATTATATATCCCTCGAGGGTAAGTATTGATTACTCCTCTTGGTGAATAAATAACTAATACCTACCAGCGGCATTTAAAAATATTCGGTTTCGTTTATACACTTCAAACGAAAACATAACACGAAATTACATTTCTCTAGTTTCTTTTCTATCTTTATATTGCTACAATTTTACACCACAACTGTTTCATTGAACTTTGAACATTCTTTTCTTTCTTAATACTTACCTGCTGACAAAAAAAGTTTCAAAAATGATTCAAATTCTGGACTGAAAGTGATCAAGTCAGTTACCTAATTCTTCTTTCAAGATTACAAACGAGGTCGTTTTGGCGGATGGTTAAAATTTTACATTTTCTCCATAGACAAGACAATCTGTCAAATTTAAACCATCCATAGCATTGATCTATTATAAGTAGGGATTCACAATCAGCCGGAGAAAAATGGCCCCGTCGAAACGGGTGCCCGAACAGCTCGGGCACCCGTTTTGCCTTCGTTATAAAGAGGCGTTATTAGCATATTGGAACCTATTTTCTAATGTCAGCTTGCTCCATATATTTTGACATATTCTGTTAGGCACTGTTCGTCCATACGTTATTACTTATTATAGGTCAATGATCCCTAGCCAAAACTAGGCGTTTTGTGGATAATAGGAAGCCGGTGATAGATCATCTGTCAAATACTAACCTTCCGTAGCCAAAACGAGGCATTTTGTGGATATCCCGGTTATTAAAGGTATTACCGAGTTTAACCGGTTTTCACAAGATCTGCAGATCACGAATGAACTCCAAACAGAGCGGGCCGGAGTCAGCGCGCGGGATCGCCCCGCGGCGCCGCTATAACCAGACTGTCGTCGCTGGAATACCGCTTCATGGTCGCAGCACTCGCCTGACTGCAATAAGATGTCTTGTGAGGTTACGTCCGCATACACCGCCGGCTTGCTTAGCGCTTTGTGACAAAAAC
Organism: Aethes cnicana; assembly: GCA_963971205.1. NCBI lineage: Eukaryota > Metazoa > Arthropoda > Insecta > Lepidoptera > Tortricidae > Aethes > Aethes cnicana. The sequence continues at coordinate 6,805,764 of OZ020282.1, forward strand.
CAACATGTTTGTTGACACTGTAAGCGACTATAGTTAGAGGCAGTGCGGCCGGTCGCGAATGTGCCCAGACATGCTAGGTAATGCAGCCCTTTAACAGGGTTCAGACCTGACTTCGTGGGGGAGAATGCTTGCGTTTGCTGCGTCGGCAGAGTCAAGATCCTCAGCATTGAGAGACCGATTGAGAAAGAAGAGGAATTAGGCACTAAGGAAACCGCTTGTCTATGCGGACTTACTTACGGTGGGTTGATTCAGGTGCAGTTGACGGACTCCTGGGGTATAGCCCAGTTGAACTTTAAATCTATCTGCTTAAAGTTCACGCGACGCGTGAGCGATCCTATAGGGTACAGGGAGATCCGGAGATCCCTATTTTAAGACTTAGAATATAGCCCCTGGTCGTTAAATATGACCGCCGAGCTGTCATCCCATACAGAAACGTCCTTTTAAGACCCCCCACCCCGCCCCAAAAAAAAACCGGACACGTCCCATAGAAAAAATGGCCATTTTACCAATCATGGGACTCGTGACCCCCCCCCCAACCAAATCTTAACTCATGTTAAGATCATCCAAATCTTTGTCTGGGACTGCGCCTGCTGATTGGAGGTTAGCGGATGATGCAAGTAAAAATAAAACCGATTTACCGTTTGTGAAACTAATATTAAAAAGCATCCGGATTGTTCCTACGCGCCTAAAAGATGGTTTATACCTACTTATCTAGGCAAATAGGAATTTGTAAGATCGGAGAATTTGCTATGCTAATTCAAATTGAATGTAAGCATTCTGTATTTTTAAATTTTAAGGTGCAAATATTTATACATTTACATTTAGTCGAAGTTAGCTAGTAGTAGTAGGCTGAATATAAATGAAGCCTTTATATGTTGTAACAGCATGCAGTAGAGGTGACGAAGCGTGGCGGGAAATTCCATGTTCCAGAATAATTAAATCCTATCTCAACATCAAAACGAAAAAAAATTAAGTTAAAATCAGTTTAATTTTGTTGTCTCTTTGGCTTCCCGAACAATAATATACTTAACACGAGAAAGAAATTACTCGTATATCTTGTGTTATTTTTCCCGTACCTATGAGAAACATTCTGGAATCTGGAGCTTTTTTATACGTAGATGGGGACGACTGCCTAATCCATTCTGCAGCTACCACTTATATGCCAGTAAGGTGGCCCGGATCTATTGTAGCTATGGGGCTATACATCTTCTAGTTGTATTTTCTTTTCTGTAGTATTTTCTGAATATTGACACAGGTGTAACTGCTAGAAGATTTATTTCTATAAATCCTATAGAAATAAATCTTCTAGCAGTTACACCTGTGTCAATATTCAATCCATGTCACGATCTAGAAGAATATACTACATAAAAACAGATAAGTATCTGCTCGTACACCTAGAAGCTACGTATCGCAACTACAATAGCCCCGGGTCACCTTACAACTAGAAGATAGCCCCGGTCCACCGTACCTGTACCGGGTGCGCGGCCGCGGCGTCGGCACGAGGCGCGGCAGGCGCTCGAGCGCGGCGGCGCCGGAGCCCGTGCTCGAGCCGCTCGAGCTCTCCGACCACACCAGCTCCGACAAACTGATAACAAATTGAAACCGAAGTTCAACTTCCGAATTAAAAAAAATACAAATAAACATAAAAATCTCATTCGAGCTTGTGATAAGTGTGTCACTTGAACAGCAAGAGTAGGTATAAGTAGATACATATTCTGTGACGGAGACAAAAAAACAAGGAAATTACTTCGTCATTTTTCAACTCCACCTTTTCGACACGCAGCGGCGCCGCCAACCGAGGCCCGTGGAAAATCCCTCGTACCTATGGAGCCCGCTAATTTAAGAAAGTTACAAAATTGTAATTTCGTTT
>OZ020282.1:6807833-6848244 GCA_963971205.1 Aethes cnicana
GAATGAACGTAGTAATTTAACGAAACACTGTCAGGATACATGAAGAGTCGGGGATTACACTTGCAACACACAGCAATGCGAATGACGTTCGGATGACACCCACACTACTACAGAATACCGGAGTGGCACACCTGGCGAAGTATATTATTGTAGATGGGGTTACCTGTCGAGCGGCTGCGTGACGGCGCGCTGCACGTCCAGTATGATGGCGGCGGCGTCGAGGCGCGCCGGGCAGTCCGCGCCCCAGCCCAGCGCGCGCGCCAGGTCGTTCCCGGTGCCCATCGGCAGGATCGCCACCGACGCCTGCCTCCACACTCACACTCAGCACATCTAGCATGGGCGTACCGAGGGGACGGGGCAGGGGGGAGCAGCTTGGTCTTTCCATACAAAATGGCCGAAACAATTGAATTGCCCCCCCTGGATCTGAAGCGGAATATGCGCTTGCCCTCCCCTGCGTCAGACAGAAGCAGGGTACGCCCATGCATCCTAGCTTGGCTTGCATCGAGATAGATAACGACGTTGAATGAGTCCGTTAAATGTGGCCGCCGAGATTTTCACTCGAGATGTTAATGTTTATTTCGGGATGAAATGACGACATATTTGATGGATTCATTATCGTTAACTTCCTTGACGCAAATTAATGAGGCATAATTTATTTATTTTTTTGATTCTGTTGGAATATATTATTATTAATATTGTTGTATTAACCATGAATAGTCACATGCATTACCTAAAGCCAGCGGGCCAGACTGAGGGACCTGCCTTGAGGTGCGGCGAGGCTGCGAGCGCGCTGAGCGCCCAGGCCGCGGTGCCGTCGCCGCCGGCCACCAGAACACGGCGCCGCTACCTACAGCCAGCGGGCCAGACTGAGGGACCTGCCTTGAGGTGCGGCGAGGCTGCGAGCGCGCTGAGCGCCCAGGCCGCGGTGCCGTCGCCGCCGGCCACCAGAATACGGCGCCGCTACCTACAGCCAGCGGGCCAGACTGAGGGACCTGCCTTGAGGTGCGGCGAGGCTGCGAGCGCGCTGAGCGCCCAGGCCGCGGTGCCGTCGCCGCCGGCCACCAGAACACGGCGCCGCTACCTACAGCCAGCGGGCCAGACTGAGGGACCTGCCTTGAGGTGCGGCGAGGATGCGAGCGAGCTGAGCGCCCAGGCCGCGGTGCCGTCGCCGCCGGCCACCAGAACACGGCGCCGCTACCTACAGCCAGCGGGCCAGACTGAAGGACCTGCCTTGAGGTGCGGCGAGGCTGCGAGCGCGCTGAGCGCCCAGGCCGCGGTGCCGTCGCCGCCGGCCACCAGAACACGGCGCCGCTACCTACAGCCAGCGGGCCAGACTGAGGGACCTGCCTTGAGGTGCGGCGAGGATGCGAGCGAGCTGAGCGCCCAGGCCGCGGTGCCGTCGCCGCCGGCCACCAGAACACGGCGCCGCTACCTACAGCCAGCGGGCCAGACTGAAGGACCTGCCTTGAGGTGCGGCGAGGCTGCGAGCGCGCTGAGCGCCCAGGCCGCGGTGCCGTCGCCGCCGGCCACCAGAACACGGCTCCGCGGCGGCATCCAGCGCGCCACTGCCTCAGGCGGTGTCACGCCCAAGTCCACTACCTAAATATAAGTATAATAAGTATTGCTTTACATTAAAATATAAAAAGATAATAGTTTCCACCCGCGGTATTTCATTCGACCAACAATTTCGCCTGGCATTTCGCCCTTCCAGATTAAAAAGATGCACGGGTGAAATTAGGGAAAAATGAGTTTTCTCGAAGTGAAACCTAGCTAGATCAAGTACCATTGCAAATTTCGTCCAAATAGTTAGAGCCATTTTTGAGGCAGTTATGTTCTGTACATACACATACGAGGGGTGATCCAAAAGTAATGATAACTGACTACTTATTGAATCGGATTAAAATAAATAGGTATGCCGTTACTGGCCATAAAGACTCCTTAGTAAATAAAAGATTAAAAATTAAAAAAATATGTATCTGTCAGAGAGTTGCAGCTGTTTTTTCACAAGCAGTCGGAACAATAACGCAAAAATGGAGAAAACTGAGGTGAGAGCGGTTATTAAATACTTGTTTGAAAAAAAAAGTGTACTAAAGATATATACGCTGAATTAATGGGAACACTGGGCAAGTCCGCTCCACCGTATTCCACAGTGGCACGGTGGTCAAAGGAGTTTAACTTGGGAAGAACATCCACTCAAGATGAACATCGCGAAGGCCGTCCATCTGACGCCATTACTGGAGAAAACGTCGATAAAATTCATGATCTGGTTTTAACAGATAGAAGGATGACTATCAGGCATCTAGTTGAGCTCACAGGCATCTCGTATGGCAGCATTCAAAGAATCTTAACTGATGAACTACACATGAAAAAAGTCTCCGCTCGTTGGGTGCCTAGAATGTTAACGGCTGAACAAAAGAAAATACGATGTGAGATTTCGAAGTCTAATCTTGACAAATATCAAACTGAACCCGAAACATTTTTGCGTCGTTTTGTAACCATGGACGAGTCTTGGATCCACCATTTCGATCCTGAGACCAAACAGGAATCCATGACCTGGAAACGAGCGTCTTCCCCTACACCGAAGAAATTCAAGGTAGCAAGCTCCGCTGGTAAGGTCATGGCTTCAGTGTTTTGGGATGCTGGAGGAGTCATAATGATCGAATACCTGGAAAAGGGAACCACTATTACGGGCACCTACTACGCTGACCAAATACGCAGATTGAGAGAGGCAATCAAAGAAAAGCGGCGGGGTAAACTTCGAGCTGGCATCCTGTTTCACCAGGACAACGCACCGCCCCACAAGGCCGGCGTTGCGATGGCTGCCATCCGTGATTCAGGGTTCGAATTGCTGGAACACCCCCCATATTCGCCAGACCTAGCCCCCAGCGACTTTTATCTCTCTCCACGGCTGAAGGAAGATCTTAGAGGCAACAAATTTTTAAATGATGGCGAGGTAATGGCCGCTGTGGAGGCATTTTTGGAGGGTCAAGAAAAAGATTTTTTTTTAAAAGGAATTCGTGGTCTGGAGAAACGATGGTCTAAGTGTGTAGACTTGGAAGGAGATTACGTAGAAAAATAAATTATTTTATTAAACATTTTATGTGTCTTTCATACTGATTATCATTACTTTTGGATCACCCCTCGTACATATAGATAGATGGTTACTCAGTTCAAGTATTTCAGGGTCTAAAGGGTTCTCAAAGTAGTCCCAAACAAGGGCGTCGTAAGTCTTCCTCATGTAAACTAAGGCATTCGCGGATACAAAATAATATATAGAGTAGTCGGCGCCGACACAAAATACTAAACCTGTAAATGAGCCTCGAACTGAAAAAGTTTGGGAAGCCCTGCTTTAGCTGCTAAACGAAAAGAAAATATTAGTAAATATATATTTATGACATGTTTTTATTATCTTGGACCCAATCGGTGATAACAAGACTCTTAACATGTGGAGAATTCATAAGTTATAAATAAGCTTTAAAGATCCATAGTATCAAAACTACACCAAATCTACTTGTGTGCAATACCTAAATAAACTTCTTGTCTGGGAAAGCAAGTTTGCGTCACCTAATTACTTTGTGGATTTGGATCACTCACTTTAGGAAACATGTCACAGTCACACCTCAGATTATTATTGAACAATTAAATGCTCATCAAGTTGTTGATAATCTGATTCTGAACCTTTTTCAATGGTTCCTTAGGTTCTCAATGACATACCAATCAATTATCTACCTGCTTAAAAAAATACATTTGCGTTGTTCTATTTTACTAACCTCACAATTCCAATGTAAATAAATAAATTAAACAATACCTAATTTGCATTAGTATGTATAAGCCAAAAGGCAATAATAAAACTGGCACACCCAAATAAGGAATTGAGGACAATGAACTTGCTCATTCAAAAAAATACAAATAAGTACATACATTTGTAATATTTGAATAGATGATGTAGAGACATACGCGTAGTCGCCAGTTATCACTACTTATTTTCTACATAATATTTTCGTGTCATTTATTCCGCTAATTCTATTCTTGACCAAAATAAATACAATTTCAGTAAAACGGGCAACATCTGTATATATAATTGTATGCAAGTTCTCTAAAATGTCCCTAACAATTAAGATCAAATTTGGAATATTGAGGCTTAAAATGGTGAAAATAGATCAAGCTAGGTGTCATATCTGGGAAAAATCATTTTAGCCATTTTATTGGAGCGACCAAGCAAGGTCACCCCCAGGTACTAAACCATTATTGATAAATGTACCTGTAACGGATTTAGTAGTCCTCTAAAAAGAGATAACACCTCATCACTTCTGTTACTTCCAGATTTGCGATTGGCTGCAAATAACAAAATTGAAATTTTCATGTCATTTTTCTTTGCAACAATATTAATTGCAAAAAAGGACCTAGATAAAATCTGTTAGAGTAAGGTTCAAAACAATACTATGATGATACAAACCGAAAATAAATAAGGGCTCCCACTGCTCAACATTTGGCTCTTTTATGTTTGTTATGACTCCCTTCTCAACTTGTACACATGCTGGTGGAATAACGATTTTTCGATACTTTTGAAAATCACAAACCTGAAACAACAAGAAAGACTGTAACTATAGATTAAGTAAAACGATCAATATGAACATACATGAATATTAAATTTAATCTTCTATAAATTTTTACTGGATGAATAATTTTTTTACTAGCGAATGCACTACTTACTACAATCAATTAAATACTTTTAATGTATATAATTATTTCATATAATTTCCCTTGAATTAATAATGTATTGTTCATTTTATATGTTATGGATGTAAAACCAGGATTCATACCTCGGAGTCATTAAAAGCACTGTCATGACAGAATTTAGTCCTCTGGCACCAACAGCAGTAAAACTTTCTGATTGTTTCGTCATTACTCTCTGCACTGTCACCCTGACCAGTACCAACTGAAACATTAATAATAGAAATAGATTACAATTAGGTGGAAACTTAATTTTTATATAACAAAGCTACAGAGGATCGTAAGTACATGAAGATATTGGAAAAAATTTTAGCTGGGATACTTAGAATCTATAACAGAACACATTCCCACAGTTTTTAGAATTTTTGTCCGTTTGTCTGTTTATTTGACAGCGCATCACCTGAAAACTACTGGACCGATTTTGATGAAATTTGGTATGAAGATAGTTGGAGTCCCGAGAATGGACATGGGCTACTTTTTATCCAGGAAAATGGTATAGTTACCGCAGGAATGCGATAACCAAATTCCACGCAGGCGCGCGCCGTGAAGCCGTGGTGGCCTAGTGGTTCGACCTACCGCCTCTCATGCCGAGGGTCGGGGTTCGATTCCGGCTTGCACCTCTAAGATTACTTATGTGCGAAATTCAATTTGAATTAACCACTGTGCTTTTCGGTGAAGGAAAACATCGTGAGGAAACCTGCACGCAACTGCGAAGTAATTCAAAGATGTGTGTGAAGTCCCCAATCCGCACTGGGCCCGTGTGGGGACTAGCCCAAACCCTCTCGTGATGAGAGGAGGCCTGTGCCCAGCAGTGGGACGCAAATAGGCTATAGTAGTAATGCAGTAGACATTTTCAAGATCCCAACTTACTGTGAACCCAATGATGATGGAATGGTTTATCCACTGGCCAGGTGATTTGTTTGCAGCGAAACTTCTTATCCACAATGCGGCAGCATCTCTTACATGCGCTCACAGCACAGCACTCGCAGAACAAGCCCACGAGCGGTAACATAAGCTCTCCGCACACCGTGCACTGGGGAATTGACAATTACTATTGTAATTGAATACCTCTATAGATAATAATAACTTTTACAATATAAGGCTGAATTCAAATATACCTACATGTATATTATATGGTATAGACTTATTACATTGTATGCTCCTCCAAGTATGACCTCGAGACTTATATTTGGTTCGCAAGTAATTATTATCACCGAAAAATGCGTGAAGTATTCGATATACTAAATAACTCAGGAATAAACCACCTATCATGAAGTAACAATTGAACATAACGTCATTTAATTTTAAATACGTCTCCATATCTATTGACTTCTCATAGGATTAATAAAGTAAGCCACAACACAACTTGATTATTAATATTGGTTTAAAGAAAACCTCCGAAAACTATTGGACGTTACAGTTCTTGACGATTATATTTTTTTACTCTTAGTAAACGATGTCACGCGAACTAATAATACATCTTCTTACAAGTTTACATTACCGTAAAAATTAACATAAGTAATAAACTTTAAATATTTGTATGTGTTATCGGTCTCGAAGTTCTATTTCATAAATTTCATTATATTTGTTAATCTGTCAAATCGGTTTGTTTTGCATGTTTGACAGTTTTGACACTTTGAAAAACCGGAGTTCGGTTCAAACTGGTTCAAAAGAAAGAAATCTCGTCTTTAGGGTTCCTTCGGAAAAACGGGACCCTATTACTAAGACTCCGCTTTTTGTCTGTCTGTCCGTCTGTCACCAGGCTGCATCTCATGAATGGTGATACTTAGACGGTTGAAATTTTCACAGATGGCGCTATAACAACAAATACTAAAAACCAGAATGAAATAAATATTTAAAGGGGCTCCCATACAACAGACATGATTTTTTTGTCAAGCAGTTGAAAATTTAACAGATGATGTATTTCTGTTATCACTATAACAAAAAAGAAAAATTTAAGGGGGCTCACATGCAACAGACATAATTTTTGCCGTTTTTATAGATAACTAGCATCTGCTCGCGACTTTGCCCGCATGTCATTTGGTTATCGCGTTCCCGCGGGAACTATGTGTTTTTCCGGCATAAAAAGGAGCCCATGTCCGTACCGGGGACTCCAAATATCTCCCTACTAAGTTTCATCCAAATCGGTCCAGCGGTTGAAGTGTGAAGAGGTAACAGACAGACAGACATAGTTACTTTCGCATTTTTAATATTAATATGGATATAGATGATGATATGGATAGTACGGAACTCTTCGTGCGCGAGTCCGACTCGCACTTGGCCGGTTTTTACGCATAACGCTTGAAGTCGTTAAAGCCCAACCAGTAATTCAGCAAACTTCGCCATTTTGCACCTTATTTCTTTCTCGTTATACGATTAGATAAAGAGAAATACAAGCCTTTAAAGCCTCTCACTGTCGCGCACCCTCCTGGCACAAAAGGTCCAGGTCAGTCAATGGGTCCAGGTAATAAACAAAAGTAGTTCCAGTTATTACTACTTCCATGGTCTGACATGCCATGGGTGCGTTTCGAATCGCGCTCACAGCGCTTTGAGCGCTTTTCGGGACACTGAGCGCGCTCACAGCGCTCAGGGAATTGATGACGTCTTCGATAGACGCTCACGGTGCTCACGCTAGTCACGCTACGAGGCATGATTGCCGTCCGCGCAAACTTCAAAGTGACATTTGACAGGACATTATTCTCTAATTAAAAAAAAGTTTGACAGTTAGTAGTGTTGGCGCCGTGAGCGTGCTTATGATCGTTCCGAATCAAAAGCGCGCTCACACGGTCGTGAGTGTGACAATCGATCCAGGACACTTATGAACGTTGTGAACGCTGTAAGCGCTTTGAACGCGTTACGGAACGCACCCTATGACAGTTGTGCTGTGAGCTGGTTGAGTTGACGTTCATTGACGAGCTGTGGTTGTGACTTTGAGTTGTGATGTTATGTTATGTTGTTATGTGCAGTTTGTTGTGTGGTGTGGTTTTGAACGTGAAGTGGGTGAGCAAAGCAATAGTGAGATCATAAATCAACTCGCCCATCAACTATAGATAGGTATTAATTAAGAATAGATGCTTGGATTCGTTGGGTTCAACTCATGTTCAACTACGTTAATCTAATACAATAAGCTGGTAAGATATGCTCTTACTTAAAAACGACTTTGAGTGTAATATAAAAATTTGAATAAGTCGTGACAGAAATGTCAAGTTTTAAGGTGAAACGAAGGCTTGTTTTGTCTGATTTTAGATGAGACTGTGAAATTAAGACGACGACAGTGATTTACGACGATGACTTCGCCGTACTTTGATTATTACGATGGTAGCCAATTATTCCAGGGATTGGCTACAAAAATTGGTTTGCCGATAGATCTTGTAAGTACTGAACTTATCCTGTTTTTGTTATTTTTTGGTAATTGCTCTCACAAATTTATTTTACTGTAGAATATAATTTTGATTATCATACATATATGATGATGTAGACGCGGAAAATAATACATTTTTGTTTTGTAAACACTTGCAATCACCATGAATTCTAGTTCCGAAACATAAGAAATCCTCCCTTGTACCTAGTAAATATACAGACAGTTTGAGAAATTAGTTAACATACTTAGATCATATCTAATATATAAAAATAAGTCGGGTTTTCCTCCCTGACGCTATAACTCCAGAACGCACAAACCGATTTCCACGGTTTTGCATTCGTTGGAAAGGTCTCGGGCTCCGTGAGGTTTAAGGCGGTACGAAGTCCGCGGGGTCAGCTAGTATTGTTATAAGTTGTTTGTTCCATTAAAAAAAAAAGTTCTTTTCAAAGCCCTGATGATATTTACACCTACTTAGCCTTAACAGCTTAATGATAAGTGGATAGCATTCATCAAACTTTATAATAGCTAAGTAAATAATTGGTTAAGGAAAAGAACATTTTATCTCAAATATCTAGGTGATGTCTATTCTTCTATCAGTTTACTATTAGGTACATGCAAGAGGGGCATTCCCAAGTTTTTCAGACTAGCCAAAATCCATGTTGCGACAGAGTCCTAATAGTTAAATTGACTAATTGAAGTAGTAGAATTTATGGCCCCCTACATAAACTATACCAAATGAGTTTAAAAATAACTCTGAGAAGGCTTGGCGTAATACATATTTAGCGAAACAAGCTGAGACAAAATGCCTTTTTGAGACATGAGCTGGTTGTTTTTTCTATAGTAACTTATATATAACTAGTATTACTTAATTGTGCCAATTATTGTGACAAAAATATCATCAGTGGTTTCACAGAAAAAGAAAGCCTGGAATTGTGTTTTTTCACTCCATGTTATATGACGACATATAACTTCTTTGTTCTAACTGATCATGATTTAAAAAGTTTTATGTTGATAAAAGCTTGTTTAGTTTGTAATATATTGAAAACTAATTAGAATCTTATGACAATATTTGGATAAATATGAAAAGTAAATTGATTTTATATTTATCTGCATCAATTACTTTATAGAATAGAAAAATACCTATAACAATATGTTATCAACTTATGAATCTCATATGACTATATTATTTTATATACATGTTTTTATTTATATCATTATGTGTATGTGTGTATTTTATAGAAGATTTCCATAACTGATAAATGACAATATAATAACGATTTTGAAAATTCCGGAAATTTAATATTTGTTCATCTGACTAATATGCTATTCTATTATTTCCTTTTCCATCATAAGTAGTAAAAATGGCAACTGTTCAACTTCCTACTTAAAGGAAAAAAACACGATTTTAGTCTTCTGAGAAGTTTCAAAAATATAAATGGAATATTATCCTGATGGATATTTTCCCACAAGAGTTAATTTGTATTATTCGACGCATCTATGGAATGGCAATGGCATGCATAGGTACTCGTAGCGTTACTCTTCAATCGTCATACATTTATTCTAATGGACTTTTGAGTAACGTACCTACTTCGTACTGCTTACTCAACGTCACAATATTTTTGACTATTCTAACCTGTCGCCAGTGAACGGAATATCCATATCCATATTAATATTGTGAATGCGAAAGTAACTGTCTGTCTGTCTGTCTGTTACCTCTTCACGCATCAACCGCTGTACTCTAGACCGATTGAGATGAAATTTGGCATGGAGATAGTTGGGGTCCCGGAAAAGGACATAGGCTACTTTTTATTCCGGAAAAACGCATAGTTCCCGCGGGAACGCGATAACCAAATTACACGCAGGCAAAGTCGCGGGCAGAAGCTAGTTTGATGTAAATCCGTGGCTAGGGTTACACAAAGCGACGCGCGACATGCCCCGAATGCGATGCTCCGGATTTGAACACGCTTCTTTACAAACATTCCGTTCTGAACCAGCTCCACTGGTCAACGAACGTCGACGGGTAAATCGCCGAAAGTTTTGACATTCACTGTTACTCGTGCTAATTTACATACAAATAGCCATTATATATGATGACGACCGGATTGGTCTAGTTGGTTCCCTGCCTTCTGTTCCGATGGTCGCGGGTTCGAATCATGCTAGGGGAAAACTTTGTGTGATGAGCACGAATGTTTGTACTCGAGTCATGGATGTTTAGTATTTATATGTGTGTTTATTTCTCTATTCATATCGTTGTCTATCACCCATAATACAAGCATTGCTTAGTTTGGGGCTAGATCAATACGTGTGAAATGTCCTAAGACATATATTTATTTATTTATCAAAATATTCCTCTCAGGTGGTTTCCAAAAAATGATGAAAAATATTGCAAAGACAATGCTGCTAATGCTAACGCAGTGCATTTACATATGTCGTTTAAATAAGAATGTTCGGAATAAGGAGGTACTCTAACTTTTAAAGTCCTCATTTCAAATTCATGTTCGTCGACGTCATGCACCTGTATGCATAAATGATTGCTAAATCTTCTTTTTTTTTAAGTTAAATATATGTTAGTGTAAGTCGTTTGTCACGTTTGCGTTCGTGTCGCCACCGTGCAGGATGCCCCTGAAAATCAACGTCGCGCATATTATCATCCGGGGCATAATGTTGAGCGAATACCCTTTTTGGTGCAAGTAGATAATGTTTTTCCCTTTAAAAAAAAAAACATCATCACCGATAGACGTCCACTGCTGGACATAGGCCTCCCCCAAGGCGCGCCACTCAGACCGGTCCTGTGTTACTCGCATCGTCGCATCCACCGCGTTCCCGCGACCTTCACAAGGTCGCCACTCCATCTTGTTGGAGGCCTACCGACAGCTCGTCTACCGGTTCGCGGACGCCACTCCAGGACTTTCTGGCCCCACCGGCCATCAGTCCTACGAGCAATGTACCCCTCCCACTGCCACCTAAGGTTCGCAATTCTTCGGGCTATGTCGGTGACCCCAGTTCTACTGCGGATATCCTCATTTCTGATTCTATCACGCAGAGAAACCCCGAGCATAGCCCTCTCCATTGCCCTCTGGGTGACCTTGAGTCTTCTTATTAGGCCCATCGTAAGCGCCCACGTCTCGGAACCATAAGTCATCACTGGCACCACACACTGGTCGAAGACTTTCGACTTTAAAAAAATAAACTTTTTTAATATGTATGTATCGAGTTTTCAAATAAATATTTTCTATTTCTAAACTATCACATTTTTTTACTGCTAAGAAGCGTAAAATAGGTACCTATCCACTTGATAAAACCTGCAACGTTCTCCTTGTTAATAAAAAAATAGAAATAAATGAATGTATTGTATGGTAGGTACCGATACTATTGTGCGCTGCGTTCTGCCGCGCTCGGCTATATTGATATTAATAAGCGAACAATGATATCCTTAATACCGCGAACTCGCCGAACGTATAGAAACATATTCCTTATATTATTATTCAATTTATGTAGTACTTATAGATAACAATCCTTAGAGAAGAACGCCTTATGTTGCTTAAAATTTTGATTTCACCATAGCACCATTATTAGTTTCATAATATCATATTTTCCTTCCATTAGGTTAATTTTTTGATCGCACAAATAGCTGCACTATGCCTGGCAAGACTATTTCGGAAACCATTGAAGCTTGCTTCGCCAGAATTCCGTCATTCTGTGTGCCTTGTTATAGGTCTGATTATGGGATATTTTTGCTTTGGGAAGTAAGTTATTTCACATTTTTGAACTAACTAGATTATCTGCTCTACTATCTATTTAATTTAAATTCTTGACGTCTAATTTACTGGGCTGACTAATCTAAAGGGTGATCTCTAAACTCAAGACTGAACATGTAGCTAAATATTGTCTAAAAAGACAAAAGTCGAGTTATAATAAGCTACGAACTGTTTTAGATTTTACCCTAACGCTTTTCTTGGTCAATTTTCGAGATTTCAAAATATCTCGAAAGTTGCCATTTTTAAAAATTGTTATGCCGTATTTCTTGCTCTCGTGTAGAGAATATATGGATATGAAACTTCTGAAGCATTCGATCCATTCATAATCCGATCCACGATACGTGCTCCTTACATTACACGGTGCTATGAAAACGGTCGAGTTCCGGGTAGAAGCCGGTCAACAAATTTGTGCCTTCGGTAGACTAAATCGAAGTGTCTTGGTTGCGCAATGAATTTTTATTGCAGTAGCTGTGGTCAAACTTGGCTTAATTCTTTCGGAAGTTTCACATCCACGTAGTTATCCAAGATCACAAGTTATGATAACTTAATATCTGAAAATATATTCTAAATATACATCGTTTGTTAATCGAGGTTTGATTAAACTAAACTTAATTTGCTGAAGACAGCTTCCGCAAGGAAAAAAAAAACATTTTATATTTTGCTTGTTACACCTGCGAGTACTGCAGCTATTCTAAACTACGATTTAAATTATGTTGTGTATAACTATGTTTTGTAAAAGGAAAGAATTTTCATACAGTCATGTCATAGACAAGGATGCGAAAATCATAACTTAGACCACTCATGCGCGTGATAGGCCGCCATTAGTTATGGATTTAGTAGGTACTAACACATATTAGTAAACTGTGGGTGTGGGTACTAAGTACGATTGACGACAGAGAGTTTTTACACCCTATTCCGTTACATAAAGGTTCAAAAGTGTAAAACATATCTTTGACGTCCACTGTACATAGATACTATAATGAAACCCATCATGTTTTTTTTACCGACGACTGTAACGGTCTGGCCTTTTACGAAAACACAAATTATATAAAAAATTCTGATCTGTCCCGTTTTCTTGCTGAAAGTAGATATACTAGAGCTGCTAGATAATCTAATTATGACTTTAGATAACAGATATGTTACAGTGTTGCATTAGTAAATGCCAAAATTATCTTAGTCGAATATTTGTGTCAGAGACAAAATGATGATTTTCTGTATGATTGTGGATAATTGTGATATGTTTTTCAGGCAATCGATACATTTGTCAGTTCTGGCGATGCTAAGCTACACACTATTGAAAACTCTGCCTCATCACATCCTCGGAAAGTAAGTCATATTCATATCAATAATGTAAATGCTATACACGGGTTCTAGCAAAAACACTAAAAACATGCTTAGAATCGATAGCTGATTCTGTGAGTAAAATATCGTCACACCGTTTTGCTTGACCCTATATATCACACAAGAAACTGACTGACTGACTGATCGATCAACGCAGAGCATCGACTACTGGTCGTAGAGCTGAAATTTGGAATGTAGGTTTTTTTGGGGAAGGGGAAGAAGCGTAAGGGAGCACTAAGAGACAATATCCCTAAATTCCCACTGGAACCGGAAATATGGGAATTACGCGAATTATACCGCGGGACACGGCTAGTATTTCAAATAATGATGGCTATTGGTTATGATATCAGGTTATAGGTATGACGTATAGACTTAAAGAAGGCGGCCCAAGGGGGGCTCATGGGGGTCATGTCAGCGGCCCGCAATACATATTGAAATACGCAATAATACTACTTTAAATGTTATAATTATTTAAATTTAAAAAGGAACAGTGTTTTACGCACGCAAATCTGATGAAATTGATAAAACGTCAAACTATTTAATCACAACAAATTAAAACACCTTTTTTTTAAATTTCCTTAACAAGCGAATCGAACCACCGTAATACAAAAATATGCCTAAATGCTAAAGGACTTAATAGCTTTAATAATTAATCATATCACAATGAAGTACCTACGAGGGGCGTTCAAAATATTCTCGGTATTGATATCTTATAACCTCTTTTTGAATTTGTTTTGTTACTGGCTGGTAAGGTTCATTCTTTGACATTAAAAAAAAGTATAATTCAAACCGAGATGTTCTTTTGTTTTTCTGCAATTTCTGAACAAACACGAACACAATGAGTGAATTAACAATGTTAACGAAATTAGAACATCGTTCCGTAATAAAATTCTTGACGAAACAGGGTAAAAACCAAAAAAACATAAAAGAGGAAATGGATTGTGTTTACCGTGAGTCTGCTCCTTCTTTATCTACAATTCAAAAGTGGTCAAGCGAATTCAAACGTGGCAGGGAGAGTATGAGAGTATTGAAGATGACCCTAGACCTGGCCGGCCTGTAGTAGCTACTTCACAAGAAAATATTGATCAGGTGGAAAACCTTATATTGGAAGATGGTCGAGTGAAGATAAAATCAATAGCTCAAGTAACCAATCTTTCTATTGGTACCGTACATGACATTATCCATGCCCATCTTAATATGTCAAAGGTCAGTGCAAGATGGGTTCCGCGAATGCTGACTCGACTTCAAAAAGATGTGCGTGCAGCTTGCTGTTCCGATTTTATTGACCTGTGTGGTGAAAATCCTGATGAGGTGCTGCAAAAGATAGTTACTGGAGATGAAACCTGGGTTCATCATTATGACCCAGAGAGTAAACAGGAGTCCATGCAGTGGCACATTAAGGGTTCAGCTCATCCCAAGAAGTTCAAGGTCGTCCCTTCCGCTGGCAAGGTCATTGCAACAATATTTTGGGATTGTGAAGGAGTATTGTTGATCGATTATAAAGAAAAAGGTGTAAATATCACGGGACAGTACTACGCGAATATTCTACATCAATTAAGGGACGCAATAAAAGAAAAAAGGCGAGGAAAGTTGTCTAAAGGTATTCTGCTTCTGCATGACAACGCCCCTGTCCATACTGCTCATATTGCCAAGGCAGCTATTGCTGAATGTGGGTTCGGAACTATAACTCATCCACCGTATAGTCCGGACTTAGCCCCCAGCGACTTCTTTTTGTTCCCCAATCTCAAAAAGGATCTGCGTGGAAATCGATTTTTTGACGATGAGGCGTTGAAGGCGGCAGTAGAGGAGCACTTTTATACCAAGGATAAAAAATATTTTTATGAGGGATTAAAAAAAATAATTGATCGATCTTTTAAGTGTATTAACATAGGGGGGGAGTATATTGAAAAATAAAAAATATCAAACTGTTCATACTTGTTTGTTTTCATTCCAATACCGAGAATATTTTGAACGCCCCTCGTAGGTGACGCTGATGACGATAACGATTGAGATATTCCTAGGAATATGTAGTTTCCGGCTAACGAACGTCTATAATCTATTCAATTCATTCTAACTATAGGTATTCAGAGGGTCCAAGAAGGAACGGAAAGAAAGGGATCATCCCCAATGTAACATATTCTTATTAAATTATTTACGTTATATTTCCGTCTTTGTGTCATCAATATTTTATTTTATTTAACATAGACATTAGACATATCACAAACGATCCTTATAAAATTAACCATTATACTAAATTATTTTCTAACTATTGTGTCAAGATTTAAAGTTCACTGTTTATTTCAGCGGTGTATTAGCGGCATCTATACTTTATTTGTCATGCATACATCTGCACCGGCAAATTTACCATACGGCTAATTACACTCTCGACATATCAGGTAATTCAAGTATTTCGTACCGTTTTGTCTATTCATTTTGCTGATTTACTTTATTTATTTGGAACGAAAAAATGGCAAGATGTAACGATGGTCTAATTTACAGGACCTTTAATGGTAATAACACAACGAGTGACCTCATTAGCCTATTCGCTTCAGGACAATCTGATGCCGAGGGAAGTCATTTCGAAGACTGATCTTCAAAGTGCCGAACTGACGACTAAAATAGATAAAGTGCCGTCTCCTCTGGAATACTTTGCGTTCACATTAGCGTTCCAAACGTTAATGTGTGGCCCAGTGGTGTTTTATACAGATTATATCAACTTTATCGAAGGTGCTCGAATCGACGCGGTGAGTTAGTAGTAACAGCTTCGTTTTATGTCATGTTGTAAAACCCGAAGGTTAAGTATCACTTGCAATTGTAGCTTAGCCATGTGACTGCGATATCTTTTTACTACTAGATTTAATGCAACGTGTTCAAGAACATGTGTCACAATGATTTTTTCACTTCTCATGCTCTTAAAATGTTACTTTAGTCTCTGCACATCGGGACTAAAGCTCTTTTTTAGTCTCTAGGGACTAAAGTAAAATTTTTTTAATTGACATTGGAAACCCGCCTAAACAGCCAACCACAGAGTTTGTGAAAGGAGGATTATTCCCATTTCCAGTGAACCTAGACAATTTCTAGGGCGTGAAAAAACGATTTAATTTCGTGAAACACGATTTAATGATTACGAATACCTATGAATCTTGTTTTATTTAAAGTTAATACATTTAATAATGCAATGACCCAATTAGTTTT
This sequence comes from Aethes cnicana, assembly GCA_963971205.1. Taxonomy (NCBI): domain Eukaryota; kingdom Metazoa; phylum Arthropoda; class Insecta; order Lepidoptera; family Tortricidae; genus Aethes; species Aethes cnicana. Next base: position 6,824,223 of record OZ020282.1, read on the forward strand.
AAAATATTTTGAATCTGTTGGAAAATATCATTCAAAACGTCACGTGATAGAAAACAGGTCAAGTGCGAGTTGGACTCGCACACCGAGGGTTCCGTACCTACAAACTTGATGATGCAAATTTAACAATACAAACGTATTATTTGCGGTTGCTGAAGTAGACACGGCTACTGCGCCAACCGCAAATGATAAGTTTGTATTAGTAAATTGGCTGTTTTTGCACCAAAATATATAATATTTACGGTTATCAGATTTATTCCTGTACGTGTCCTGTAAGACCTTGCTTCTGGCCAAATTTCATGATTCTAGGTCATCGGGAAGTAGCCGGTTATCTACTTTGTTATAATAAATATCGTAATTTTGTATGGAATTTGGTTTTTTTTTCCTCGCATTCGAAGTGAAAAGCAGAGTGTTTTACGCGTGACTAAACAACCATAATGACACTCGAACTATAGCCACCCTCGCTCTGCTCGGGTGGCTAAACATCTCGTGTCATAATGGCTTGTTTTAGTCCCTTGGTAAACAATCTACTATTTTTTACAGTTCAATGTTCATAAGCACCTTTGAAGTTTTCAATAATGTTTTCTCAATGTCTTTTACAGGAAGAAAAAGAAAAGAGGGAAGTAGAACCTTCTCCGCGCACAGCTGTGATGTACAAAGTGGCAGGATCTCTGGCTGCCGCTATTTTGTATTTAACTTTAGCAAAGAAATACCCTATGGCAGTGTTGGAAGGTTTGTTATTTGGCAAATATTCTATGGTCGCTGATCTTGAAACAGTAGTTATTAAATAAATAATTATCTTGGGACATTTCACACACATCGAACTAGCCCCAAACTAAGCAAAGCTTCTATTATGGGTGCTAGGTGACGATATAAATACTAAACATCCATGACTTGGGTACAAACATTCATCCTCATCACACAAAGTTTGCTCTAGCGGTTTTCGAACCCGCGACCGCTGGAACAGCGAGCAGGGTCACTCATTATAAACTGAACTAAACTAAACCTGTCATCATATGACCATTATCTTGTACTTTCTCTGGAGTGATCTCTGCTCTGGTACAAATCGTCCAATAGTAGATACGCATTTTGAAGTTAGAATTTTGTCAATTGTAGAGCTAACAGATCCGATGTCGGAGGTGTCCCGGTCGTGGTCCGCCGTGTACCTGCTGTGGTACGCGTACCTGTCTACGCTGGTCGTCCGCTGCAAGTACTACCACGCGTGGCTGCTGTCGGAGGCCATCTGCAACAACTGCGGGATGGGCTTCAACGGGTACGACACCAACGGAGCGCCGAAGTGGGACAAAATGTCCAATATTGACGTCTTCGGATTTGAGGTGTGTTAATCCCTGTATAATTACAATAATAACTCATTATTACAGGCCCCGGCAGGGATCTTGAGCGATGAGCGAAAGTAGACAGGATTTCTGCGCATGTGTACGACTGAAAGGCCAATAAGTGTGCGCTATGAGACCTTATTTTTGACTTCTGCGCATCGAAGGCCACCGCTCAAGTTCCGTGCCGATGCCTGTAAGGGTGAGTTGATTCATGCATAGTTGCCGGACTCCTGGTCGTCAAATATGGCCGCCGAGCTGTCATTCCATACAGAAACGTCATTTTATCCCATAGTAAAATATTGAATGTTAACGTTAACTTTAACGGACGGTTTGAAACAACCGGCCCTAACTCTTCATTATTAAAGCAACTCCATCCGAAACTTCTCATATGGTTAGAGCATACAAAATTTCAACCCCCTATTTTTACCCCCTTGAAGCCGAAATTTCCAAAAATCTTTTCTTAGCGGATGTCTACGTCATAATAACTATTAGTGTGCCAAATAGCATTCTGATCTGTGCAATAGTTTGAACTGTGCGTTGATAGATCATTCAGTCAGTGACCTTTGAGTTTTATAGTTTCCAAGCTCTGTTAGACCAAAATGTCTGTACAAAACGAATTCAAATCGATAAAGTTTATTACTGTTCATGTGTGTTCAAACAAAATCCGATACCTACTTATTTTATGAGATAACTAAATGAGACCGGTGTTAGTAACATAAGTACCTACTACCGTAACGGTTGTTCGATCGAAAACAATGGTGATTTTTAACTATCGGATTTTTTCACGATTCAAAGCTATTGATATGAGCTAATGGCAAAGAGCAAAAACCGGCCAAGTACGTGTCGGGCCACGCGCAAAGTATAGGGTTCCGAAGTTGACGATGCCCACAGTACCTTTCAAAGACTTATTAGCATCTAGCTAGCCTGTGGTACGTTAGTACTATTAGTTATTCTGTGCCTGTGGTATGACGTGCCCGCCCGACGCCCCTGCCGCTCGAGAAAAATCATTGGTTTTTTAATCATTTCATAACTTGGTCGACGATGACTCGTAAGTTTGTACAGCCTACGTAGCTGTGATAGTTTTCCTTTCAACTACATTATATATGCCATAACCGTGACTTTTTTCAGCCATCCAAGTACCACCATTTAGCTGGCAGGTGGTGGGGGGGACACGTGACTAACAAAAATAGCAAAAATATATAAATATATTTCAACATTTTATTGTACCACTTTGTCAGCGTAACTAATATGTATATTCATGCCAAATTACAGCTTTCTAGAGCTAAGCATCTCCGAGAAATAGTGCGGACTGTAGACGGACGGACGGACGGACATGGCGAAACTATAAGGGTTCCTTGTGGACTTCGGAACCCTAAAAATGCAGAAGCCTTCTTGAAGACTAAACTAACTAGAAATGTCTGTAACCTTATTTGGGAAAATTATATACTCATTCTGACTCAGCCATCGGATATCGGATAGAGGTATCTATATTGTTTTAGAAAGAAATATTCAACTCGTCCTTGCAGACTACCTCATTGTTTTGCAAAAACAATTATCGGGTAATAACCTGCACGAAGAGTTTATTACCATATCGTTTTGTTTTGAAACTTATGAACAAAAGAATACTGATGCTTATTCAAAGCTGAACTCATCTCACTTCTAGCCCTCGAGGTAGGTAATTGAAAACAAGTCATTGTACGATTACGATTGATTAAATGGTAGTGACCTTGTCAATTGTGCCGAAGGTTGCAGGCTCTGACCACTCTCGCTATATAGTTTATATTTGTTGCAGTTTGATAAGCATGCGTTTAATCACACAGTAGCAAATGTACTACGTAGGTATATGTGATATCGTTCATATATGTGTGGGGTATATACCCACTTACCTTACCTATTAACGATAACGGCTTTTGGTGACGTGAAGGTTTGCCTAATGTGCATAATAGGAGTAGATTAGATCTTCAAAGTTTCGTAATTTTTCAAGGACATGATTGTAACAAGCCAACAAGCTTAAGTACAAGGTCCACGGTGGCTTCTGAGCGCTGAAAATATGACTCGCTGTTTTCCAACTGAGGCCAGTTTTGCACCTCACCTGCATTCCGGGACCACACCACTGCCTACCACTGAGTTAGTGATTAATTTTTAAAAAATGCACCAGGAGATCTACAAAAATGACGGTAACATTGTTTCGCTCCAGTTCGCTCAGAACTTCCGCACGGCGATCGCGTGTTGGAACAAGAACACGAACGCGTGGCTGCGCGGCGTGGCGTACTCGCGCGGCGGGCGCGCGTGGGCCACGGCGCGCGTGTACGCGCTGTCCGCCGTCTGGCACGGCTTCCAGCCCGGATACTACCTCACCTTCCTCGCCGGCGGGCTCTTCACGGTCGCCGCCAGGAAGGTAACATCTCTGTTTTACAAAATATTTTACATCATCCTTGGCCGTAAAGTGGGAATTTCTGCCCGCTACGCGGAGAGAAAATCTCATTTCTTGGCCAAGGCAAGACGTAAAACTTTTGTCAAACCACGGGCTGTAATTCGTAAAGCCCCAGATCGCATATTTATGGCCCTCACCTTCGGTTCGGGCCACAGAAACCTGCTATCTGGGACGTTTACGAATTCACCACCCTGTAATGTACTATTTCACTCCTCATATTCGAAAAGGAGTACTTGGTTCCCGTTTACAGGGAGCAAAATGCGATTTTGCGAGCCTATTGGTTGTGTCGAGCTATATCAATGCCATGAGGATGAGGAGATTGCAGACAGTCATACCTGCACTTACACTTGCAAGAACGATATTTGCAGGGACGGTCGGGCACTAAATTGACTACCTATAAGCAACCTAAAATGACCAGGTGGCAAAGGATTTCTGAAATGATGTGACACCTTGATTCTTGATCCCCGAAGTAAAGACGACTACTCACCTGCAGATCCGCTGCGTCGCCCGGCCAATGTTCCTCGGCAGTCGACCGAAGAAACTGTTCTACGATGCATTGACGTTTATAACGACTCGAGTGGCGATGACTTACGCCACTGTGCCGTTCGTTCTACTGTACCTAGCGCCGAGTTTAGCTTTCTACGGGTACGTAAACTTTCTTACATGTGTATTTTATGACAATTTGCTAACGGCTAGCTCGAATTTAAATAACGTCTCTTTAATACCTTCCCTGTGCACCCCAAAGTGGGATCATGGAGCTTTTTTCAGGAGTCCGTGCTTCCACTATGGAGCCACTGCTTCGTAGTTTCATACTAGGATACGTATAGTATAAATACATCAGTCGGACTTGTGAGATCATTTTGTATGGGACAGGGAATGTGTTAAAACATCAGTACCTATAGAATGGTAAATGTGACATTTCCATATGGAAACTAGGGGCAAGTATTTATAACTACGTCTAAATGTGGTCCTCGTATCACAGCAATATGTAAAATAAAAGCCAATCATTTCATTTTCCAGGAAACTATATTATTCCCTGCATTTCATTGCACTGGGAGCTCTGCTTCTTCCCGAACCGAAAAGAACATCAAACGCCTCTGTGGTCTCAGATCTCCCACAAAAACCTTTCAGCAGCACTACAGATGTACCAGTTGCAGTTAATGGAGAAACTAATGGCAAACTGAAAATAACTTAATCCATAGGTACAATATATTTTATACAATTATATTTTTATAAATGATGTTGAAGTATTTTATAATAATCTAGGTATACCATGCCACGGCAGTAGTTATACTAACTCCGTTATGAGCAGAGGAACCACGAAAGTCAGCCATATTGAGTATTCGAGAAATGTACAACCAGAAGTGAACAGAGAGGAGCGTAATAAAAACGATTACGAGCTACACAATCCCAATACTGAGTTATTCCTGCAAATCCTTGTCAGATTCACACGCCTCATATACTGAGATTACTGAGGCATCATGGTCATGGCAAATGCTCGCACTCTATTTACGAAGGAGAAACAGTCGATATTATATTTTTTTATTGTTTGTTACAAGTTACAACTAATTACATCTACTAAAGAATAGTTATTAATGTTAATAATGATGTGATGTGTATTTCAATATTAACGTTTATTCTTATTATTAATGATTGAAGACTAACAATGTTGCACTACATGGAAAATGAAACTATTTTTAGTATTACTTGATAATTGACATACACAGAAATATGTACATATGCATTTAATTCCAGTTTTCGTAAGGGATTTCATTTTCACAAAGAAGAAAGATTTTTATATATAAAATACGTTTATGGATGTAACAAAATAGTGTTATAATTGTAAGGACATTTCATTTATCAGTATTGTTTTTATTTATTTATATAGCAAAATATAGATTTATTTTTTCTTAATTTATTCTCGAGATAGTTATATTTATTATTTAGCTATCGTATCGTCGCGTTATAATTAAGAATTCCAGTTTGATTTGAACATTGAAACCGAGTAGGTAGTATCAACTGAGTTTCACGCTTTTATAGAGCTGGTAGAGAATTGAGAACGCAAGGCATTTTTTTATGTAAAAAGATCGACAAACAGGCAGACGGCCCACCTGGTGGTAAGTGGTCACCGCCACCTATAGACATTTGTAACACCAGACGCGTCACCAATGCGTTGCCGATCTCGAAAGGGGAGGAGGATAAGGTAAAGTAAGTATGCGTATGGTATAACGGAGGATATAGAAACGCAATAGCGAACTATTACTTCACGCCGATATTCTGTGAGAGTGTGGTACTTCCCCGGACGAGCCGGCCCGATTCGAGCAGTAATTTAATATTATTGCAAGGCTACCATACTAATAAAAAATTCCAAGTCATTCCAAATATTCAATCTAATACTTTTAAATATATTGTCAGTCGATACTGCCATTTTTAGTGTTTTAGCCTCAAGTCAAATCGTCCCGGTCAGCGCAACAATTACCAATATTTTATAAAACAACGCAGGCTCACTGTGTAGTGGCGTGCTGAAGCGATAGCTGCATTCCAAAGTATGAAAAACATTAGGGACGATTCACACCTATCGGATCAAATCGAATAGTAGCGAATTTTACTATATGGCAAAGGAATTCAATTTGAATGGAATTTGCGTCCTTTCGGCTCCTCGCGTCTGCGTAAGCGCGTGCTGTCGCACACTAATGTTGTATCTTTTTCCTTCGATAATAAAAAAGAGAACCCATCTCCGTCTCCGACCGATGCGACAGTCTTCAGCCGAATTGCATTCCGCGCAATAAAATTCCGGGGAATGCGATCGAATGCTGTAGCGATCCGCTAGGTGATAATCGTTCTTTAGTCAATTTGAAGTATGATACTAAAGGTTTCAGCAGTAATCCGCGATTTTGATTTGCATAGTTCATAATGTAATTGCATTTTCTCTTTATATCTGTCGCATTATCTTTTCTTTATCTTTTCAAAAGTCGAGTAGTTTAGTTTTGTTTATTTTTTGATGGCACTGTTCTTGGTTTTTAACTATCTAATATTGTGTAGGCAAGGGACCAACAGTTATTACATTTAATTTTGGTTTTAAGTAATTAGGAGAATGTAGATCCTTTTCGTTAATAACATCAAGTAACATCTTATTTACCATGAAAAATTAATAATTTAGGCTTTATAATACTTCCTAATTATTTTCGATATGAATGGCGCTTTTACTATTAAATCAATGTAACATGTCGTTTCTTGGGTGGGTTGCGTATTATTACCGTAACACCTTATCGGTTTAAGTGCCTAAGGCCCACTTGCACCAAGCTTTTAACTCCGGGATAACTGCTGAACTCAGATTTATTTGTATGAATTTGACGTGAGTTAAGAGGCTAACCCGAGGTTAGCGGCTTGGTGCAAGTGGGCCTAAGCAACACATCTGATTGGACTTGTTTAATATACATAGGTAGTACTACTATTTTAATGTGGTCCTATTCCCACTTCCCCGTAGTCCGCATTGACTACTTGCTTTTTTTTTCCCGTACACGCGCCGCATTCTCGGTATAGTATACGGAATGGTATCTAGGTGCGGGGTGCGGATTACAGGTTTTATTTTCCCATTTGTTCGGCGGTGACTACTGGAAATAGGCCATATTATATCGACGATTAAAATGAAACGAAAATGTAAACGTGATATTAAAACAAAAAAGTTACAATGAACGAATTGGTTAAAAGGTAAAATGTTTTCTTTATTATTATTATTATATGGCGAATATGCTTGTTTTTTTCACTAACTAGTAACTAAACCATATTTATGTTTATCCTAATTGTGGGACTACCAGAAGGACCCTGAGGAAGAATGACTGAATTTTGAATCTTCGATCGCACACTTAATGAGGGCATCTTGAATCTTTGATCACGCAGAGCGAAAATTATGAAATGAATGAAATAGAACAAAATAATTCACGTTACATTCATAGGGGGCGCTACTTTTTCTCAAAAACGTACAGCGGCTAAGAAGTAAGATGCGATACTTGCTGATTGGTCAATCGATCCATTATTCGCGCTCTTATATTTTTCGTTAAGTAAGATATATTTAAATGTTACAAATGTATACACAAAGTTTGTAAAAATATAACTCGAAAAAGGTTGCTTTGTGATTTTTTTGTCTTCCATTCATTGAATTTTAAATAAATATTGAGGGATTTTTATTCATTACAGACAGATTCATGAAAACTGGCACAAATGAAATGAACGAAACTAATGTCACTTGTCACTGTGGGTGTCATTCTTATGGTGTCTAAAAACTTGCTTATTGATTTCACCTGTATCTAATCAATTTGGGACTCACATATAGATAATATCATTCACTTATTGAATCCATTCATGACAGATTTCATGAACCGATCTATACCTTTTACAGCAAATGTTCCAGGCAGCTTTTCACATTGTTAACATTTATAAATAAAATATAAAACATTAATGTATTTTTATAATTTATGTTGTCAGTTTTATAAAAATCCTGCTTTTGAATGGGAAACTTGCATTTATTTTTGTTAAAAAGAATTATGGCTTAACCTACTTGGTGATAGTAACCTAGATTGTGTATAATCTAAAAGCAGATAAAGAAACATTTATAATCATAATTCTTCAGATCGAGTAGTTGATACATTTTGTTCCTAAAATATTTGATTGGTAACCTTTTCATTACTTTACATTATATCATAACATAAATGTTACCTAAATTTTAATCAGTAAATTACTATAATTAAAACTCTTTTTCAAGTTTCCCATTGAGAGGCCAGTTTGAATGGTCAGATAAGTCTTTACTGTTTAAATCAATTTAAATTCAATATGAATATTTTGATGGGTAAATCTTTTATCTGCCAATAGAAAAATCAGCCCTGTCCACACCCTGTCAAATACATTCTGGCAAAGTTACTTACATATCTTAATGAAGATATTCTTATTACTTTGATGTAGACTTGCTTTTTTTGTATTTTATGAATGCCTGTCTGATAGAGCATAAGGCACCTGGTACATCATCAGTAGTCAGCCGCTTCAGCTTCACCTCGTTACAGATGTCTAACTGTGGTGTAAGCTGTAACACTGATAAAATACACAATTATATTTAAACATTAATTATTTCATTCTTATCTAAACTTTTATGCCATTGCAAATAAAGTGAATCAGATTCCCAATCAATTTTTGACAGTGGCGTGGCACACTTACCTTCATAATGTTTTGTTTTCAAGTCCTTCACTAAATGGACTGAATAGTTCCTAGAATCTTTTTTCATGTCCGTGAAAAATTGCAAATATATACATTGCTTTTCATCATTACTCGACTCTATGGTAAAGTAAATTTTCAGGAACTTTTTATAATATTTTTTGGCCATTAAGAATGCTTCGTGAGTTTCTTTAATTTCTTTGGTTAATAACTTTTGATCTGAAACATTTACACCAAATTTAACAAGTGCTTATTTGTTTAGGTAAATAGTTGGGAAACAAGCTCGTCATACAAGGTGCACTGACACAGTTAATGATACTAGCTTACTCTTGACTTTGTATGCATATAAAAATTAAAATTTACAATCTCATTTCCGTGCGAATTTTAGGAAAATCATTATACCTACTCCAAGGAACCTACATGCCAAATTTCAGCTCTCTTCTCAAAAGACCCGTACTTGAGTGTTATAAATTAGGAAGATTAGGATTAGGAAGATCTCACAGAAGATTTCTAATGACCACAAACCTGATTTATATTTATTTAATTGGACTTGCTGTTTCTCATATTCTTCTACTTTATTTTTTATCTCTTGCACCAATTTCCTGTTTCTTTCAGTAACAATTTTCAATTCATCGTCGTTATTCAAGGCTGTACTGCCAGAGTAATTGAAATCCTGAGATTGAAAGTCATCTAACTGATTTGATATTTGTTTCGACAGGTGACACGCATTTGATTTAAATTCACACAGGAGTTTACTTTCCAACTCATTTAAATCTATTTTAAAGTTCCAGTTTTCATCGAAAACACTCATGTTGGTAATTTTCTGGACCAATGGCCAATGTTGCACAGCAAACTAATGCGTTTGTCTTAACACAAAGCAGACTTTATTGAAAGAAAAGAAAATAAACGAGCCAACTCCTACCTAACCGACTTTGAATTCAAACAGAGGCACAGATTAGAAGATATGAACAGAGGCGTCGGGCGTCTTGACAGTTGTTTGACAGCTGCAAGTGCCTATTCTCGGGTGAACGATGATCTCGCGTACGACATGTGTTCAAAGTTTGATTTACACGGGGTCAGTAGATGTGCTTGTTCTCGAGTTTTCTCGAAACCGGCAATCATTGACTACGTCACCCCTGGCCTACGCCAGCAAAAAATCTCGAGCTTACTGCTGAATAACTGCGTCCATGTCTATGTGAAATTAGTTCCGGAGACCTGTGTGGGAAACCTCAATGTGTTGCCAATTTAAAGCACCCTACAGACAGCCCTACTTGCAGGGCCTGCATGCAGTGCCTGCCGCATGGGATGTTGCTCCACACAACCCTGCAAGCAGGGCCTGCCGCAGTGGTGTGTGTGGAGTAAATAACAACTGGAACTACTCATTAATGTGGCTGTATTGAATGTTGAGTCGTGTTCTCAAGTCCCTTCGTATTGTTTAAAAATATAGAAAATGTCAGTTTTTGACATTTGACTTTGACAACCACAGATTAAAAGTTATCATCTCAAGCTACAGATACAAAAAAGCGACATAAATCGGCCCGACCGCGCTACAGACGACCCTGCTTGCAGGGTGAGGAGTGGGGAGATCGTGTGTTTCTTACCTAATCTGTGGCGTCAGGCTCGCAGGGTGCCCCTGCGGCCCTGCGTCAGGGTGGGCAATAAAATTGTCGGCCCTGCAAGACTACAGACGGCACGATTTGGCAGTGGCCCTGCAAGTAGGGTCGTCAGTAGGGCCCTTTATAATATGGCCTACATGGCCTTTAATATGCTAACTTGGCAACATTGTACCTCATAGGACTCGAGCGCCTCTACCGGCGAATTCACTCGTGGAGTCCCTCTTTAGTAACTAGTCTGTGGCAGTACCTAACCTACTCTGTAGGTAGGTATAAGCTGTAAAATGAAGAAAAGTATCATCTGCTTTAACCGAGGAAATAATATTGTTTTGTTCTGATTATTTGCTCATATTTCGTTGAGAAGAATGGACTGTATTTCATATACCCTTTGCTGTTTATCAATGTGTGGATAAGGTTTTGACAGGTACTGATTTTCATCGCAATATCGCAAGTTTCATTTCCATCATAAATACTGTGTACATAGTAACCAAGCCATTTGTAACATTGTGTTTGTGATTGTTTCAGGACACTGCATAATCAAAAAAAATTGATGAAAATACTTCTTGGGGACTAAATTGTCATTATGTTTTATAGCATTCTTGATACAACATTTCATGAGTGTACTTGGACTATTCGTCAAATCCATGACAGTTTCATATATTTTTATTTGAACAATTTTGTTCAGAAACTGTCCAATGGGCCATTGTTTCAGCTGTTTCGAAAATCAAGCTAATGCTGACATTACATCCATCCATAGGAATAAAGATGGTAAGTACTTTTTGCATCATTAGAGTTATGATAATTGGAGATGCTGATGAAACACTCGCCTGGCGGGCTTCTGGCGAGCATTTAAAGTGATGCTCGCATCCTTTAAAAAGATTTCTAATGGACCCTTAAACTCGGGAGTCATTTTTTGAAATTTTAATGTTGAATGAGAGTAGTGGAAGATGCAAGTAAGCATGACATTCAAGCAGATAAATTATTATATTCTAAGTGCCGCACTTGTTTATATTAAATGATGATAGTAAAAGTACAAGTTGATAAAATCTAGTACCTATTTGCCTATAAAATTTTCAGTATTCGTAAAAAGAAAATTTATCTACTAATCTCTTCGGTGTGTGGCTAAACATTATGGATACATACATGTATATAGTATTACTAGCTTCTGCCGCCTGCCTTCTGCCGGCGACTTCGCCTGTGTGGAATTCGGTTACTCCTGCAGAAGCTATGCGTTTTTCCGGGATAAAAAGTAGCCTATGTCCTTTCCCGGTACCCCAATTATCTCCATGCCAAATTTCATTGAGAAGCGTGAAGAGGTAACAGACAGACAGACAGAGTTACTTTCGCATTTATAATATTAGTATGTATTTAATGTCTTTTCAGATTTGACAGAGATTGTCACTACTAGTCAGGTGCCTGCTGCTATTGTCTCGGATTATCTGCAGGAAGAGCCTCTGCTGCCTGATAATGAGAACACAGTGAATGCGTGCAGGCTCAGGAGCAACGCGCAGAATGAAAATACCAAGATCTCTTTCGGTGAGACATGCTCTGCTCAAATGGCAAACTTGCAAAAGTCACACAATAATTTAAATCCTGAAAAGATACCTAAACCTTTTTACCAAAAGTTACCATCAATTCCAAGAACTATGTCATCTCTAGGGTCCAGTGAAATGCGTGTTGTGGAATCCAAGATCAATCAACTATTTGATCAATACAAGGATTCATTAGAGGATGCCATTCTAGCAGAAGGTATTGAAAATCTTTGCAATGATTTACAACTAAATCCTGATGACTTCAAAGTTCTTGTGCTTGCATGGAAATTGAATGCTAGTCAAATGTGTAGGTTCACAAAAACAGAATTTATACAGGGCTTGAAGAATATGAAAACAGATTCCATAAAAGGTATACAATGTAAATTAAATGAGATAATCATTGAGTTGAAGGAAGATCCTGAGCAATTCAGAGACTTGTACAGATTTACTTTCAAATTTGGCCTGGATGTAAGCACAGGACAGCGAATACTGCCATCAGACATAGCGATAGTACTGTGGAGGTTAGTGTTCACTAGTAATGAGCCCGCGATACTGGACCGGTGGCTCAGCTACTTGGAGAAGAACCCTCACATTAGAGGAATCCCAAAGGACACATGGTACATGTTTTTGAATTTTTGTGAATTTGTGGGAGATGATCTCAGCAGCTATGATGACACAGAGGCTTGGCCAAGTCTTTTTGATGACTTTGTGGAATATGAAAATGATCAAGCAAATCAGAATGTCACAAAGAATGACATGAATATCCAGGATTGAACTCCCAATTTGCCAAAATTAGTATAGGTACTTACTTAATGAAAGGTTATTGATATTGAAGAGACTGATGTATCTCATATTGGTTTAAAATACATGAAACTTAGTGAAGAATTATCACAATTAATACGATCTGTTGTAAATCATGAATGTATTACAGAATTTATTTTCATTTTGTATAAACAATTAGCAGGCCATGAGTTCACTAAAATATGTTTAACAGATATCAAATTTAATTGCAAACATACTATATGGCAGTGCTTCTGTGATTGATTAACCTGTTATTGTTATGGTTACAAAAAGAAATCTTGTCTGAACAGTCCTGAAAAACTAATGTTTATTCGGAATTCATAAACACGGTAAAAAAATGGCAAGAACTAGACAAAGCTTTAAAATATTTTGTGTTGTAGAAATATTTAAAATCCATTATTTTGGAACTGCCGGCTTAGTTTGATGAATATTCATGAAATTGACTGTCTACTTTATATAAATAATCAGCAGTAACTGCCTTGTATGTTCCATACAGGGTTTGGTTTATTTATTAAAATATAAGTAAAATAACAAAAACACTACTTCCTAATAATGAAATGAAATGCCTGCTAATTATTTATATAAATTAGACAGTAAATTTACAATAAACATGTAATAAAGTTTTGAGTGCCCTAAATGTCGTGATGTGGTCTCCCATAGAGTTTGTGGCACTAGTAGCTTCAAGATAAGTAACAGACTGCAATAAAATGATTTGACCCTTTCCTCAATCTCTATGGTCCGGTTACTATATCCACAAAACGCCTCACTTAGTCTATGATCGGTTACAATTTGATAGATTCTCTATGGAGCAAATGTGGATAATGGATATAGAAACCGGGTGCAAGTAGAGACATAAAAATCTTAAGTGTAATAAGAAAGTGTCATTCTGGGTTATAGTACCAGCTAGATAAATATTATTTGTAAATATTATAGGTACATTATATTTATACATATTTTCGGTAAACGAGAAGTTTAAAAGTAAGGCTTGTTAGAAACTGACATTCCGAATTTGGAATTTTATTTTTTTGCATCTGCATAATCTGAGAATAACTACCTCTATCTCCCTGCGGTTATCAAATCCAATGTTACGATTAAGAATATTCAGAATTTATGTAATCCACCTCTCACTGCACAAATTTGTATAGTAAAATAACAGAAAAAAAATGAGAGTAAACTTAACATGTCCATCTATGTAAATCCAATTACTTATTTCCTTAAACGAGTAACGAACTTGGTTTATATAAAAAGTTCTAGTAAATCGAAAAAATCATTAGTTCCTGTTAGGCTATCGTTTCGCCGGAAATTGTTTTTTCAAATAAAATTCGACATATTTATATTACTTTACACGCTACTTTTTCCACATAGGAGTTATATTGGTAAGTAGCCTAATTTATTAATTGAGTGTAATATTTTTCCGACGAAACAGGAATCGGGAACTAATAAAGAAATGCGATAAATGATGATGCCTTCTCCCGGAAACAAAAACATTCAGATATTTATAAATCTCTTTTTATTTATTTCCGAGTAAAATAGTTTCAGTATTGAATTAGTTTCACTTGATCCCTGTATATTGCTAACCCTTAGACAGTATCCAAATGGTATTCTGTTCTGTACACACGTGGAATTATCGCATAAGAAGTGGAATTCAAAGGTCCATTTTATTATCATGGGCATAATAGAGATTTTATAGCCATCACTGATCAACAGTTTTATTAAAAAGTCTAGCTTCAAGTTTGAACGGTTTATTTTATTATGTATATTTGCAAATTATTTATTTTTCCGGTGATAGATCCATGGCTCAAATCCGACTAGAAGGACCATAATCTACCTATATTCGGTATTATAAGCTCGACAGTGACGTCACTTGTGTCACCACCAGGAGCAGCAGACCTTGTTTTCCTATTTTAGACGGGACGGAATCTATGCGTTTTTGGGATAAAAGTAGCCTATGTCCCTTCCCCGGGACTACCTCCATACCAGATATCTCCATGCCTTCTCTCTCTCTCGATGTCGGAGTCGGTATTCCCATACAAAATGCCCTCCACCAGTCACCCAATATACATACAGATAGTTATAGGTAACCTATGGTTTAACCCGAGAAAACCCCATATTGCGTTCCACTGCTACTGCTGCTGGGCATCACGAGGATTTGGACTATAGTTCCCACGCGGGCCCAGTGCATATTGGAGACTACACACACATGCTTGAATTACTTCACAAACGCGTGCTGATTTCTTCACGACGTTTTCCTTCACGGAAAGGTTAAGTGATAAAAAATTGAATTTCTTATGAGCTAAAGCTTATGTAAATCGAGGTGAGAGCCGGATTCGAACCCGCGACCCTCTGCATGTGAGTGAGGCGGAGGTCGAACCACTATTTAAACTATTTTATAGGCCCCCGCAGCAAGTATTAGTATCACAAACAATTTCCATACCAAATATCATCAAAACCCGTCCAGCCGTTTTGACTTGAACGACAAACACTTTCACATTTATGATACTTAACGTATGGATGTATTTATCGAACCCTGAGCTCTAGCCAACACCGAGGTCTCCAAAACGTCAACTGTCACAGTGACTGCCACTATTGTATGAAATGACAAAACGTTGACATTGACAGCCACCACCTTGCAGATAGAGGCGCCAACTAGTGAGCAGGAAGTGGCCCTCATTCCGCCTGTTTTGTTAGACAAGGTGTTCAGCTGTACTTTCACAGTACAGAACAAGAACCGCTTGTAAAGCGAAATCAAACCCAGGTTTCTTAATAAAATTTTATTTAAACAAAATAATATAGTTGCAGCCTGCCAGTGTCGCTCGATGCGCAGGCGCGCGGGGCGGGGCGGGGGGCGGGGGGCACCCGCGCGCGCCTCGCCTGTTGCACACTCATATACACAAAATATTGATAATAAATATACAAACGCCCCTAGACACTAATCGTTAACCTGATTATATTAAAAAAGCTGAGAACTTTATAAATCCATAATATACATTAATTTAACAACTCGGGCGCTGAGCCTTAAGTGTATATTTATATATGTATTTTTTTTAAATAAACCGAACCAAGTTTACGCAATTAGCATATCTGTTGTCTAAGTACTGACGAGGTTTCCCCAGGCCTTGATGTAATGATATTTAGTAATAAAAATATTTTTACAGTTTTTTGATACCGAAACCAACGTACGTGTGCCGGGCCATAAATGTTTATTAAGTTAGTGGTATGTTATGACTTCTTTATCTTACAATACATTCCATATTCTTTACTTTCTCACGTGATGCGACATGGGAATGGTCTACCGCCTATGAAGACCACCTAATTCTATAGAATTTCAGTGTCAACTAAACTGAATGTTTAAAACTTCGAACCCATTACGCTGCGTAATAAAATTACAAAATTTCGAGAAATTTTAATCATGTATGTTGAAAACCATAATAAAAATACGAAACAACGTTGCCTTCGTTGTGTGAAGCTGCAATGCAGTATTTTGCAGGTAACTTAGTCAACACAGCAAACGCGTAAATGTCTGCGAATTGCAGTTGTTATTTACGTTTTTATGGGGCCAATACTAGCATTGCTCTTAGCAAATAATTGTTTTTTTGTTATTAGGGTTAGTATATGCGTCGAGACCAAGGGGGAAATCGCGCAAATCGGGTGACACCCACGGGGCACCAAATTTTGCGTTTTCGGGGTACGATAGACGATGGCGAAGGAATAAATAGATATTGCAGGTGCCATGGCGTTCTGCCGACTGTTGCTTTCCCAGTAGCAGCAGTGAAGAAAAGAAACGAGTCCAAATCATCTACACACTATTTGTGGTGGGAACAAAACAATAGTGTGTGTGCATTTAGAATGAGGGGGGGGGGGGGGGGGGGTAGATGTCGCACGTTACGTTACGTTAAGTGCGGAAGTGCAGTTTGATTCACCATAATATTATTAATGACGCGTGACTTATACTATGTTGCACAAAGTATAAAAACCCATTAAGTGTTTACAATGCTGTGACGGTTATTTCTGTTTGAATGAACTTGTCAAAGTAAATCAACTAGCAATAAAGGGATGTATATGAGAAAAAATATTAGGAAATCATTGAATGTCGTGCCTGTGCCCTATAGGCGTAAAATCTATAACAGTACTATGTAATATACATAATAGCTGTTTTCCCGCCTCAATCTGCTTCAGCTGGCTTCCACTTTGTACGTGCAACTTCTTAGCTGTAAGATTTAGGCACACGCTCTTTCGTGGGATCAGCAATGTCTGATGTCTCTTGTAAAATTACAAATTACGGGTGCTTTTTAAAACCCATCCCTGGTATAGTGACTTGAGAACAAACCTCAATAAATTATTGCTGTATAAACGTTAATTCCATAACAATCACATACATTATTGTATTCAATTATTCATATAGCACGTGTGAGAATACAAAACATAGTGTCAGCGTTACGTTTCAGTGTATTTTATGCCATCAGACACCATCTACAGGCTAACCTATAGGTGCTAACTTATTGACAAAATATGCGGTACTATTGGACACGGCTTTGTATTCGTATCACCTACGATAAGACAAACGGCTCATCGTCGTCGGCCTGTGAAAAACTGTAAGTATTATTTACGTTTCAGTCAGACATTATTTGAAAACATTGCGCGATTGATTAAAAAGCGTCAACTAGTTAAGAGTGGTGAGAAGAAAAGTAAATATTGGCTTGACCATATCTTGGTGTGGTGGTACGAATATTCCCTTGATGGCAGCGGCTGTTCAAATATATATGTTCTCTTCTTCTATGAGGACTAGCTGTTCTATATCAATATCGAGGAAACTAAATTTAGTGAAAATTACATCATAATGAAGCAATATAACACTCGAGCTCTCACATGATACAGATCGCAGTCAGGATTACATTTTACATGCATTCTCTGTTAATATAGGTTTTGGAAAGGCCTATCCTAGCTAAATTACAAATCATAGTGCCGGTTTACTCAACCACTTTTAGGACTTTGCCGATAGCGATAGTTTTATCTGAAACAAAGAGAAATTTAACGTTAGACGCTGACTGGTGCAGTATTATATGGTCGGCGAGACAGTCTGCAGTGGAATACATCTATAATATACTATCCAGATTTTTTATACGGTCAATTAACAAAAGACGTTTAAAAAAGAAAGGGTTCCGTTGCTATTAAAATGAAGCATACATCTTGTGGTCTATTCACACGGACCACGCCACAAAGCAGCGAAGCAAGTGGCTATGTGTTAGTAAAACTAATTATTTTATTTACATCACCCTTGGCCGTAAAGTGGGATTTTCTGCCCGCTACGCGGAGAGAAAATCTCACTTCTTGGCCAAGGCAAGATGTAAAACTTTTGACAAACCACGGGCGGTAATTCGTAAAGCCCCAGATCGCATATTTATCGCACAGAAACCTGAGATCTGGGACATTTACGAATTCACCACCCTAGGTCTGTAATGTACTATTAAATTACTAGCCGTTCCTCGCGACTTCGTCCTGCGTAGACTAAGATTTGCGTACCCGATGGTACTATCGATGTTTATAGCCATACAAGTATTGAAAAACTGGTTTGACCCATGGAAAACCCGTTCCCGTGGAAATATCGGCATGAAAAGTATCCTATGTTATTCCCAGGGTCTAAAACTATCTCCATACCAAATTTAATTAAAATCGGTCTAGTCGTTTCAACGTGAAGGAAGGACAAACAAACAAGTATGGATGGATTGCCCGACCACGTGTTGTTTGTTGTGGTGTAGTTGAGTGACAATATGCCAGGGCATACATAGATCTTAAAAAAAACAAGTTATACTCACTCTCGTCTCTTAATGTGAACCTGCCCATTTGGGCGAACTTCTTGAATGGTTCTAAGCAGATGATGCCTGCGCACTCTATCCTCATGATAGCCACCTGGTCCTGCTTCACGAAGCGCGGTCGAGTCTTGGACTTGTCTCCGGTTTTCTTATCCACAAGACATATTAGTGCCTGTAATTTACAAAAAGAGAAAGCTTTTATAAACCTCATTGCAAAGACACAAAGTTCAAAAACACAAATTGAATCTGAAGCAATGATTGGATACTAGTTTCACTTGTTTAAATAGAGATTGTTTAGATACATTTACGTTCTTATTATATATAACTAATATTGATTTCTAGAAGATCTTCAGTGAAAATATTACCACTGTGTAATAAATCTACAAGTGTTAACCAGTTCAAAAACAGACTAGATAAACTCTCTTACTAACAGTGAAAATATGATTTAGACGCATCAGCGAATTGCTGCCTGTCTAAAATTAATTAAATAAATAAATGTGATCATTTATAATCAGGATTCACAGTGGCTGTTGAGTGTAGATAATTACCTTGACAGTTACTTCTTCAGCAGCACAGTGTATATGCATAACAGCAGAATATCCCGCACAGATAATCGACTTGTGCTCCAGAATCACGACTTGAGCGTCAAACACCTGTAAGACAAAATGAAAACGTTAATACACTTTAAAAATAGTTCAAAACCTAATTCAAAAGATGATATTTTGTACTATGATGTTGAATTTCGTGAATAATTCGTTGTAAATATGAACAACAACAACAACAACAACAATACTCTTTATTGAACACCATATATACAAAACACAGAAAACACAAAAGGAATACGCAGCTAATAGGTAAACAACAGGCGGACTTATCGCTAAGCAGCGATCTCTTCCAGTCAACCTTGAAAGTGGAGAATACGAAAAGAAAACAATGATGAATATTTTTTATACAAGTTTAATTGAATAGTGATGTCTCTACTACTACTACTACAGCCTATTTGCGCCCCACTGCTGGGCACAGGTCTTCTCTCATCACGAGAGGGTTTTGGGCTATAGTCTCAATACTTTGTTAAGACAAATTACAACATAAGGCCGGCCACATACAGTCAGAATTCCGAATCGAAATTCGGAACACATATAAATACAATATGTATGGAAAATGACATATGGAACTGAGATGCGGGGGCTAACAATGGGCGTCATAAGAAGGCTCAAGGTCACACCAAGGGCAATCGAAAGCTATGCTCGGAGTTTCTCAGCATGATAGAACCGCTCCGCAGTAGAACTATTGAGTGGCAGTGAACGGAGCACATTGCCCGGAGAACTGATGGCCTTTGGGGACACAGTTCTCGAATCTCGGTAGGCCTCCAACGAGATGGAGGGACCGAGCTGCAAAGGACCGGTCAGAGTGGCGAGCTTTGGGGGAGGCCTATGTCCAGCAGTGGACGTCTATCGGCTGACATGATGATGATGACATACATACATAAGTTGAACATTTGCCATCGTTTGTCCATTATACACATCTTTGACGCCGTTCACATCTCCGCCGCGGAACTGAAATAGCGGTGTGAACGCAAATGTTCAGCGGTACCGCTATTTCCAATCCGGGGCGCGGCGGAGATGTGAAAACAGCCTGAATAACAATCTTCCTTCAGAAAAAAGAAGCGACTTACTCTTCCCGTAGTGATGGGTTCGGTAATGTCGCAGAGCACGAATCCGGGAGATACGTCTTCCTCTTCGATGCCTTTTAGTTTGACCTTCACGTTCTCACCGGGACCGATGGACGTGACTTCGATGTCGTCCGACCATAGCTGGTCAACATTCACTTGTACCTGTAAACAAAAATAAAAAAAATTAAACTAAAACCGACTTCAAACTTCCACAGCCTGTAAAGTCGGTGTCGGTGTCACTATAAGATTGTCATAGCTTTGTTTCGGTCCGCTTAACATGGGTCCAACGGGACGTAAGTATCACTGTAGTCTTTGAAGATACCAAAATCATACACATGCTAACAAATTTTGAGGAGTTCCCTCATTTTCTCATGGATCCCATGAATCCCAGCGTCAGAACTGAACCAAATGAAAATGCGACCAATCAATACAGAGGTAAAACCTTTCATCCGTATTCAAGAATAAAAAAAGATTCAAGTCATAATTTGAGCGCATTAAATCATGAATAAAGCTTATATTCAATGAATGAATACATACGAAATCTACGTAAGAGATACCTTTGCTATCTTGTTATTAAAATGAATCATAAGTATTTGAAGGCCAATGATAAATTGATAAAATAATTCCATTCCGAATTTCACACTAATTTATCAATGGCATATATGGCGACGGAGCAATTTGGACGTGGTCATTTTCAATTAGATCATTTAACTTCTTTGAACATATTTTACCATATAGTAGTAGTAGTAGTACTACAGCCTATTTGCGTCCCACTGCTGGGCACAGGCCTCCTCTCATCACGAGAGGGTTTGGGCTATAGTCCCCACGCGGGCCCAGTGCGGATTGGGGACTTCACACACATCTTTGAATTACTTCCCAGATGCGTGCAGGTTTCCTCACGATGTTTTCCTTCACCGAAAAGCAACATATGTCTCAATAATATTCCACGTTTTATTTATTAGCAAGAAGATAAGTCGATTAGAACAACGGAATATTGACTGAAAATCTCCATACATGAACGGTGTACATTGGAAAAGTTCTGTCTATTGATTGAACATGCATCACCAGGTGTTCACGTTTCCATACAGACTCAATAGGCAGTGCCATCTTTTCTCACACATTTAATACTTAAATTTCAGGCGTACCTTGATTTGTATGAAAGTTGTCCTGTCTTTTATAGGAACCTCAATCAGATATAAGATACAGTCTATCTAGTGCATTTAGGGTTGCCATCTGTCCATGTTTGGCTTTTTTAAGTCTTGTCTGGCCAAATACAGGGTGGAGTCATTTTAGGAGATGGCAACCCTAAGTGCATTGCAAATTAGTAAGATGAATTACCCTATTAGGCATCAGGAAGAGTGTGCTGCCCTTGCGTGTGGTGCCAGCTTCGACCTTCCCCATGAGTACCGTGCCCATGTCCTTGTATTTGTCCACGACGGGCATGATGAAGGGCCCGTCCATCTTGCGGTTCAGAGACGGCAGCTCATCAATGAGCTGGATGAAGGACGGCCCATCGTACCAGGTGCAGATGTCCTCTGATACCTGTGGACATGATGAAAGTAGTGAAAATGAAAATTTGGCACGTGTATCAAACAACATATTTTAATACATTTGCGAAAAAAAAATAGAACAAAGTAAAAAAACGAACAGAATGAAGTTTAAAAAAAAAATCCGCACTTTCACTATATAATATTAAGTATGGATATGGTGTCGATATTCTGCGTTCTGTAAGGATGCATAATTTTCAAAATGTGATTAGTATAACTAGAATACTTACTCTTTCCAACAAGCCTTGTCCAGTTTGTCCTGACACGGGTAAGAAGGAGAGGTCCTTAGCAGGGTTGAAGCCAAGTTTTTTAAGGTAAGGCAGGATTTTGTCTCGACATTCATTGTATCTGTAATGTTTCATTTAAAAATGAATTACTGCATAATTATAAACTGAATAACACGTTTTAATTATTTATGACAAGATATACATGAACGCTGATAAATAAAAGCAATGTGTGTGATGAGCAGTCATACTTCAGGGATTTTTTTATCCTGGAGAGGTTCAAGCTAATTTTTTTTCAAAATAGACTTGGCATCTGAATGTTTACCTTTTTTCATCCCAATTGACGGTAGGGTCATCCATTTTGTTGACGAGGGCCACTAAATGCTTCACACCAGCTGTCTTTGCCAACATGGCGTGCTCACGAGTTTGTCCTCCCCGATCGAAACCAGTTTCGAATTCGCCTTTACGCGCGGAAATAACCTGTAAGTTAATTGGACGTTTAGTTGTGCACAAACTAATGTATCAGACCATTCAGACCCGATTCTCTTCAAATAGGATTGAAAGTTTAAAACAATACGGATTGAGCAGTAACTGTCCAAAATATCTGTTCTATTTTTATGACAATTTTGCGTTACTTCATTTCTCATAAAAGTGACATAACGTGCGACAGTTATAGCCAGCTGATGGTAAGTGGTCTCTGTGACCCATGGCCATAAGAAATCATTTACTGATGAATGATATTAGATACCTCTATGGTGGTAATTTCACCGGGTCTCTTGCGCTCTACCAAATCATTTGGCGGCCGGTTAGTGGGTGAGATGTAGCTATCCGGACGGCCAAAACAAGTTACAGGCATCGGCACGAATCTTGAGCGGCAACTTTCGATGCGCAGAACTCGAAAATAAGGTCTCATAGGCGGAGGGCGCGGGACGCGGCGGGCGCTGTGCCGTGCGCGCACGCTTATTGGCCCTTCTTTCATACCCATCTGCATCTAGCCGCTCTACTTTCGCTCACCGCTCAAGATCCGTGCCGAGGATTGCTTATAAGCTTATACGAACTAGTATAATACCACAGGGCGGACAGGGCCTATAAAAGCACGATTTCGAACACAATTCGAATGAAGTGTCAATGTTTGCGAGCGAGGATGTCTGTGTGCGTGCGAGGACGTCTGTACACTCGTAAATGTGTGTGTACCAGGAGGCGGGTCAATGATTCACTCTCCATCTTCGGATGAAACAAATGACGGTAAGGGCGAGTTGGGCGCGAGTTGCGCGCCAGCTAGCTTCAGGCGGGTGATTCCGTGGCCATTCTGTATGTAGTACTATTAAACATTCTATGATAATACGCACCAGTACAGCGAGATCGGCCTGCGCGGCGCCGCCAATCATGTTCGGCACGAAACTCTTGTGCCCCGGGGCGTCAAGAATTGTGAAATGCTTCTTCTCAGTCTCGAAATATGCTCTCCCTACCTCCACGGTTTTACCCTTGTCACGTTCTGCACAAAACAAACGGCAATTCAAATAAAATTACCGATTTCACCTCCATTTCTCATGTAAGCTGATGTGTAAAGTAGTTTTTAGCTAGTAAAAAAAAGATACTATGGGTTCATTAAAAAAAAAAATACTGAAGATGTCAATAAGCCAGATCACTTTAAATTTCTGTTTTGCCCAAAGGTTAACTGGTAAAGAATGACTTGTGGCATTAAGTTCGCCTTTTGTATTAGTTTTTTTTACTAATGTGCAATTCAGTTTAAATAAATAAATAAATACATTGTCATAATATTAATTGATTATATCATTTTATTTCAATTTTACCCACATGTTTGTACATGTCTGCATGGAATTCGGTTA
>OZ020282.1:6848444-6907670 GCA_963971205.1 Aethes cnicana
CGCTACCGCTCGCCGCTGCGGTCACCGGTGCGCTCGCCGCCGCGCTCGCTCCCGCGTTCGCCGCTGCACTCGCCGCCCCGCTCGCCGCTACGCTCGCCGCCCCGTTCGCCGCTCCGTTCGCCGCTGCGCTCCCCGCGGCGATCCGCTTTACGCTCGCCGCCGCCCCGAGCGATATCTCCTCATCGGTAAACATTTATGCACTATACTATCATTTCTAGTTCTTTCGAAGAAAGTTATAAAATTGGTAGAAATCGTTAAGAGCGGCTGAATTACGAATTAGTTACAAAATAAATAAAATTGGTGTCAAAATCTGTAGACGAATTATGTAAATTGTAATTATTTATGTCATTTATGGGACTTAATTTGTACTAAAGAAGCACTTCATGAAGTTCCTTCAACTTTTTACAACTTTTAAGTAATAACTTCTTTTTACATTTGTGTGATTATTATTTTTCCTCACAAACGGAACCGACGTTTTGTACGTGATTTTTTAAATGTGAGATGGTGTTCGGGTTTGTATATTATATCGTGGTGTGATTGTCGCAGGTACCCCGGGGTGTACGACGAACTGTTGTCGCCGCCGCGTCGTAGCGTAGAGCCGCCGTACGGAGCCAGGTACGAATGTAACAGTCTAACTAGAGTCGCCCCATGCTCTTTACCCTCGTCTATGAACATGCGTTTCCTATATATCTCAATGAAATTGCCAAACGAATTGAACCTGTGTTCAGAAAGTGCTTAGCCATACGGTTTATTAGACTACCCCTGGTATCAAAGATCGATTTGATCGATATATTTTGACGTGACGTGATCTCGAAGTGGTAAGTCTACGCGCGACATTTACAAGCAGCCATCGCTTCGCATCTGGTATTTTGTCTACGTGCAACACGATTTAAAACAACGATCAACTCGCATCGGGCTTATCTTCGGAAGGCGAGCAGCTCGTCTTGTAATAATGAAGATAGCAAGTAAGACATTAACCGTTATTGTTTGCAATGTTATTTTTTAATGTACATGCTCACATCTAGAATAAGAAATTATGTAATCTTATTTGATGTATTAAATGTATCGTACACGTAATCCGCTATTTGTAGCCGGTCTTTAGTCCAGAAAATGCGTTATTTGGGCTGTATGGTCTATTTTTTCAACTGTGAAGTACTGAGCCTAAAAATTGTACGATAGTCCAGAGAAAGCCGGTAAAACACCGCGGCACACTATTCATTAACATCTTGGCATTATATGTGACAGGCGGTTTGTACAGTCAGCAGCAGAAATAGATAAGCTGTCCAGGTGTTCAAAATGACCTACACACGCCCTTAACGTCTTAAGAATAAGGTCGTGTGTAGGTCATTTTGAACACCTGGACAGCTTATCTACTTCTGCTGCTGACTGTAACGAGTAAGAACGAGAACGTCATCCCAGTACTTTATAGTTTAAACTAAATTAATCTATCAATAAGGGTTCTCGAGTTTGTATGCTTTTTAGCCCCTAGGTTTTTTAACCCCTGGGACGCCGGACCGACACGTACTTGTACCCGTCAGATGCCTAGTGCCGTATCCGGCCCAACCCCCCTCAAGCGCCGATTAGGCTCGCGTACGTACACCCGTCGACTGCCGCTGCAATTATAATATAGTCAGTCTTTGTTTTCTTAATAGAGTAAATGCATGGCTCACACTTACTCTGAACATAGCCATTTTGTGATAAGAAATCATGTATTTTGGCATTCCACATATGGCTTGCCTGCTTGAGACCATTCAAATTCTTGTTGAGTAAACAAACTTTACTATAATTTTTGAACCCTGATGGCTGTTCCATATTTAAATCGCCATTTAGAAACGCAGTTGTCTATTTCTAAGTCTAGCTCTACAGCCAGTGAGAAAAGAATCCTCAATGTGCTATGCTTTACAACAGGTGCAAAAGTATCGGTATAGTCTTTCCCTTCTTGTTGACTATAACCACGGGCAACCAGTCTCGCTTTATACTTAGAAAGCTTACCTGATGTGTCAAATTTCCGTTTATACACCCATTTGCATTTGACAATGTTTTCATTCGGTCTGTCAACCAACGTCCAAACATTGTTTTTGAGTAAAGACTCATACTCATTCTGCATCGCCTTACACCATTCACAACGAGAGCGAGACGTGTCGGGAATAGCCGACAACATCGACTCCTTGTCAGGCGTAGGCTCCGGCAGAGAAGACGCGACGTCCAGTGGGACACAAGCTTCTTTACCTCTGTCATTCATTACCTTCAAGTGATGACTCGGGAAGAGAAGACGCGACGCCCAATGGGACGCAAGCTTCATCACCGCGAATGTCATCATCACCTTCATCGCCAGTACAGTATTTGTCCGACAACGGTGACCACGCAGGTGGCGTTGGTGACTCCGTAGCTGAAATTTGACAAGAACTATGATTATTATCACAATTAAGACTGCTTTTATTATTTTCATTATTATTCAAATTATTTTCATTATTCATTCCATTTAAATTTGAATTATTATTTAAATTAATAATTGCATTTGAATTTGACCCATTATTCAATTCATTATTATTAAAATTATTATTTTTGTCAATGTCATATAAATAAAATTGGTCATTGCAAGTAGCTTTATATCTGTCAAGTTTTCCAATAAATTAATATCCTCAATAAAGGCAACTGGCCTAGAATGTATAACCTTATTGGGATTTGAAGGATCAATTAAACGATAGCCTTTAAAAGTTTCACCATAATCAAAAATATCAGAGCTTTTGATCTAGCATCAAGCTTTTGACGTTTTTGACTAGGAATGTATGCATAAGCAGTACAACCGAAGGCACGTAAGTGGCTAACATCAATAGGTGACTCAGTCCACAATCTTTATCTTTTATCTTTATCAAAAATGGTCCTAAATGCTCTCTTAGCAATAACATTCTGCTGGGGGCAATATGGGACAGTGGTTTGGTGAAGAATACCATGCTTTTTAAAATAACTTAAAAGTTTATTATTTACAAACTCAAGCCCATTGTCACTGTGAAAAATCTTTATTAGCAAACCAGTTTGTTTTTATATCATGGTTTTAAAAGAAATGAAATGAGAAGTCACCTCAGATTTGTGCTTCATAAGGTATCCCCATGTTTTCTGGGTACAATGGTCCGTGAAGGTTAGCAAATACCGAGCTGCCACGTCGGAATGGATTATCTCCAACGGCCGAGTAACACGCTTAGTGCCAACAGATGGAAACGATGCCTCAGGCATCTTCCCTGTCAGGCACGGCACGCAGTTACCACTCGTGATGTCCTGGTTCTGAAAAACAAAGCCCATGCAATTTTTCCCATCACCAAGGGCCTTCATACCTGATCCCGACAAGTGACCGAGACGTTTGTGCCACGTGACCATAGACACAGTTAGAGCACCGTGAGCATTCACTGTCTTGCCTTTGCAAGGGCTTGGAATGCTCCTCCTCCAAGACGTGCTGCATTTGCACCTTGTATTTATACAGACCATTTTCCTTATCAGCGTGTAAGATTTGGTTACCAGTGACTTTACAATTTTGTTATATTTTACAATGATTCTTATTGAAAACAACAATGTAACTAAATTTATTTGATAGATCCTGCACATGGAGAACTTTTCCTAAACTAACATTGGGAGAAAGGTGAACCCTACCAGTAGAATTTCTAATTAATTTGTTACCATTTGCTACATATATAATAGAATCTTTACCTATAGGTTCCTTAATTAGGTCCTTGTTTGCATAGCTGCTGCGAAGTTCCGGAATCCACGATGAGCTCCTCGGAGTCGTCGCAGCAGGTGAGAGCATGGGCAGAAGCAAGCATGGTGCGGTCAGCTTGACTCTTCTGTTGCTCATCTCTCTTCTTTTTGTAGCAATGCTTCGATGTGTGCCCGCTCTTCTTACAATATTGACAGAAAACTGGACTCTTCTCTCTCTTGTTCGTTAGGTACGCCGTGGAGCCTTCTAGGTCTTCCGATGCTCCTCTTGAAGAAGTCGAGCTCGTACTATCTCAACTGACAATTTATTTGTAAGGCAGGCGGTCTCCAATCCAGAGACGAGGTTGTCAAACTCCTGTGGAAGTCCACTCAGCAGTATCTCAGCTACCTCACCATCCTCTGAATTGACTTTCCGATGTCAGCAAGCTGTTGGACTAGCCGCATGACAGCTTCGATGTACTCCGACATACTGTTATATTGTCTGTATTCCACTCTGTGGAGTTGACGAAGCAGCAGAACCTTTCTGAACAGTCCTTTCGACTAAAAGGCATCGGCTAACTTAGTCCAAGCTTCCTTTGCAGTAGCGGCATCACGGATATATTGGTAAAGATCTGGTTTGATGGTCAAGCAAATTTTAGCCAATGCTCGCTGGTCCAAAGCAGTGTCTAATTCTGTACCTTCTTCCGGCTGCACACACTTCCACAGTCCATCAAGTGTGAGTAACATGCGTAAAGAGAACTTCCAATTTGAATAATTCTGTATTCCTTCAAGCCTTTCAATAGGAAAGCTTCCATTGTGTGTGTCTGTATTGGGCACATTAACTGAATTTATTTCTCGCGGTATGCACGACGACCACAGGGATATTTGCTCGACCGCGTGTATAACCTCAAAATGAAAACTGCAAACCTTGTTGAAACGCAATTCTTCTTTCTTCTGGGCCAAGAAACCTGATGAGGATGTGCAACGTGCAGCGCTACGTGAAGAACACGATGACGACGTAAGCTTTCAGTGACCTTTCAGGGTGTACTCACATGTGGTTGAGGTTCTGCAGTTGTCGAAGAAATAAAACTTGTGAAATTCAGTTAATGCCGTTTTAATCGTTCATGATATGAATATCCAGACATTATCCGCTATAAAGATACAAATACTTATATTAAATTCATATTAGCGGAGCTTATTGAAACGTGCCTATTCTCGTAGGATCATTTTGACAGAAGGGCTGAAATTTGGTGTTGCTATATTCAAGTTAAAGTTAACATTAAAAAGTGCTGTTGCGTGTGGTAAAATGGACAGTTCCAACATTATCCATGAATAAACTAAATCCTTTATTCAAGTAGTTTTTTGATAGTTTAAGGACAATTTTTGACGTCGCGTTGTGAACCCTAAAACTGGACCTAATTCCGTGGAAGTGTCTTTACCGGTATAATATGATATTTAAAACGTAACCACTTATCCCCTCGCAAAGCTCATAGCTCTTTATGCCGAATCGTGCTGCTTTCATCCGGATGCATCGGACCCAACTTAACCGTCCTTTCCACAGCAGCAGTGATTCGTCTAAAGAGAGTTCCTTGCGAGGAGAATAAGCGGCTTGAAATTTTTGATTGAGATAATCTAATAAAGGTCTCACCATCGCGAGTTTTCTGTCGGGTCCGTGGGCAAGAATGATGTCATTATCGAAGAAGTGCAGGAATTTATTCAACATAAATATTTATTTTTCGACATTACAGTTCGGAATGCAGGCATTCCCATAATCCCCTTGCCCCAATATTCCTCAATTCGGCCACGCACACACATCGACATCAGAATGCAAACCACCGCAATGAAACGGTACAATTCTGATTCTGATTTCAAACCATTCATGTACTCGGGATTTGTTCGGTATGCTTGTCTATTTTCGTTAGACAACGCAATGTGGGTCCAAGTATACCTGTTGGTTTCCACAACAATGGACTGCATCAATGTTTCATCCCACAAGATGGACTTGTTCCCTCAATCGTGGGGCCAACATCCCGTTCGAAATTTTCCGGTACGCCAGAAAAAGTCGCGTAATCGGCCGTCCACTCATAAAGATCACTCATCTCCGTACTGTCGAGGTTCAAGATGATATCGTCGTCGTCATCGTATTCCTCGAGAAGTTGACGACGTTGTTCTTCTGTAAGCTCCTCGTCGTCGTCCGGCTCGCTGCCTGAGTCCACAGCGAGACTTTCGGCGAGCTGAGCGCCAAGATCTTCTTCCTATAATAAAACACCACACCTCACCCAAATTGCCAAACACTAACCTAATTATCACTCGACATGCTAAAAAAAACGACCCATGAAAGATTTCAAGCCCAAATAAATGTAATTTTTTATTTAAGTTTTAGTGCACAATACAATAAAGTACAAATGGCTTAAAATCTTTAGATATACTCTACCAGTGAACCATTGGACACTCATGAAACACCCTTTATAACGCACAAGGTATTTGAGGCAGTTTGTACGTATACGGGACTAGGCATCTGACGGGTACAAATACATACAGAAGGCTCTCCGGCGTCTGACAGGGCTGATACGGCACTAGGCGTCCCAAATAACAAAACGGTAATCCTCATGCATGATAAAGTAAACTGAAAATCTTATGGAGCGTAAGCCAGGGACAAATCTGATCTGTTATCGTCTCTAGGGGGATAATTTGTAAAATGGTAAGGGGAGCTCTATAATGATTAATGACGTCTCGTGATCGGCAGCTGAAGAAGAAAGCTGAAGGCGCCATCTTGTAGGCGTCTCCAGACGTGGCACAGCTTTTGAGCGAGGATCACAGCGCTTCTTTTTTGTTCTTCGAGACGCCTAAGTTTGATGTTGCTATGTCGAGAATTGCGCAGAGTAGTACATGACAGTCCGAAGACGTGCTGTCTACCTTGCTTAAAATCATTTCCCCATACAGAGACGCGTCTAAATGACGCTTTAAAAAATATTTATTTAATTAATCCAACATATCTCTGCTTTGGATTTAATACAATCTATGCTTAAAGAGGTTAAAAATGTTATGTTTGGGAAGCTGTTGCACCTATGGTTTAGCAGCTGACGACAAAGACTCTAACTAAACCATTTCACAAGTTTTCACTCGGGAGGGTCATACAAATCTGTTCATGGCTTACGACCTATTACAACATTCTGATGCCAGCTATGTGTAAAAAATATTTTGTGTAAAAATGTATATTGGTCAAACGAATAATCAGTCACTTTAAAATATAAGTATGTTAAAATAAATATGCCCACTCTGTGATACGACTCCATAGTATTTTTAAACAATATTTTTTCTAAAAATTCTTGGGAATTGAATGTACAACCACAGTATAGGAATAAGTACATTAGGTCGATGTTTTTTCTCCTTTGCAAAATGCCGCCAAAGTTTAAACATTGACGCGGTAGTCAGGGTTGTCACAAGAAGACCTGATTATAGTGATTTTCAAATGTCCCAAGATATTTATTTATTATTTATTTAAATGTCAAGTCGGTAAAGGTCTAGTCTGTAAATTTATTTACTTGATTTTTGATGGGAGCTTTATTGTCTAAAAGGTCAAATAAATATATCGTAAGTTCTTTTGAAAACTATTCCATTTGTAACTGCGCCACCCCGTGTCCCAAGGCGTCGTTCTAATAGAAAGCGACGTGACTGTCACAGTTTTGCACTAATTATAGTCGTATGAATCCGCTACCAAACGTACTATATTCAAACGATTATGATGATGTCGCATCTGGCGAATACGAATTTAAGTCATACGAATCTGCGATCCTACATAGGTATGTAGGATCGCAGATATAGATAATAATATATTGTTAGGTAACAACGCGGTCTCTCGCTCGCCCAATCGGCCGGCAAATTAGGACGACGCCAAAACGTTTATCCTATCTATTGGTCAGATAGTATTTTTTCGATTCCTGATTTAATGTTTTTGCATTGTGTAATAATTTCCTTTTACAACAAACACTTAGGCACTCTGGCCACTTACATTTTAAAGAAAAGTATTGTGTGTTTTATCGATAAAGTCATCCGAGACTTGGCTGATCTTAAACATGAGTCGCAGAAGCTTTATAAAGCGTTGGTGGCTCTAGAAGGAGCGATGCAGTGAACTTGACCTTCAATTGCAGCATAGTAGATAGTAGTTATAATGAATAATCAAGTTCAAGTATTCAATAAGATGTGGATGTTATGCTTGTGATGCCGATCAACTCGTGCCATCACGTCTTATATTAATGAGTTAATACATTACATTAATACAATATTTATGTGTGTACATTTAGTAGGAGTCTGCTATGTTATTCCAGCTAGTATGTGCAGGATATGGACGGGACGCAAACTGCTCGCTTACGAAGCAATAAAATGTCAGGCCAGATCCCGCCGGTTTCACATTTACTTAGTTGGGTAGTCTGTGTCCTTTTTAGCAAGAGCTCTCATTCGCATATTTGATAACTGGAAATAGATTATCTTCTTGCTTTAAACATTACTGCTCCGCAGGAAATTGCCATAATTATTTATGTCGCTCATTACTAAATCGTGTATACTTATTTATTGAATCTATTAAACTGTATTTTTTCTGTGATATGTACCTTATAGCGATCTGAAAATTTTTAAAAACTTTTTAGATGAACAATGTAAGAACTATTTCCATTACATAGTATTACCGCCATTCGCACACAGGCTACCGGATTAGTAGATAATCTTTCGTCTGGGTACAATATTTTTCCTATTAAGTATGTACCTAATTTTTGGCTTATTGCATAATATGCAAGTCGCAAGATAGACAAACCCCAGTTCTGAAAGCTCAATTATCGATTAATAACCGTGTGTAATGAAGTAATGAATTAATTGATACTAAAGAGTTTATTGTACATATTTATGGCGATGATTTTCGTTATGTTTAGATATTGTGAACAAATAATACTATACAGAGGTTTAATATTGTTTTTTCAAATATCAATTGTAATATAAAAATACATATTTATACATATTTTGTAAACTTACTATGGACGGAGTGCATCCATCCATCCAGATCGTAGTCTAGTTCTGCTGTCACTTTGTAAATGTACTGCCGATACACATACTTTTTTTTGTTGTTTTTTGGCAGCTTGATGAATTTTCTGTCACGATTTTTCGTTTTTTGCCTTTAGTATCTGTACTGACTGTATGAATAGATCTCTCCAGTATTGATGGTTTCGAGAGTGATGTATCGAGTTGAATTCCCTTAATTAGTTCTAAAATAAAATATTTACTGTGATGGACAACTTTGTCAAACTTTTGGGAGCTGACTTATGCGGCTTGTTATTTTTATCTTATCACACAAACTATCCCTCGCTCCGCTCCCTTAGAGTGAACTTGAGCTTTCATATGAAGCGCCCGTAATATCATTTGTCCAATTCGACCTCCATATCAAATAATGTGGTGATAGATCCATAGAGGATATTATAATGTGTGCTTCATTATCAGCATCCCCTAATGTCAGACAAAATAGTACATTGTGTATTAAAGGCGGTAAACGAGGAATTGCAGTCGAGAGTATTAAAGCCCAAATAAAATAAGCCCAAAACCGAAGGTTGAGGGCTTTAAAAGGGCTCGTGATTGCAATTTCTATACCGCCCGTGATACACACAATGTTTTTCATCACACTTGCGAGGAAAATAAAGGAAATAAGTACTAAGTAATTTTTGACAAAATTCAAGACTGAAAAAACAATAATTACAACAATATGAAAAATAAAACTTAATGACCGCGCCATTGATTGTAAGTGGCAAAACAAAGAAAAAGGTATGTTCGCGGAGCGAATAGTCGGTCAAACGCGTTTTTAAATTAAAAAAAAAAATCATTGCTGCCCGTGGGCTTAGAGACCGTTTTTCCTGCCTGTAATGACGTTTTCGAGCAAGTGTGATGATGTACTGTCTACCTTATGTTACTGACAACATTGAGGAGGTCGTATGACTTGATGAACTATAAATTGTCGAATTACTTTTATAATTAATTAATTAATTTCGATGTAATATTACGTAAGTACCTGAAGTATAAAAATCGAAAGAAACCTATATCGTTTTTAATGTGGTTACTGTTTATTGTTATTTTGCGCAATTTATGTTTTTATTTATAGAATTATTTTTTTTCTGTGATATTGACTGTGATAAAAAAGTACCGAATAAATGATTACAATTGAGTTTTGGTTTTTAATTTTTGTGATTAAGCTAGATTAAGAGTGAATGTATAGTTATAATTTGTAAAGCATAATTTGTTATGTTAACAATTATTATAATTGAGCTGTTATTTCAGTTACAATTAAAATTAGTCTTTCTATGTGGAAAGTTAACGAAAATTAATAGGACAAATTGTAAAATATGTTTGTATGTTAAATATGTTCAGTGTTAGTAATAATTAAAAATAATAGAATGTAACGCAGTGTATAAGGGATTGTCCTAATACAACGCGATTACGCGATTATCGCGCGAGTAAGCGATGTAACCATCCCTTTTTTTAAACAATTCGCGTCGCGTGATTGTCAATTAGGATACCTATTCGAGTCCAATATGTTTAATCGCGCGAACTTGCGATAGTCGTGTTGTATTAGGACTGTCCCTAAATTGTCAATTGAGTAGTGATGGGTCGCCATAAACTAGAGAATCTGAAGACGCCGCATCGGTTATAGGGAACGGAAAGGGTTTATGTTATATGCGTTAACTTCGGCATAATACTTGGGACATGAACAGAAACGATACCGATGAATTTTAGTTGATATCGAAAACCTTTTTTTTTGCTTTTCTATACAAAGTAAATAAATATTGCCATGACGACTAATGCATAAAGCCCTTTGGAGTTAGACAAAACTTACCGTCAACTGGGGGCGAATTCTCTGACAATAGTCATTTCGAATACGAAATGATTTTGTAAATGACAGATACATACAAAAATTACAGATTTATTAAAAATTCTTATACGACATTATCACGATGAGCTCGAGATTGTCCTATCACAGTTTCATATTGTCATATTGACGTTAATTAGACAATAGCAAAACATCAAACGAACTTATTTTTTTCACCTCCTTGTCATACGCGAAGGAGATTTGGAAATTCTTTATTCTAAGAAAATAAAAGCAAATAATTAGATAGATTTTACACTGATTTAAATACATAAGTGATTAAATCAAGATCTTGAATATTTTAAGAACGGTGTTAGCGAGTAGGTACCTTCGTTTCTTGGAGAAATTAACTTAATTAGGCTGGAGAATGTTCCCTTAAAATTAACAAAATATGGTTTAACGTAAACTTTTGCACACAGAAATTAGAGAAATGCTTATTTCGCTCATATTTGTTACTTAAATCCGTCGTTTGCCGCTTAACGCCAAGAACGCGTGCGCAACATCCAACTAATAGTTAAAACCGCTGAAATAACCCAAAAAGCGCTAATTTGCCTATGGGAAATTGACGTGACGAAGGCGTAGAGCCCCTCTCCCCCTGTAACCAAGCGTGGTATTTTGATGAATCCCCTCACCCCCCATAAGTGTCACGTAAAAGTGTAGGTACTCCAAGTTGTGCAATGAATAAAGGCTGTCAAAAATAACGGGCGAGGGGGCAGGCTGTGTGACAAAAATAGAAATACGTTGTGAAATTTCGTATGTGCAATGAAGTTTAAATAAATAAATAATAAATAAATAAACCTGCAGTTTCAAAGTGGGCCGCCCGGCTAAGTGGAGTCTTCAGATTCTCTAGTATTTGTGGGTCAACGGGATTATTCCCGATAAGTACTCAGAGGAACGTACATACGAGGAACTCAGGTTCTGCATTGGAAAATAATGACGGGTATATGCAGTATGTGTTCTACTCCTGAGTATGTCTCTGGTAAACGCAAGGGTGATAGACAATACCAACGTTACAGGGATGTCTTGAAACGCCCCCTGCAACCTACATATGTATATCATGTTAGTCATGGGCAGAGCTTGCAATGCAACTCCTAGGTCGGGCAGGCGTCAAAAACAGTGTCAATGGCTGCGTTCCGAATCGCGCTTAGAGCGCTCACAGCACCTTGCAACCTTTTTCCTTTTCCTCTCAGGACTCAACTTCCAAGAGGAAAAGGGATGCAAGGTGCTGTGAGGTCTTTGAGCGCGTTTCGGAAAGCAGCCAATGACTTCGAACTTTTTTAAATATGGAAAATGTGATATACTCGTAGCTGCATTGAAATAATAAGAAAATTGAAATGAAATAATTTGGCAACCCCATATGCAAATAAACGCGTTAATGTCAAAGCATTTGTATTGTCCATTGACCTATATAATAAGTAATAACATATGGACGAACAGTACCTAACAGAATATGTCAAAATATATGGAGCAAACTGACATTAGAAAATACCCTAGCTGTTCGGGCACCCGTTTTGACGGGGCCATTTTTCTGATTGATTCACAACCCTTACTTATATTATAAAAGAGGGGCGGCTGAAAAGTAATCTACCTAACAATGAAACAAAAGACTGTCGTGGCTACTTTTTTTTATTTTTCTATATAGTCCCCTGCTAATAAAATGCACATATTACAGTTTTCAAATATTGAATTTAAACCATTAAAAAAAAAAACTTTCGGTTTGTCGTCAAAAAAGTCAGTAACCGCAGCCTTCATTTCGTCATCGGTCATAAACCTTCGTCCCCTGAGGTCTTTCTTGAGAAGTCTGAACAGAAAATAGTCACAGGGGGCTAGATCTGGACTATAAGGGGGGTGGTCAATGGTTTCGAAGCCATTGTCTTTAATTGCTAGCTTCGTTGTGCGGGCGGTATGCACTGGTGCGTTATCGTGCAAAATCAGAATTCCTTTGCTTAGTTTACCTCGCAGTTTTTAGGGTTCCGTACCCAAAGGGTGAAAAACGGAACCCTATTAATATGCCTCCGATGTCCGTCCGTCCGTCCGTCCGTCTGTCTGTCACAGGGCTCTATCTCTTCAACGGAAATAGGTAGAGATTTGAAAATTTCACAGAATGCGTGTTTCTATGGCCGCTATCACAACAAATACTAAAAAACGAGAAAAAAAGTGTGGAGGGTTTGGGATTTGAACCCACGGTCACCTGAATGAGTTTCCACGTGTCTCACGAATACACCACCATAGCACTTACTACGCTGGCGAAAATAAATTAGGTATCTAACGAATAGAACAAAAGTCTAATTCAAATTTCGAATATTTTTTCTATATTCAGTCCATGATATGACTAAACAGTTCCATGTTGCCAGTGTTTTTTTTTTCTAATGGCCTCATCGATGTTGCTAGATAAAGAAGTATGTTTAGATTAAAAAAAAAAGTTATGATGAATTAATAAATTCTATACAGACGATGATTCCCAATTCCGATATGTGAATTTTCTCCTATCTTCCAATAAAATCTTGTTCGGCTTCGACCCGGCCTGATAGGGTCATAACTTGACTCATAAGGTACTTAGTGTTGTGATTAAATTGTTTTTTTTTTTCACCAACTGTGAATAGGGAACACATAAAAACGCTCAGTTGTACGGAACCCTACATATGCGATTCCGCATTTGACTGATTTTTCTTTTATTGTCTCTCTTAGTTGATATAGTAAGTTTGAGTAATCAGCATTCATTGTAGTTTTCTTCGGTAAATAATCTATGAGCAAAATCCTTTCTGTGTCCCAAAAGATTGTAGCCATAAGTTTACCTGCCGATGGACAGACCTTGAATTTCCGAGGCGGCTTCTCATCCTTAAATTTCCACTGTAACGACTCTTGCTTACTTTCCGGGTCCCATTGTTGAATCCAAGTCTCATCACATGTTACAATTCTAGAAATTATTTCTTCCTCTTTCCCTCGACTCATGTCCAAAAACTCTTCGCAACATTTGACACGCCTCTCCATGTCAAATGCAGTCAACATTCTGGGGCCCAACGTGCGCTAACCTTGGACATGTTCAAATGCTCATGAATTATTTCATTGACTCGCTCTTTACTGACGCCCACATCTCTAGCTATCTCCCACTGCTTCACTCGTCGGTCCTCTAATATAATTTTTTTCACCCTGGCTACATTTTCATCGGTGACGGCCGAAACTGGTCTTCCGCTACGAGGATCATCTTCCAGGCTCTCACGACCTAACTTAAACTGCTTTGACCAAAACTTTATCACAAATTCGGAAGAACACGAACTGCCAAACACACGTAACATACGCTGTCTGATCTCCGAAGGCGTATTCCCTTCTTTAGTCAAAAACTTAATCACCGCACGCTGCTCGATTTTATCCATTTTCACTTTTTCTACCGACACGTTCGAAACAATTGTAGGAGACAAATAAACGTGATGCAATAAACAATAGTACATTATTGCCGTGGCCGGGAAAGTAGGTCTTTGCAGGCCGAGTACTGGTTTAAATATGTACGAAGCCTGCAAAGCCTTTCACGTGCCGAGGCTTATATAGTGCTTTTCTCAATAATGAAAAAAAAAACCTTGATATTAGGTATTCATAATACAGCATTGACACGCACGCAAAGATGTCAAGTACTTACAACAAGTCCAATGGAACGCCGGTCTTATTTCGTATTCACCGATATTTGACTTTAACAGACACACTAACACGGCAAGTTAAAAAGTCGCATGTAGATTTCTCGTTTTTTATAAAAATTTAAACCTTTTATTAATTTTTAAACCAAACTAGTAAACTATTTTCATGAAATTTAGCTAAATAAATCGGATACAAGACAAGAACTACCGCGCTTTATGGATCACTCTTTTTTTAAATCCCGTTCTGAAATACATTGCGCTG
This sequence comes from Aethes cnicana, assembly GCA_963971205.1. Classification (NCBI taxonomy): domain Eukaryota; kingdom Metazoa; phylum Arthropoda; class Insecta; order Lepidoptera; family Tortricidae; genus Aethes; species Aethes cnicana. The sequence goes on from OZ020282.1 coordinate 6,862,924, forward strand.
TTTCAGATACGGATAAAAACGTTTCGTTTCGCGTCAATTGACGGATACAGAACATGCAGACTTGGCTGTTTGGGAATTCCTTCGCGTATTTATCAGTTTAAAAAAAAAGTACCTGTACGATAATGAAATTTCGCCTCCGGCCGTTTTGGCAACCAAGTTTCGCAACCAGTTGTCGAAAAAGAATTAACATTCTTGTTACGCAACTAGTTGCCTAAAAAGAAATTATATTCCTGTTTCACATCTAGTTGCCAAAGAAGAATAGGTCTCGGATACTTAACCTTTAGGTGCATGATTTAATATTTTTTGCATAAAAAATCGCCTATTCCACCTATCCCTACTGCGATATCCCCACCAGTGTGGACATATGGAATATTTTTCCATTTAGTTCTACTGGTAGGGATATTATTCCATTTATCCCTACTGAAATCCACTGCGGTAGGGACTCGCGGAATTATTTCCAACCATCTATACTGGTCACTTACGACCACTTTCCTCTCACGGCCATTTGCTTGGAATGCCCACATCCCCGAATGTCCATGTCGCTCGTACGACCATAATACAAGGAATGTGACTGGGTCGACGGGTCCCCGCTACGCGGGGCCCCTATTTCTAGGTAGTTTGCCCTTCGGGCGTATATAGATGACTAACAAACCTAACCTACATTCACACCTTTGACCTAACGGACTGAGTGGACTATTTAATATTTCCTTTTCCCCAGTTGCGAAACTCCAGTAATATAAACGCTAGTTGTCGAACAGTAATATAATTTCTTTTTAGGCAACTAGTTGCGTAACAAGAATGTTAATTCTTTTTCGACAACTGGTTGCGAAACTTGGTTGCCAAAACGGCCGGAAGCGAAATTTCATACAGCATTCCCTGCGCTTATACCTGCCGCGGAAGTAATTTCATACCAATTTCCGGGGCAATTGAGTTTTTTTTTTTTAATTTTTGACTGATCGTCAATGACGCACTTCGCGGTCTGATAGAAAGCAGACAATGACGAGTTTCCCGGCCATTTTTGAGAAAATGAATGTAATACATTTTGAAAATAGAATAACAAACGAATATAAATCCATACCAGCCAGCATTATTTTTGTATATATTTCTGACCAAGGAGATTACTTATCAGCCGCCCCTCGTACGTTTTCCTCCTGAAACCAAGCTATCATTTTTGTTCGATAAATTTGAAGTCTTATTGAATACGAGTAAGTTGTAAATACATTTTGATTTTGTTGTTTATAAAGAGGACAACACGAGGGGATACAAGATATTTCACAATATAAGTGGCGGAAAATCCATTCCCATCCTAGGATTATATTTAATTTTTTCGTGTATCCATATTAATATTATAAATGCGAAAGTAACTCTGTCTGTCTGTTATCTCTTCACGCTTTAGGGGCCGTTCAAGTATTACGTAAGCAGATTTCTTACCATTTTTTACCCCCCGCCCCCCTTGTCAAAAGTAAGCAAAGCTCTAACCCCCTCCCCCTATGCTTACGTAAACATTTTTAGTTATAAATGTTTTTTTATATTGTCATTTTAAAAATAGGAAAATCTATGGAAAGATTAGGTTTAACTGATACACATAGAGTAAGGGACAAAAATATTATAATCAGAAATTATATAATATAATAGATGCATTAATTAGACTAGTGAATAGCGCGCGGTAATTCCCCTAATCGGTTCTCAAAGCGAGTGCCTAAACATTTGCATTATTTGCGGGAATCCCCGAAAATGCGTTTCGTTTTCACGCATAGACAATGTGAGGGTTGCCATTCGTGTAAAAAAGTAAATAACTAACGATGACGTAATCATCATCTAGACTCCCCTACCCCCCATGTCATCCAAAATAAGCAAAACAGAGACCCCCCCACCCCCCCTTGGTGCTTACGTAATACTTGAACGGCCCCTTACCCGCTGGACCGATTGAGATGAAATTTGGTATGGAGATAGTTGGGGTCCCGGGAAAGGACGGCTACTTTTTATCCCGGAAAGACGCATAGTTCCCGCAGGAACGCGATAACGTAGAAGAAGTCGCGGGCAGAAGCTAGTAATAAATAAATATAATAATAAATAAAATAATAAAAAGCCTCTTTATTTCATAGCTAACATTAACTTACAATACATACTTATATATATTGAATGAAAGAAATTAAATATTAACGCATAATAAAAAAAACTACAAAAAAAATGCCCTATAAAAAAAATAAAAAATTGTACCACTTTATCAGCGTAACTAATATGTATATTCATGCCAAATTACAGCTTTCTAGAACTAAGCATCTCCGAGCAATAGTGCGGACAGACGGACGGACGGACGGACATGGCGAAACTATAAGGGTTCCTTGTGGACTTCGGAACCCTAAAAAATCTCGTACGTACGTCCCTTTGAGTTTATCAATTAAAATAAAATCAATTATTATTTGAACAAATAAATAGTTACCATTTTACAGTTATTTATAAAAAAGTTACAATCGTTCAAAGGCGAGATTCGGGTTAATTTGAGAAGCAACATTTAAAAAATCATCTCTAGAAGGATGACTTAGGATCCAAGGTCCACGGGTGAAAATATAGCAAATAACCCTAACAATATCCCAAAAAATTTGACGGTCCATGTGCCGAACACCCTGTGTAGGTATGTGGCATTTATCTAAACAGGATGTCCCGTAAATAGACCACAATCCTGCAGCGCTAAATAGCCAAGTGAGATTTTTCAAGGTCAAGTAAGAGTTGGATGGTTTACGCGAAATATCACGTAAACCATCCAACTCTTGGCTTAGACTTGGCGATGATACCCTAGGGTAGCTTTACGTGCCACGCCGTTAATTGCAGGAGTTAAGAGATGCTGTTTGTTGCAAAACAATCCTTAATATAGGCTTCATCTTCATCCATAGTCATAATTGCAGCTGAAAGTCCGTTTTTCAGACTGGACATAGGCGTTCCCGAATGCGCGCCACTCACACCGGCCCTGTGCCACTCGCATCCACCGCGTTCTCGCAATCTTTACCAGGTCATCGTTCCATCTTGTTGGAGACCTACCAACAGCTCGTCTCCCGGTTCGCGCACGCCATTCGAGAACTGTCTGGCCCCATCGGTCATTTGTCCTGCGAGCAATGTGCCCCGCCAGCCCACTTAGGTTCGCAATTCTTCGGGCTATGTCGGTGACCCTAGTTCTACTGCGGGGATAAATGAGGACATTTCTGATCCTATCACACAAAGAAAGCCTATAGACCTCTGTGTGATTTTGAGCTTATGAGGCCCATCGTAACCGCCCGCGTCTCGAAACCATAAGTCTTCACCACGTGAACCACGTATTCACACTGTTCAACCACTTTTGACTTGCGACATTGTGATAATTTGGACGAAGACACTGCAACGCTTCCCGAACGCTTCCCAGCCGAGTCGGATTCGACGATTGACTTTTTCTCGAAGTTGGACCTACCTAACCAGGTCGTTTGTCCCAGGTGTACATACTAGTCAACAACTTCGAACGTAGAACCTCCTATTATTTACGGCAGTTGGCACAACATGGATATTAGACATGCTTTTCATCTTGTCCATGTCCATTTTCAACCAATTCGATCGGAAACTGCAGGTCAACGAGCATAGCACTGAGTTCCTCCATGGCCTCAGCCATGACTACTATGTCATCGGGAAATCGAAGGTGAGTGATGTACTCGCCATCCAGTCCAGTCCAGCACCTTGAAAGCATCCTCCAATGCAGCGGTGAACAGCTTCGGAGAGATCACATCTCCTTGTCTGACTTCCCGCTGCAGTGGAATAGGCTTCATGGTATGGTTCCGTATACAGATGCTACATAGTGGCGTTTTCGTATAAACACTTAAGCACTTCGATGTACCGGTAGTCAAAATGCCACCGTTGGAGAGACAGCAGTACCGCCTAAGTCTCGATCGAATCGAAGGCTTTCTCGTCGTTCACAAATGCAAGGCAAAAGGGGAGGTTATACTATACTCTTCCATCTTCTGTATAACCTGCCACGACGCATGTATGTGGTCTACGGTACTGTAGCCTTTTCGGAAACCGGCTTGTTCAGGAGGCTGGAAGTCGTCACACCTGCACACGAAACGGTTCTCAGTGCAACCTGAGAACAGCTTCTAAACATGGCTAAGAAGTGAGATAGTATAGTCTATAATTCTTCAGCAAGGTTATCACCTTTTTTGAAGAAGAGAACCCCTACACTTCTGTTTCATGCTTATCAATTTAAACAGAGTCTGAAAAGCCTTAAGGACTGGTTAACCACCCGCCGTCAGGAGTTCGACTTAATCGAATGTAATCCAAAACTTTAAATATTTATTGACGGTACGGATTTGCTAACTTTAGATCGATATGACATGGTTCCAGAATTTAACCACTTCTTCAAAATGTTTGACCGCGTGTGATGTGAAAATTAAAAGTAAAATCGCTTTTATGTGATGAAAGACTAAGTTCTACATAGTCTTTCATCTAGAAGTCCGCCATATTGGTTTTAAGTCTAGCATAAAAAGTTTGTCCGCCATATTGGATTTAGAGAGACGTCACTTTATTTTTCGAGTTACTCTCAGGAAGCCCTTTCATTTGATACCCATATGCAATCCCACAGAGTGCATTAAAAATAACTAGTCCGCCATCTTGGGTGTACCGCCACGTTGGATTAAGTATGATGTGACATAGTTAACCATATATTGTCATCCAAACTAAACGTGTATACACAATTCAGGTCAATCGGTTGAAGATATCTGCTCCTAAATTGAGTGGCAAGATTCCACCCCAACAACATACATACATACATAAGCTCAAAGCTTTTAAAAAGAAATCATGTTGAGGAAGTGTATCGCATTAAATGCACAAACTCAAAAGTTTGTGCATTTAATGCAGATTCGAAAACGGTGTAATGAAACTGGCGACTTAAAAAACAAAGGAAATATTGAGAATTTTAAACATGTTGTCAAAAAAAATAATAATTGGATCCAGTATCGAATATAAAGAAAAAAAACCGGCCAAGTGCGTGTCGGGCCACGCGCAAATTATAGGGTTCCGAAGTTGAGGATGCCCACAGTACCTTTCTAGCCTGTGGTATGACGTGCCCGCCCGACGCCCCTGCCGCTCGAGAAAAATCATCATTATAAGTTGGTCGACTATTACTCGTAAGTTTGTACAGCCTACTTAGCTCTGATAGTTTTCCTTTCAACTACGTTATATATGCCACAACCGTGATTTTTTTCAGCCATCCAAATACCACCATTTAGCTGGCAGGGGGGGGGGGGACACGTGACCCTAACAAAAAATAGCACTTTAACGCTTAATATTTCACAAACGCATCACTTAATCAAAAAATGGTTTTAACAAACCCACAATATTTTTTTAAGACCTATTCAACGATATGCCGCACCATTGGGTACGCAAGAAAAAAAAATTACATCCCCACTTTACGAGTAGGGGAGGTACCCTATAAAAAAATATATTAGGTCCTTACATATGAAATTGGCGTTTCATATGGCAGAAATGAAAACGATTTTTTTTTATGAAACTATTTTTTTATTTAGTCAAAGTATGTACCATGGCTATCTATGCACTTTTGCCATCTCGAAGGTAGTTCATTGATTCCTTTACTAAAAAAAGTGTGTGAGCGAGAATCAATAAAATCTTTGAAGGCCGTTTGGACAGCCTCGTGAGAATTGAATTTTTTTCCTTGCATGAAGTTGTCCAAATTCCGAAAAAAATGGTAATCAGTTGGAGCAAGGTCCGGGGAGTATGGTGGGTGTCGAAGACATTCCAGTCGCAGCTCCCGTAGTTTTGCGGCCGTCAAACGTGCCGTATGTGGTCGAGCGTTGTCCTGAAGCAGCAGTGGGCTAGATCGATTGACCAGTCTGGGTTGTTTAATGGCTAGCTTTTCCATCATCGTTTGCAATTGTTGACAATACACATCAGCCGTGATTGTTTGCCCAGATCTTAAGAAACTGTAATGGATGACACCGGCACTAGTCCACCAGACACTTACCAGTACCTTTTTCTGAGTCAACTTTCGTTTCGGGCAGAATTTGGCTGGTTCACCTGGGTTCAACCATTGTGAAGAACGTTTCCGGTTGTCGTACAAGATCCATTTTTCATCACAAGTAACGATACGATTCAAAATGCCTTCATTATTGTGCCGGTTGAGAAGTGAAACGCAACACTCGACGCGTGTTTCTTTGTTTGCGTCGCTCAATTCATGCGGTACCCATTTTTCAAGTTTTTTCACTTTTCCAATTTGTTTCAAGTGAATCAAAATGGTTTTATCACTCACACCGAAGCCTGCCGCTAACTCTGACGTGGTTTGCGATGGATCTGCTTCCACAATTGCTTTTAATTCTTCGTTATCAACTTGTGTCTCCGGCCGTCCACGAGGCTTGTTCTGTAGGTCAAAATTTCCAGAACGGAAACGTTGGAACCAATAACGTACCGTATTTTCTTTTGCAGTAGCTTCCCCATACGCATTGTTAATCCTACGAGCCGTTTCTGCAGCACTAGTGCCGAGGTGAAACTCATATTCGTAAATATAGCGATATTTTAAGTTCTCCATATTGTGAACAGAACGATGTGAAAGAAAAACAAATGACGCGATAACAAATAAATTTCGTAATTCGAACACAGAAATACATGGTCTTAAATTTGAAATAAATTTGAATTTGGAATTCCTAGCCGAACGCCACATATTTTGAATCAAAGTTGCCAGTTCGCCAAACGCCAATTTCATATGTAAGGACCTAATATTTCAAAATTTTATTGTACCACTTTGTCAGCGTAACTAATATGCATATTCATGCCAAATTACAGCTCTCTAGACCTAAGCATCTCCGAGAAATAGTGCGGACAGACGGACGGACGGACACGGCGAAACTATAAGGGTTCCTTGTGGACTTCGGAACCCTAAAAAACAGTCAAATGCGGAATCGCATATGTAGGGTTCCGTACAACTGAGCGTCTCTATGTGATGTGATCCCTATTCACAGTTGGCGAAAAAAATAAAAACCATTTTCTCAAACATGCTCGGAAATGTTCGTGTTACTTTCAAAAAAAGAAGACGCGAGGCTGTCCATTACCGGCCTTGGCCAGCAAAAACATTATTGTCGTGTGTGATTTTTTTAAATTCGCTTGCTATTTGAGACGCGTCTGTAGAGAAACTGACCAATCCATGGAGGTAATAAGTACAACTTCCATGACCAAATCATCCACGATCATGGAAGTAGTAAATACAAATGTGGGGTAAGTGCGCCTAAATTTATTTCGCCCATTGCCTTGTAAACAGCCAACTACTAGTTGAGTAATATTTATAGGTTTCGATATATTTATGTTAGGCGCACTTACCCCATCCTGGCGCACTTGCCCCGACTGACCTTACATATTTCCTCGCTGTTTGAGAAAAGCACTGACTCGTCCGGCAATGCGCTACTTGGCGGCCTCGGCAATAATGTACTATTAACACAACACTAAGTACCTTATGACCCTATCAGGCAGGGTCGAAGCCGAACAAGATTTCGAAGAAAATTCACTTATCGGAATAGGGAATTATCGTCTGTATAGAATTTATTAATTCATCATAACTATGTACTATTTTTTTTTAACTAAACATACCTACTTCTTTAGCTAGCGACATCGAAGAGGCCATTAGAAAAAAAAACAGTGGCAACATGGAACTATTTAGTCATATCATGGACTTGAATGAATATACAAAAAATATTCGAAATTTGAATTAGACTTTTGTTTTATTCGTTCTAACTATGGAACATAATATAGATACCTAATTTCGGCAGCGTAGTAAGTGCTCTGGTGGTGTATTCGTGAGAGACGTGGAAATTCATTCAAGTGACTGAGGGTTCAAACCCCAAACCCTCCACACTTTCTTCTTGTTTTTTTATAGTTATTGAGTTTTTTTTCAGGTTTTCTATTGTTTTTATTGTTTTAGAGTCACGAAATCATTTTTTTTTAATTTTATAAAATTTTATTGTATTAATGTACGTAAAGAGCGACGTTCGAAAAAATACGTAATTTTCCTGTGGGAAAATCCGCATTGGGAATAAACTTATTGACTGTTTCAGTATTTGTTGTGATGGAGGCTTTAATAATGTGTATTTTGTGAAAATTTCAGGTGTCTAACAATAATGGTTCATTAGATAGAGCGCTTGAAATGAGACGAAGAAAAAAACAGTTACTTGTATGAAAACCCCAATTTACATAGATATATTTTAACTTTTTAGTATTTGTTCTGATAGCCGCCATTTCGATAGCCCTTCATATTTCGACTATTTTGTTAAATAACACGAAAAGTATTGACCAAAAAAGAAATAAAAAAATATATTTGAGACCCTCATAAAAAGTACTTTCACTCACACTCACTCATCACTCAAGTCACACGACATAGTTTGAAAAACTTCATTAATATTTTTTTCAAATTTAGCCCCCAAAAATGGTCTATGTTTAAAATTCATTTATTTTCGTTACACGTACGTCTTTGGGTCACAAAGTTACATACCCGTACCAAATTTCAACTTGAGCTTTCAGAAAATCGACTGTGACAGACGGACGGACAGCCACACGAGTGATCCTATAAGGTTTCCGTTTTTACCTCTTGAGGTTCGGAACCCTAAAAAATGTAATTAATCACTGTTAATAAGCAGCCACTTATTTCAATTACCTACTAGCTTCTGTCCGCTACTTGGTCCTCGTGGAATTCGGTATTAGCGTTCCCGTGGGAACTATGCGATTTTTCGCGATAAAAAGTAGCCTATATGTTGACCAGTGTTATAAACTACCCCCATATCCCATACCAAATTTTGTTGCAATCCGACCAGTAGTTTTCATACAACATTTTTATAAATATTTTTTTGTGTTCAGTATCGTTTATATAGTCACCTCGACTTGATAGTGTCTTTTTTTTTCAAGTTACAGACGCAACCTCTTCTACAGACTTATTATTAGTAGTAGAATAGATAAGGGCTTCAAAAACAATGACCACGACGACCCAGTACAGATAGCTAGGGGGCCTATGAACATCATGTTCTCAACCAGAACTCAATCGACCGCTAGATTTATCGCTTTCAAAGTCCTTAATTGAAATAGGTGCCTAATGTAATAGTACATTACTACAGAGGCCGGGAAGGAGGATGTTGCAGGCCGAGTATTATATAGTATGTATAGTGCTTTTCTGAAACATGCAATGAAATAAATAAATATTGTATCTTTTTTTAAATGGCGGAATGCCAAGATGCTGTGTCACAAAGATATCAAATGGAAATTTAAAAAAAGTGAGTTGCCGGCCTTGGCCTGCAACGTTTGTATGAAATTTCATTATAGACCAATTGTCTAGCCGCGCCTGAAACGTGATACTTCCCAGGCTAATAAGAAGAACATAATATCAATATTTCATTGCATGTTTTGAGAAAATGTATCTTACCTCCAACAGTTTTTTTGTTTAGAATCGTCTAGGTGGTAGGTAGGCGTCTATAGTGGTAAGTTTTTTTTAAAATTATATTCATCACTGACCAGTCAATCGTGCTCGGGAGCTCATAGTAGCAAAGTAGGTAAAAACATTCCGTGTCCAGGTGCCCCAATGGTGGGCCACGCAACTCGTTACCAGAATAGAATAGTTCATGCTCCCACAGTGGGTTCACGCTTTCATATTATGCGGCATTATAAATGATATACTCGTGAATCTACGCCTAATCTAGACGTTGAACAGACCATATTCCCTACCTGGATAACTTGGAGTTGGATTGATTTCGGAGATTGATTGGGTTTGTGTTCAACCTTTTTATTGCCACCCTCGCATCGTGCAGCTGCACGGAACGGAGACTATGGAATTGATGTACCTAATGAGCGTTAACCTTTTCCACGCAAACGACGCATATATATCCGCACCCTCAGCTCAGGTCCAACTCCAACGACCTACATACGTACCTATGCGTCATGGCGCAAAATGGTTAAGGGCGGTTAATTACCGATGCATAACCTCAGCCACCCTTGGCGTTTGAGGGCTTTGCTGTGCCTGCCACGCTAATAGCATCTAAAGTTGTCTAAGAAAAGGTTTAATTAAAGAGTTTAAATACAGAATGCGTTAAGATCCATATTCGGTTTAGGCGTCAGCCACCCTTGGCGTGTGAGTGGCGGCTGTTGTATTTGACAATGGCGTTGAAAAGGTTAAAAGGTTAATTCATAGGTCCAGTTAATTCGTAGGTAATCCAAATAAAGTATACTAACCGTGTCAGGCGAGGCGGTGTTGATCGGGTGCCAATATAATAAGCTATGTGTTCAAGACACAGGGGCAATATTCGAAGTCTTTAAATAAGGATCTCGCTGTTCTCTATAGGATCGCTCACGCGTCGCGTGAACTTTAAAAAACTACATTTAAAGTTCAACTTGACGCATGAACAGCGAGATCCCTATTTAAGACTTCGAATATAGGCCCAGGTTTTATAGAAAATCCACTTAATTACCTTTTTGGCACAAAACTTCACTGGGGAAACGTTCCTCCCTATTAATCAAATGACGTATCTAAAGTGTTTGGGGGGTGGGGGGTGGGGGGGGGGATGGGTTTTAAGGTAAGGCACAGATTTACATAACTGAGAAGGCACCTGGATTAGGCGATCATAAGACTGCGTCAACGGCTAAGTGCTTTCGTCGCGCGCCTTCTGACTTGTCGTGTTATAATGCAATTTTTTCATCAGTTCAATATATCACTAAGGTAAAATCATATAATTGAATTGAAATTGCATACGTTTGTAAGTTTTTTTTATTAAATTAATTTGATAAAGCCTGCCTGTTACGCTGTTTTTTTCGGAGAAAATAAATTACGTGATATTTGCCCCCCAAACGCTAGTTGTGGACGCGACGCCCCCCAAGCAATCTGCGTGCGGTCCGGTCACGATCATCGAGCAACATTGAAGCTATCAAAGGGTGTCGAGACTGTCGAGAAACGTACTACACATTAGGTACCATGACGAAGGTTTTATATTAATATAAATAGCTGGTTTTAAGTGGACTCCGGCTTTGAATGGCTATATTAACTACTGAAGATTTTGTTCATACAAACCTTGCCTGGACAAAAAAGGGGCCTATTCCCAGTAGGGAATAGATAGGCTTTTGTCGTGTGTGTTACCGTCTGCACACCGAGTTGGCACTGCGGACTAACTGGGTTTTTTTTCTGAGTAGTCGGCAGTGCGAACAAATGGAAATGTTCACAATGCGAATGCAAATGCCCACTAGTCCGCGCCGCTTACCGCGGGTGCGGACTACTGATACGATAGGTCAAAAAAGAATCAGCCAGATCTGCTTTGGGTGGTATTCCCCTTGTTATAGATTTGATGAAGAACTTGGATGAGTTTATATAATATTATGTCATATTCCATAGAGCAAATATTTTACAAAATCTTGGACGGTTGGAAATACCACTCTCAGTCAAACGCACGGCAAATGATTGCAGGCAAAAGCAATAAATGAAATTCATTTATATATGGAAGATATATTTCTACGAAAACTAAAACTGAAGGGCTTAGGGAAAGAACATGTCCTGTCACTTTATTTTGGAAATGGGATTTTGGTCTCAAGTGTAGAGCTCAACTAACGCTTTATTTTCAAGACTAAAATACCATTCAATGGAAATAGAGGGGTAAGAACCGTATTTGGCCTTTTACAAAGTTACCTCAGCATTGATTAGGTACTATAATTAGGTATCCAATTCTTTCTTTAGGTTCTTTTCGTGAGGCAATTTTCATTATTAATAATACGAAATAAGTGTTCATGTAGTAGGAACTAATATCGCACAAGTGTTTTGAGGCCTAATTACGTACAATTACATACACAACCTTATATATAATCATTTTATAAATCCTCTAAGATGCTCAGAGACTAAATAGAGCCGACATTTGAATTTGGAACACACTTTTCGTTCTGTCTGACTGAAGAATGTAGGCAGGCATTGCTATTCGAAGATGTTCCAAATTTGAATGCTATAAGACAATCGAATTCGGTGGTCTTATACAGCAATAATAACATTTTCACAGATTATAAATCTGTTCAAAATAAATAGTATATCTGAATGCCTGTTATAAATTGCGGTTTTTGAACGCATCATAGGGGGTTTATATGATATGAGTGTAGTTAAATAACATAACGGCACCGAAATATAGGTACCTACTGCATAGATAATGCACACGCACTGTACATTTGCCATCATATATATCGTAGCAGTCGAGTTTATCATAAATATGTGAACATGTCTAGCGTCTGTACAATAAGGTCTTGGTCAGATATTTATGTTCACGATTATTATTTATTTACCTTGTTCGTTTCGATATAATCTGATGGCAACTGTACCAATAGGACAATAAGTTAAGTGCCCGATTCAATGGTGAGGGCTGGTGCGTTTATGTATGCTACAGCTACTTACACCATTTTTAGGAAGAATTACACACACATTTCATTATATATCTTTAGAAGTTATGTAATCGGCTGGTGAGACGCGCTAGGCGAGCCTTCTACGGGGGCGATTTAAACAACATGGGCTGCAACTTATGGCATGGGTGAAGGCGTGTGGCGCTCACCGCGCTCAATCAAACAAAGGCAATCGATGGAAGCGTCTTGCTTGAGTACACGTTACCCAGGAGCTCTACTCGAAACGTTACCTACCTATATAAGGAAAGGTAACTTCTATATCCCTACCGAGAAAGCGTCATCACGTCGTTGAAACTGAAGTTTAAGTAGTTAGATTTAAAGTTAAATTTGAGCGCCGTGAAGTTCTGACGTTCCCTATGGTTTCTCAATGAAACCCTTTTGCGTCCAGAATGCGGCCCCTGATCGTAGACGTTTGCACGCCACGCTACACGCTGCGCTAAACTCTCCGCTTCATGCGTCCACTCAGGCCTTAGTGCCTTTTCACACGTCCCGGTTACCGGGTAGCCAGTGCCGGGTAAATTGCGGCGAAGTGTATGGCAAGTTACGCCGGAACGTGTGAAACCTTATGTAGGTACATGGCCACACACTTCGCCGCCGGTTACCCGGCACCGGCTACCCGGTAACCCGGACGTATGAAAAGGCACTCGCACCACATAATAATTATTGACGCGATGACGTGTCGTGCGTGACCAAGCGCATATTGTCATACTCCTATGTCACCTCATAGCATCATTCCACAATCATGTTCGCTTTGAATCGCCTTCGTAGAAGAGCACCTACTGGTCCCAGTCGGTTGGGGCAAGTGCGCCAGCTGAGTGCCTATATAGGGTCAAGCAAAACGTTGTCCTGATACTTAACATGCTTAGAATCGATAGCCAATACTGTGGGTGAAATATCATCGCAACGTTTTGCTTCGCCTAGTATGAGCGCCTCATTTAAGCCTATTACAATAACACCTTGTGAAGTTGTGAGCACAGCCAACTGTGTATTGCAGTGGTATTATTTTTTATTTATTGCATGCATGTAAGGAGAGAAGACATATCATTGGTCGATTACCTAATATTTGTAGCGATATATTTATGGTAAGTGCATTTGTGGGTAAAGTGCACTTACCTGGAGCACTGTTCTGACTGACTTTTAGTGCCTGATTAATTTCATCAACAATAAGGCCTCTCGTCGACGTCCGGTGTTTTCATCGGACAACGGTACGAGTTTTTTTACCGGATTCGCGGTGGCGTAGTATCATGCACCCGATGCACCGGACACTTCCGGCGACCAAATTTCTGGAAAAGTGTCAGATGCGTGTACATGCACATGCATTATTGACCATAGTCCACAATCCGGTAAAAACACGGACCGTTGTCCGGTGAAAACACCGGACATCTACAAGAGTCCTAAGAGGCCTTTGCAGAAGGTGGTGACTCGCATCAGCCTAACCTCTTTGCATTGCCCTTTTCCTTCGTTTACGTAGATCTGAATAAAAGTTTCCTTTTAACTATTGTGTTAATATTAATTAACACACCATAATTAGTTATTTGATAAAAAATAGTTTCGTTTTTCTTTATGTGATCTGCTTGTTTTCCTGTATAATAACTATCCTTATTCATTCATAATCGTAGTGCGGTCAAATTATAATACTATTAAATGTTTTACAGATATGGACCCAGAAACAACGCTCCGCCGATGGCATATCCCAATATGGGAGTCAAACCCGTCCCACCGTTGTCGAATATTCCAATTCAAGTGGAACCCCCGCCTGGATATCGTGGCCGCTACGACGGTCCACCCTTCGAAGAGCATCCTCCTGGACTCGAGCCAACTGTACCTGGGTTTGAGCCATCGCCTTTTGAGAAACCATCATTCGGGCCTCCTGGTCTTATGGACCGTGAAAGACTTCCACCCCCGAACTACAGAGATCCCTATAGAGCACCTTTTGTAGAAGCTCAAGCATACAGGGATGTGCCTCCGGGAGCAAATGAAATTCCCGTTCACGTGGGCGATCCACCTCGATATCGTGACAACTACAGACAGGGTCCCTATCGCGACCAAGGTCCAATCCCATACAGAGATGGACAACCATTCCGCGAAGGACAGCAGCCAGCCTTCCGTGATCCTGGCTTTAGAGGAGGACCGCCTCCGCCGTTTAGAGATAACTATAGGAATGCTCCGTTCAGGGAAGGTGGGTTCCGTGAAAATCCTCCCCATGGGTTCCGTGATGGACCTGTTCCATTCAGACCTCCGAGTGTCGATCCTCGAGAGCCTAACCAAGCAAACTATCATGACCCTGCATTCCGCGATGGATTCAGGGACGAACAGCGGCCTGGTTACAGACCAGGGGCTCGCAACAGAGGCACATCTAGACGGAATCCGACCATGGATCATGATAGACACAGAGACCGAGATGGTCGGGATAGGGAACGCTACGGTGACAATCGGGACCCTATGGAAAGAGCGCGTGATGAAAAAAGATCAGCGTATGAAAAAGGCCGTGATAACAGAGAAGGACGTGAAGACAGACCACGTGAAGACAGGTCTAGAGAAGATCGAATTCGTGATCACGACAGAAACAGAGAATATGAAAAAGACAAAGAACGGGAGCATGACAGGGCTACACCCGATAAAAAAATTCGTGCGTCACCCAAACGTAGCCGTGACACTCGTGATAAGAGACGAAGTGAGTCGAGAGGTCGTTCTCGCGACCGTGATCGTGACGGAAAGAGAGACAAAAAGGAAGAAAGGGCTCGAGATAAAACTTCATCTGAGCGAAACAAAGAACATAAAGAAAAAGAGAAGAAGTTAAGAGAGAGAAAGAAGAAGAAACGTGAAAAAGAAAAGGAAAAAGAAACTGACAAAAAGAAAAAACGGGAGAAGAAGGACAAAAAAGATAAAGATTCGGTTAAAAAAGAAGATGACGAAGAAGAAAAAACTGAAATCAAAGAGGACGATACAAAAGAGCTCAATATACTTGCCGACGATAACTTAGATATAAAAACAAAAGGAAATAATGATCTTGATACTGAGAAACTAGCAGAAGACAAACTAGTTTCACCAAAGGCTAAAATAAACGAACCTCAGAACGATTTGTATGGTGATGAAGCTACAGAAGCTGTGGACAAAAATATCATACAAAACTATGTTAAAACCGACGAAACCGAGGTTATGAACGAAGGAGGGAATAAGGAAATTGATCCTGGACATAAGGAAGAGCCTTTTGATGGAATCGAATTACAAGTAACTGCGGATGAATTAGACCTTAAAGCTGACATGGAAGGTACAACGGAAAAGGAAGTGTTGGCACCTATGCCTGAACTATCAAAATGGGAAGTGGACGATGATAATATTGAAAAGAAAGAACCAGGTGAAATAACTTCACCTGAAGAGGAAGATACGGGAAAAGTAACATCTGAAGTACTGAAACGTGCTGAAAATGCTATCTTTGCAAAAGCTATTAATTCGCTCAGACCAATTGAGATCAAGAAAATTAGCAGCGATAGACTTAAACTTTATGATGATGATGCACAGGTTAAAAATCCAATGAATAATATTCAAATAACTGTTCCAGTCGCGAATTTTGAACAGAGATCAATTGAAATAAATGAAAAGAAGAAGAGAACTTCTAAAACCCCTCCACCGAGATTGTCAGTTAAGGCGCGACTAGGGGGCAAAGTTGACGACGTACGTCGGTCTCGGGAACCGCGCGTTGTTCAAAGTACAGTGGAACGCGTGAAATCCCGTTCCAAAACACCTAAGAAGGAACAACCATATCGTAGGGTGACTGTAGATAGAAGTAAAAAATCTGAAGTTAATAAATCAGAAAAACATCCATTATCAGATTCTAGAGCTGCAAACCAAGACAGAAAGAAAAAGGATCCAGAAAAAAGTGTTAAAGAGGCAAAAAAGATAAAGACTGAACCAATTGCCAGCTCTATTAATCAAGATAAAAAATCACCATCAGATGCTAAAAATGTAGCTACTGATCGGGAGAGAAAAAAATCTACATTGGATGAAGCGCACTTCGAACCAGATTATGACGAAACCGTAGAATCCGATCGCGAGGGCAAGGATGAATCAAACGTTAAAAAACGCGAACGCTCCGTTTCACAATCCGGGCCCGGTGAAGTGAAGAAACCTAAACTAGAAGAGGAAACAATCAAGTTGGACTTGACTAACGTTAAAAAGAAACCGGACACAGAGACGGACTCTTCGAGCGGCTCCGAGTCCTCGTCGTCATCCTCATCCTCGGACGCCCGTAAGCGCAAGAAGAAAAAGAAACGAAACAAGAAGAAGAAAAAACGTGCTGCAAGCGACAGTGATAGTGACTCGGATTCAGACACCGACGATCACAAGAAAAAGAAAAAGAGACGTAAGCATAAGAAAAAATCAAGCAAGAAGAAGAAGAAGTCCAAACATAAGTAGATAATTTATAGTTGGCAGAAGACAAGTTTTAGTTAGTCTGTTGTTCGTTCATAACGTTCATAATATTTAATGTCCGTACGTTAAGGTATGTTTCAATAATCTATGCAGATTTAAGTACATACAAACATATGTAATTTCTACAATTCTGCGTCATCACGCCGGTATAGATTGTAATTTACCTACTCTTATATAATTATAACAATAAACTCATTGGGGTGATGTCTGACTTATTATTAGTAACCTCTCCTTTTAATTACACGATGAAATAATACCATTATAATTATGCAATAGTTGTATAACAGACGTCATAAAATGTGATTGTCAGTTTGAGATGTGAGACGAAGTCAAACATCTAAAACATCTTAAGGGCCGTCTCGAGCATTTTTCGAGTTGGTTAGACGACGTGTTAACGCATTCACTGCCACCAACGCATATATGCGTTTTGCTGACTTTCCCGCAGTGCCTCGAACGCACATGTGCGTTGCAATGTTCCCTTAATGACAGACGTGGCACCTGGCGAAAGTTCGTAAAAAGAAGTGGCAGTGAATGCGTTGACACTTGAAAAATCAACCATCACAAATGCTGTCTGTCAGGTCCCTTGAAAGGAGTTTATCTACTATATAAAAATAAGTCGGGTTTTCCTTCCTGACGCTATAACTCCAGAACGCCCGAACCGATTTCCACAATTTTGCATTCGTTGGAAAGGTCTCGGGCTCCGTGAGGTTTAAGGCGGTACGAAGTCCGCGGGGTCAGCTAGTCTACTATATAAAAATAAGTCGGGTTTTCCTTCCTGACGCTATAACTCCAGAACGCACGAGCCGATTTCCACGGTTTTGCATTCGTTGGAAAGGCCTCGGGCTCCGTGAGGTTTATAAAAAAAAACTAAGGCGGTAAGAAGTCCGCGGGGTCAGCTAGTACCCCTATACAAATTTGCAACTTCGAGACTTGTTTTTGCCAATTCAAAAGTGCGACCGAATCTGGATAATTTAAGGACACTGCAGTCGCAATTATAATTATAAAATGTAAACTGTCAAGCCGGCACTATACGTAGGCGGCTAGTATGCAGTAGCGCCTGCCATCTGATGATCTGATGATGAAATCGGGGGGGGGGGGGGGGGGTTGCTTAGGAAATTTTCGCGCTCCTTACCCTGACCCATAAAAAACAAATCAAATCAATCATTTATTCAGCGACTTGGCCACTGGCACTTGAACCTTTTCGGTCTGTCTTTACTCTACAACCGCCTGGACCGATTTAATTGAAATCTGGTATGGAGATAGTAAGTCCCAGGGAAAGACACAGGCGCGGGCAGAAGCTAGTATTGGTATACATTATAAATAAAATATCAATTAGCGCCCAGAAAACTTTTTAATTACTAAAATTTACTTAACACATGATAAGATAATTTACAATTTATATACACAAACACAAGATTTATACAAAACGGTAAGTTTACGTACGCGGAATGAACACAATTTTTAAATATAGGTACTTGTTCTGATTTATAGTAGAGTAACGTAAGCTTTATACCTCGGAACCCAGTTCTAGTGAACCGATTTTTTTTTGTATTGTATTTTTTACCAAAAATATCAAAATGTTTACCCATACATTTTTGCCGAACTGAAGTTTTTAGATTACAAAAGGAAGGTTGAATTTTATTTTCCCTGGTCAACGCCTATTTTCTTTAATAGCTTCAAAACCAGTTATCTTAAATATGTACAAAAAAAATTGAGATGTTCACAGTTAAGCTCTTTAATTTGACATATCGTTAGAGAGAGTTGAAAAAAAGAACAATTAAATCCCCAAAGGCGACTTTTATTTTCAAAATTAATTTATTTACATCACCCTTGGCCATAAAGTGGGATTTTCTGCCCGCTACGCCGAGAGAAAATCTCACTTCTTGGCCAAGGCAAGACGTAAAACTTTTGACAAACCACGGGCGGTAATTCGTAAAGCCCCAGATCGTATATTTATGGCCCTCACCTTCGGCTCGGGCCACAGAAACCTGCGATCTGGGACATTTACGAATTCACCACCCTAGGTTTGTAATGTACTATTACGTAACGTTTCCGTTTTGGGGCCATAAATTTACATTTGTTTACTAAATTTCAACTCATTCAGTCTCGGTCATTTAGTTTCGGAGAAAACTGACCGTGACAGTCGTCACCCCGTTCTCCTTGAGAAATTGTGGACTTTAAGCAAACGTCTGTCAGGTACCTTTGTTATATTTTTGTGAAGATAAAATAATGAGCTGCAATTTAAGTTAGTTTTTTAGTTTTTGAAAATCTTTATTTAATATAAATACAAAGTTTAGCACCACAGTAACATCGCCTGGGTCAAAAATCAAAACGGTTTGAGAAGCTGAGTTCGCCTGTTACAAATTGTTGGCATTATAGTTCAAGAATTTTATAATATTGAATATCTTATAACCGATAAAGTTATCATAATATTACATTGAAGCATACTTTAGGAAAGATATACTTTTATGACAATGAACTATTTACCGGTAACTGTCTACTCAGTCCGTTAGGTCAAAGGTGTGAATGTAGGTTAGGTTCGTTAGTTATCTATATACGCCCGAAGGGCAAACTACCTAGAAATAGGGGCCCCGCGTGGCGGGGACCCGTCGACCCAGTCACATTCCTAAGTCTTTGCATATTCACGGACTGAGTGGACCCTTACCGGTAAACTAGTAGTCGACTGAGCCCGTGGGCTGAGTTGATCCTAAGCGGTAATTTAGGGGTTGAACGGGCCCGCGGGCTCAGTTAACACAGGTGGGTCAAGTTACCCATACACAAATTTATACGGTCAACTCAGCCCGCGGGCTGAGTGGTCTGTGGGCTCATTTGACCACCAAGGGGACATTTGTTATGGGTAACTTGTTTAAACAGGGGCTCTATTCGAATCGAAACGGTAGGTACATTGTTAGTTTAAAATTCTATACCTGCCTATTTACGTCAAGTCAATGTGTCACGGGTTTCGGTTTTATGTTTTGGTACCAATGGGGGATCTCCCTGTTCTCTATAGGATCGCTCGCGTCGCGTGAACTTTAAGCAGCTAGATTTAAAGTTCAACTTAACGCATGAGCGATCCAGGGAACAGGGAGATCCCTATTTAAGACTTCGAATATATAGCCCCTGATTTTACTATTGACCTGATCCGTCATTTCTATGTGTGTCATTCTATAGTTTTGGAATTGAATTTCTTAAATCAGGGTAAGTATAGTTGAATAGCTGGAAACTTTTCGCCATATTAGATACTTAACTAAAAAGACTGGGGTCTTCTAGTGGAGGATTCTAGTGCGAAGTTAGGTAGGTACTTCCATTTCGAGTTAACGTGGAGCACCATCATTCGAAGGTCACTACGGTTGTGTCTGTACTTTTGACAGACCTTGTGGCGATTCCGATTTCAAAACCTCGTATTTTGGCATGTCGTACAATCCTAGCAGGGCGCGACCGGAGTGAGTGAGGAATCGAACGAACTTATTTTTCGGTGGCTCTGGGTGCTTGGCCTTAATCTGCGCAGTGAACCATTTCCATTCTGAACGCAATGCTGGATCGGAGGGCCCGAAAGTACCCTTTTTGGTAAATGCCTTTTTCGTTCTCTGCAAATTAATAATAATAATAATTTGGCAATAGTTTGGCAACTAGGGAGGGCTGTCCACCAGTACAGCCTCATGTTGTATTGGGAGGACAGACCTCCACAGTTGCGGCCATCTCACATTTCTAGTAAAAGGTACCAAAAGCCTCTTCATGTTGCCTCCGGCCCCATGTACCTATGCGAATGACCGTGTCCCTATGGGCCCGTGACATGTAAGTGTACCATAATATCCTGGTACATATCACACATATTGACCTAGCCCCGAACCAAGCGACGCTTGTCTTGTGGGTGCTATAGACAACGATAGAAATACTTATATAGTTCTCTATATACATACATATATCTAAATACTAAACAACCATGACTCAAGTACAAACATTCGTGCTCATCACACAAAGTTTGCCTCGAGCGGAACTCGAACCCGTGACCGTCGGAACAGAAGGCAGGGTTACTACCAATGGGGGCTATCGCGTGTGAATATGCCACTAGAGGCGCTAGTGTCACGTGCGGTCCAATAACATTCACTTTTCACTGGTTTTGGCGGGCTTCGTGACATAAATTATACATTTCTTTAATTTACCTGTTGAAAGAAAAGTGATCCCTTTGTGAAACTATCGCAAATATGGATTATTTGGCGATCAATGTGAATGCTTTGAAAAAAAAATGAAAAAAAAACCGAACAAAATGGAACTGCACAAAATTGCGGCATAGCTACTCGATATGATGATAGTTAATTAGTTATTTATAATTAATAAACTTAATGAGATTCAAGATTTAAAACTTTGTTTCGGCGCCGATCTTATAAAGTCGCCTTTGACAGCTATGCCACTTTGGACCTTAGTCAACAGTGGCGCCAACTGGTGAGCAAAGAAACGATAGTCCCCATTGGACCAATCCGGCCGTCAATTGTGATTCCGTCAGGATTCGGGTTGATTTATATATAACTAGCCGTTTGCCCGCGACTTCGTCCCGCGTAGACTTTGAATTTGCGTACCCGGGCGATGATACTATACATAGACAGTTATAGTTATAGAAGTATTGAAAAATTGGTTTGACCTGTGGAAAACCCGTTCCCGTGGAAATATCGGGATCGAATGAGGTTGGTTCCATGCGGTCCCCTCCCGAATTATAGTGAACGGAAAAGGAATCTCCCTATGGCTTCGCGGATAAAGTGACCGCTAAGTGAATCAGTAAATCCCCTCGTTCGACGCGTAAAGTTCTTGAAAGTGCACCTCTTGGAATTGTATTGTATAAGTAAAAATTAAAAATGAAAAAATGAAAAAGTTCTCTCACAAAAATTGGGAGACTGTCTATCCTTAATATCCTTATTAGGGATATGGGAAATCCTATATCCCTATGTATGGACCCAAATGAGGCCCCAGGTATAAAAACACTCACCTCTTTGCAATTTTCGCCTTTATATTTTACAATGGATATTATCATAAAGATGGGAACGAGCATCATGCCTGTGTATTGGAGCAAGTTACCCGAATCTGAAAATTGGCAATCAGCGTCAGAAACTGATAGTGATGTGGAGACTGGAGTACATAGCGAAAGTAGCTCAGCCATGTCTGTCTGTTGCCTCTTCACGCTTCAACCGCTGGACCGATTTGGATGAAATTTGGAATGGAGATAGAAAAGAACGCAGATTTATCAATAACCTAAACACCTTCCGTATTTTATGGTCGCCCCCAAACCAGAGCGCTCATTGTGAATGCCACTATTTTTAAGAGTATGGTAATACTTACCTACCATGGTTGCAAAGACATAGACATTGACATTTATTTCTCAATATCAAATTACAGCATATTTTACATGTCAAAATAAGAGAATTCCCCATTGAGATCGAAGTTATGATCAAAGTGTTAGGATTAGGACTGTGGAGGCTGGAGATAAAGGAGCGCCGGCTTTATATAATAATATAATATTTATAACTAGCTGACCCTGCGGACTTCGTACCGCTTTTTTTTTGGGTATGAAACATAGCTAACGTCCTACTGAACATTCACTCCAAATTTCATAAGAATCTGCCGAGCCGTTTCGGAGGAGTTAGGTTTCAAACACTGTGACACGAGAATTTTATATATTGGACTAGCTGACCCCGCGGACTTCGTACCGCCTTAAACCTCACGGAGCCCGTGACCTTTCCAACGAATGCAAAACCGTGGAAATCGGTTCGTGCGTTCTGGAGTTATAGCGTCAGGGAGGAAAACCCGACTTATTTTTATATATTAGATAAGCCTCTTCATTTCCTTTAGTAAATGTCTGTACTTACAGTGAAATAAATTAAAAAAATATATAGTTTAAGATCACAGTGTTTTTATTGTTTTTTTCCTTTCTTTGAAACATGCTCGTAATTTTCGATAAAAATGTGATATTTATTTTATTAAGCCTCTCAGCGAGTAAAGGCCTCCTCCATTTTTCGCCATATCTCTGTCTTTAGCCTTGGTCCAGTATAGTCCATATAGCCCAGGTAGCCAGTCCTTGCCAGCCACTCTATGTATTTCGTCTACCCATCTTTCCTTAGGCCTTATCTTTTCTTTCTTTTATTCGGCGGTCCCGTCCAAGTTGTTGCCATTTTTTCATTTTTGTCCATTTGGTTCGTTTTGATTCGGTAGACACTTGGACGTATAAAGCCGGCACGGCTTTATACGTCCAAGTGTCTACCGAATCTGGATAATTTGATGGCCTAGTCTGCAGTAGCGCCTTCAGATGGCACTGCCCTAAATAATCCGCTTTTTCAACTGTTTCGCCACATAAGATAGTGCTGCCTATATGCCTAGTGTGCTTATATCTATTCGAGCTGACCCGGCGAACTTCGTACCGTCCCCGTTTTGCAGGATCCGAGAGTTAGTATATCCAGAGATACGACAAAACTTGACACTGGCTGAACGGGCTGTACGAGGGTTATGCCAAAAAAAACTTGATACTCAAAAATCATGATATTTATTTTTTATTGTTGATATCTATTTTTTCAAAGTATTCATACTGTGCATGTATATATAAGCTGATAAATACTGCTCGCGCACAAACTGTCACATACCACTCAGAATTAACTACTTGTTGATCCTGAAGCACCACATTTGTCATATGACCGGTCTTACAAAAAAAACGTGGCGAGCATTTGTTTCTGCCTGTTTCGCGCATCACGGCGACATTTTTATGGTGTTGGCTCATCATCAAATCACCATACGGTCGATTGTCGCTTTTTTTTGGGATCGTAGTTATGCAGCTATATTTCGTCACCAGTAACCATATCGTATACGTTTTTGTTCTCGCCATCGCCGAATTTTTCTATCATAAATGGGCACCAATTACCCGGCGGTCTTTTTGCTCATCTGTCAGTTTGTGCGGCTCCCATCTCGAACAACGCTTGCGGAAAGAGAGGTGATCGTGAGTAATGGTTTGCATCGCTGCTGATCCAATGCCCTGTTCTCGCTTTAGCTCTGCATATGTAATTCATCGGTTTTCCCGTATCAATTTTTCGACTACTTGAGCTTTTTCTTGAGTGACTGCAGTGGGCGGCTGACCTGTCCTCGCTTCATCTTCAAAGCTTCCATCATCTTTTGAACTGAGCAAACCGATTAAAAACTGTTGCTCGTAAACAAGCAGACTCACCAAAAGTAGTAACCAAAAGTACTGACTTCTATTGTCGCAAGCAAATTCCCGCCAGATTCTCACAAAAATAATCATTAAAAAAAAAGATAATATTCGAATTTAAATATGTTCCATATTTAAAGTTATCACTAAATAATCAGTGTTCACGATAGTGTATAACTTGAAAGTATCAAGTTATTTGGCAAGAAGTATGTAATAACTTTTGGCATACCCCTCGTAACAGTCATGCGTGACGTGAGTTGTCAATGGGGGCTATCGCGTGTGAATTTGCCACTAGAGGCGCTAGTGTCGCGTGAGGTCCAATAACATTCAGTTTTCACTGGTTTTGGCGGGCTTCGTGATATAAATCATAATTTCTTTAATTTACCTGTTGAAAAGTGATCTCCTTCGTGAAATTATAGCAAATATGGATTATTTGGCTGTGAATGTAAACGCTTTAAAAACAAAATTTCTTTTTTCCAAACAAAACGTAACTGCACAACATTGCGGCATAGCTGTTCGATATGATGATAGTTATTTATAATTAATAAACTTAATGAGATTCAAGATTGAAAACTTTGTCTCGGCGCCGATCTTATAAAGTAGCCTTTGACAGCTATACCTCTGGACCTTAGTCTACAGTGGCGCCAACTGGTGAGCAAAGAAACGATAGTCCCCATTGCGCAAGATTGTGGTAGCGAATCTACAATAATATGTATTTTTTGCGTGTTTTTTTTTGATATTTTAATGGTTATTATTCGGGCGGAGATAAATTCAAAAAAATCAAGGATCATCGTAATCGTTTCAGCCGTTCATTAGTTATATATATATATATATATCACAAAATCAAAACCACCAACACTCTCAACACATGTGTGCATGCTGAGGCAGCCGTCAACTATGCGTTGAAAGTGTTGGTGGTGCTTTGTAAATAATCATAAAAAAAATTAAGCCTTTTGAAATGTGACGTCACGAGACTTTAGATAGTAGAAGATCTCTACATCACTTGAAAAAAAAGTGACCCACTGTTGCCGCCTTGGCCTTGACTCTACGTGGAACGGTATATTACAGTGGAATCCCCTGTTTTGGGAACAGCAGGTAAAAACGCAAGTGCAATTTCTGTGGACTAAGTCATTTTTCCTATTTATCGATAATATTAGTAGTTACTCATATTTTTAAATACGTACAGTAAGCGATTGGCGGGTACACGTATACGCCTCCATACTTGAGCGCTGAAGTGGCCACCACTCCGTACACGAACACCAATATCATTATGAGCGGAGTTACGATAGCCCAACAAATACGCCAAAAGGCTGAAGGTTTTTTGGAAAGCATAAACCTGATATCGACGCACAAGTTCTCTAAGCCTGAAAAAAAAAGTTGGAAATCAGTTACAAAAATTTGGCCTAACCCTTTAAGTGGCAAGCGGCCAAATTCCGGTCGCTGTCATACATAATGACATCTATGGCTATATTAAGGTGCGTAGTAAGGTGAAAAACCCAATTTGGGCACGTTTAAAGATATAAAACTAAAAATTAGGCCGAAATATAGGTCTCGAAAAATAGTTATTTGTGCAACAAGAGAGCAAAATTGTTTTTTGCTTCGAGTGCCATGTTTGAGTCCTGAACTAGCTAGCGAAAGATTCTATAGTTGAATCACGAGCGTTCAGCGAGTGATTCTAGTTTAGAATCTTGAGCTTAGCGAAGGACTGAAAGGCACGAGAAGTAAAAGAAATTGCTCTCGAGTAGCACATACAACTTTTCACCTCAGTAGCGAGAACACATAAAAGGTACTTGCAAAGAATACTTACATCACGAAAAATATGAAATAACATTTCTTCTTCACTCCTTTCACTCAAATTATTACTTGAATTTCATGTTTTAAAAGAATTACTTTAAAGTTAGCTGTTGAAAATTAAGAAGAAAGACATGATTTGACATGAAAAAAAATATTTCTAAACGTATGTTCGGAAATTAGTCCAATGATAAATTTCGAATTTATTCGGTAGTATTTGAAAACTTTTAGTTTACTTTGAATTAAAATTTAATTTTAAAATGATTACAAATAACATAATTATATGAAATATAAGTCATTTTAAAAATTGTAAGATTGTCAGAAGTTAAATCAACGTATACTTTTAATGTCTAAAAATACACGGCCGTACTGATGCGTTGCGCGTATCCGAACGTTCCTTGTTCAGTTTTTTTTTCTAGGAAAATAGATTTGCTCTTTGATTTGCCTGTATAATTTTCCCTATTTTCTTAAAGAAATGAAAAGAAGAGAGCTAATAAAATCGAGATAGTTCGAAATTTAGTATAAGAAGTAGGTACTAGTACCTACTACCTAGATGCCGCAGTATGAAACGACCATTCGCAGTTATCAAACATAAAAAAAAGAAAAAGCGCGGGAACAATTTAACTATGTACATTTTAAGAAGATTTTAATTCGTTTTGTTTTTAAGTAAGTACTTTTATTTGTTTATTCTTCGTATCTTACTGAATAATTTTGATTTAGAATAGTAAATTGATCACATTAAACATAAATATGACACTTTGGCTGCATGGCTTAGGCCTTTGCCTTTGCCTGATGGGATTGTCTGATGGAATAAATGGATTAAAAAAAAACAAATTAAAAAAATACTTTTCACCTCAGCGGCTCGAACAAGTAGACTTTGCTGTCAGAAATCAGTGAGCAAAATCGTGTTTGTTTCACTCAGTGAAACAAAGTATTTTTTTAATTTGTTTTTTTTTAATCCATTTATCCCATCAGACAATCCCATCAGGCAAAGGCAAAGGCCTAAGCCATGCAGCCACAGTTAAATCGTTCCCGCGCTTTTTCGTTTTTTTTTTGATAACTGCGAATGGACTTTTCATACTGCGGCATCTAACTAGTAACCACTTCTTATACCAATAATTCAAACTACATATCTCGATTTTATCAGCTCTTTTCATTTCTTTAAGAAAAGAGGTAGAATTATATTAGGCAAGTCTTAGTGCGAATCTATTTTCGTAGAAAAAAAAACTGAACAAGAATCGTTCGGATACGCGCAACGCATCAGTACCGACGTGTATTTTTAGAAATTAAAATTATACGTTGATTTACCTTCTGAAAATCTTACTATTTTTAAAAATACTTATATTTCATATTATTATGTTATTTATAATCATTTTAAACTAAAGTTTTAATTTAAAGGACACTAAAAGTTTTCAAATATTGCCGGATAAATTCGAAATTTATCATTTTACTAGTTTCCGAACACACTTTTAGAAAACTGCCGCCATTCTTTATTATTCATATTTTCGTCTTCATTTGCGACAAATTAATTTAAAGTAAATCTTTTAAAACGTAAAATTCAATTAATCATGTGAGTGAAAGGAGTGAAGAAGAAATGTTATTTCATATTTTTCGTGTTGTAAGCACTGATTTAAATGTTACACTAGATAGGTACCAACCTTGACAAAACGGTGACACTGAAAGTACGCCCCGGGGCGTACTTCTGAAGTTCCTCAAGTCAGTAGCCAATCAGACGTCGACCGCGTGCTAAGGCGCGAAACCCAAATTTCAGTCAGTAATAATGGGCAAATACGCAGTAAAATGCTGCAGCAAACGATCCCATAATAAAAATAAGTCCATCGGGAACACGTTTCACAGTAGAGTTTTAATTTTAATGTCATATTATTTTTATTAACACTAAATCAAAATTTCATTACGAAGGGTTTTCAATTATTCACTTTTTAAGCCCATTGTTGCAAGGTAATCATGGTTCAAAATTACCCACATTTCAGGGAAATTGTTAGACAAACCGTATAGTTTTCAGTGATCTAATAATATCAATGCAAATAATGGCGTTTTGATATTATATATATGTATATATTGGATTAGATAATGATAATAAATAATAATTGCAAGATATTTTATTTGAATCAACAATTTAATAAGCTGTCGTTGGATGAACTTTGTATTTATTTATTTATTTATTTATTTATTACAACTTTATTGAACATAAAGAAAAATTTATGTACAAAAGGTGGGCTTAATGCCTCGAGGCATTCTCTTCCAGTCAACCAAGTGTAGTGTAGTGTAGGATTAACTTATATTTTTATGGGTTGTGGGGTTCCAACTCCTTACTTCAGCTCCTAGAGCTATCTTATATAAAGTAAAAAAATAAGTAAACTTGAAATAGTTTTCAGTAAAAAACTCGTTTTTTTTTGGAACCTGGAGTTTCTTTCGTATTTTTTATATAAATAACATGACTAAGGCTTTGTGTTTAGAATCTCGCTGAAAGTCAATACGCCCCTTAGAACGGGAAATATCCTATGACTTCAATGATTTTTGCAAAAATCATTTAAAAAAATAACGGCAGAAAAAACGATAAAATATCATCACGTTTCATCCCTGTTCGCTTGTGCACTTTATCCCGGGATACACTGTATACTTTATGCAGACACCTCGATGTTGTCCTCGTGTTGGTTATTTATAGGTTTTGCTAGCCTTTCCCGAGACTTTGTCGTGGAATTAGAATTTAGTACACCATACCATACCATACAACCATACCATACCACACCATACAACCATACCATATACCATACAACCATACCATACCATATACCATACCACCATACCATATACCATACTATACCATATACCATACAAGGAAGAACAAACAAACACACTGGCCCATATCTATCTATACTTCAATAAAAGAGTATCTAGGAATCCTTCCAAACATGCATACAAAATTTCATTTAAATCGGTCCAGCCGTTTAAGAGGACTAGGGTGACAAACACACGCACAGAAGAATTATATTTTTTATTTTATACATTCAAACTTTCATTGTAAACAGTTAATTTAAAAACTTCTTATATTATCTTTTGTCTCTAAAGATATTTGGTGTAGGTACACGTAGTAAGAAATTAAAATTAACATTAGTCAAAATATGAACAGACTTCATTTCAATATTTACCATGGATAGAGCCTAATACTTAAAACAATTAACTTATTAAAAAAAAACTTTGGGGTAAATTTCCCGACACTGGTATCACTACCCGTTTGACGTCCCTTTGACAGCCATGAATATTGCTATCTTTGTCTAGCGTCACTTCGGCGTATTCGTAGCATACGAGTAGGAAAGAGATAGACACAGTTTTACTACAAATTTTCGTAGTTTTCAGAGTTACGACTCGATTTTCAACTTTTGACACGTTTCTTCGAGATGTTTTATAGGAAGCTTCGTCTCTAGTAATGTACCTCAGTGGTTGTAAGTATTCTTTGCAAGTACCTTTTATGTGTTCTCGCTACTGAGGTGAAAAATTGTATGTGCTACTCGAGAGCAATTTCTTTTACTTCTCGTGCCTTTGAGTCCTTCGCTAAGCTCAAGATTCTAAACTAGAATCACTCGCTAAACGCTCGTGATTCAACTATAGAATCTTTCGCTAGCTCAGGACTCAAATATGGCACTCGAAGCAAAAAACAATTTTGGTCTCTTGTTGCACAAATAACTATTGTTTCATTAAGTGAAACAAACACGATTTTGCTCACTGATTTCTGACAGCAAAGTCTACTTGTTCGAGCTGCTGAGGTGAAAATACATTTGAGAATTGATATATGCTCTTCAAAAGTTGCGGTGGGTACGTATACAACCATTGTCCGCGCATGTACCCACCGCAACTTTTACGACAGAAAATTACGGTTTTTGACCAAAGTAATCATTATTTTACAATATCCACAGCTCAGATTATGACAAACTGGATAAAGTTTCATTTTCTGGACAGCCCGTGTAAAATCATATTGAGCAGTAGCGATTTAAAAGGTCGATCTGGACGTATCGCAATTTCCGCAGCTCAGATTAAAGAGGACATATCAATTCTTCATATTTTTTTTTCGAGACCTATATCTTGGGCCAATTTTAGGCCTTTAAATGCGACTAAAATGTGGTATTTCACCTTACCACGCGCCTTAAGGGTCGATATTGTAGGCGTCAAGATTCTGCTAGCTAGGTACTTGAAACTGAGTTTCTTGAATCGGACCATAGTACATTTTATTAAGAGGGTTTACTCCGAAAGTTGGCAACGTCGCAAATAGCTGTCAAATATTTCGCTGTTTTCATTAATTTCTGAATATTACTGAATAAAAACATGAATTATCTCGCTCTATGGTTGAATAAAACATTAAGTATGGATTGCAACAGTTATCATAGGAACACGAATTTTTTAGTATTATGGAAGTAACATCTTTTTGAAAACTTTACATCGCATTTTCCATGCATTTTAATGTAATCTTATCATTTAAATGCCTAACCAACAAATATAAAACGAGACGCGTCATTCAACCATAGAATGATATCTTCCATTTTAATTCAGCAATATTGAGAAATTAATAAAAACAGCGAACCATTTGACAGCTATATGCGACGTTGCCAACTTTCAGGATAAACCCTTTTAAGACGCTGACAAGAGCTAATGACCTTGAGCAATCGAGGCAGGGAACAGTCTCAGCGAACAATGTCTGTTTGCATTGGAGGGAGCGAGAAGCACGACCGCTGCATGTGGGCGATATAAATAATCATACATTACATGAACAATATAAATTAGCGAATTTTTGTATGAGTGTGACGGAATAGTATATTTAATTATAGACATCGTTAAAAAAATAAACTTATAGAACCGAAATAGGAGTAGAAGTCGTAACTTCACGATTTTTTTTCATCGAACCGATTTCATGGAATCCTTTTTACGCAATAGCAAGTTTTTTAAGTATATAGTGAATATTAATGTATATTTTACTCACCTTACAAAATTAAATAGTTTTCATTTAAATACTGTTTAAGTCAATTTAGGTCTCGTCAGCGCCTTAACTTCAGTAGGCACCAATACACAAGGAAACAGATATTTTGTTCTTGCATAGCGAGGTTAATTAATTATAGTATACTGTGGAGACTGGCCGAGTACAATCGGTTAGTTGACACATTTTCTTTCAAAAATAGGTAATTTTAAGCGTAGAATTAATTTGTTTAATATATTTAGTCTTTTTCTATCGCTTGTAACGAACAGATCTCTGAAAATACATTATCAATTTAACTTTAAATCTATTATTTCATAGTTAGGGAAATGTTAGGGAAGTAATAGGGCCAGTCTTCAAGATTTAGAGATTTTAATTAGCTAGACATCGTCTTCGTGTCTTCGGAGACCACCGCTGATCTCCGTGCTTGCAGCATCTACCTGACCTAACATCAACCCTCCTCTACAATACCTACTTACGGTAAAACGTTGCGACGATAGTTCACCCACAGAATCAGCTTTCGATTCTATGTTTTTTTTTTTTTTTTTTGAGTTGGTAAAAATATTTTTTTTTAGGATTTAGGTATCGTATCACTCACACCATAAATCCCATATAGCTGATTCTGCGGATAGAATATTGTCACAGGAGCGTTTTGCTTGATTCTATATATTTATTTATTTATTTAAACTTTATTGCACATAAAGAAAACTTAGGGTACAAAAGGCGGACTTAATGCCTTGAGGCATTCTCTATCAGTCAACCTTTAGGCAAAGCAGAAAATGGTTAGGGGCGGTGCCAAAAAACAACCAACATTACTGAATATACTTACTTAGACACTAGCAAAGAACAAATATACATACATTAAAAAAACATACTTAAACTAAATACATCTACATATACTTACATAAATAAGACAAACAAATAAATAAATAATATATATATATATGTCACGAGCAATGATGATACAAAAAATATAATCGGCGATGAATGATGAGGACAGAAGAAATAAAACCTAAGGAATCTGCTTAGTGAGATATTTACGCAGTCTATTTTTAAAAGCGGGTTTACTGGGGGCCTTCCTTACATGCAATGGGAGACCGTTCCACAGTCTAGCAGCCTGAAGAGCAAAAGAATTTGAAACAAAACCGGTACGATGTGGGGGAAAGGCAAATAAGGGATCACTGGCAGAACGCAACTCCCGGTTGTGAGCGGAACCAAGAAATTGAAAAAAAGATGTATATTGTGTACTCAATAATACTTTTGCTATGTCACAGGCATTTTTCTCGGAGAATGGATGTTGTATGGTTGAAATTTTAAAAGTAGGTGTGTTTCATGAAGCGCTACAAAATTATTTAGTAAGATTTTGAAAACAAAAAATATTAAGGGTGGCACCTCATAAGTAATACCTAACTGAGGGATGTAAAAATCGGTCGCGTAGTTCGCCTAGATATGAGATAATTTAATGCAGCTACGGAACTCTTCATATAAGGGAGTCCGACTCGCTCTTGGCCGTTTTTTTGTAATACGGCCCTTGAGTTGTAGTCTACCGGCTGTAGCAGACGTATATATAGAGCTAGCACGCAGATAGCTGCATATGAATTAGAAGTAGGTACAGGCCCCGGCAGCCCGGCACGGATCTTGAGCGTCAGCGACAGTAGAGGGGATTTCTGCGCATGTTTACGACTGAAGGGCCAATAAGGGTGCACGCACGGCATAGCCGCTCCGCCCGTCCCGCGCCCCTATGCCGACGAGACCTTATTTTCGACTTCTGCGCATCGAATGCCAACGATCAAGTTCCGTGCCAATGCCTGTATACCTAGTATATCTACCGTAAATCCATATGATACCGATGGCTTCACAAATCGCCGCAAAGAGTCGCAAGAAGGTTCCTCCGTAATAGTCCACCAGCTCAAGCACGTATTGTCCTCCCTGGGAAAATATTGAATGTTAAAAAAAACGTCCCCTTACAACGGCACCGTCGTTTACGGGCCGATTTCGAAAACTAGGTACTTTTGTAATTGAAATATCCTTTCTATTATACCTACTTAAATAGAATTGAAGTAGAAGATCAGTTTCCCCAAAAAGTTCAAATAGGGAGATACTTCTTTAGGTAATTAGTGAATAGGATATGGAATGTTTAGGGATATGGGACATCTCTTATCCGTATTTACGGACTAGGTGTTGCAGAGCCATTTATGTGTCACCTCGACCATTGCTGATCTATTGTGATGGCTCTTTTGTATTTTTTATAGTTCACCGGAAATACCCGTTAATTGAATCCAATAGAAGCTCCAGATTCTTTGGGTGGTGATGTTTTGTATCCCTTCCCGGCGTATGATGTGACTCCCTAGGTGGAAACTTCGTTTGTGAATGGGGGGTAGATACATTTTTGTACGGCACTGACCGGAGTAACGTAGACGAGTCCGGCGAGGAACCCACCGGTGCAGGCCACGGCGGCCACGTACACGGTTTTGATGTGGGGGTAGTTGTCCATGAGCACGGTGCTGAGGGTGGACAGCAGCGCCACGCCCGAGCCCACACCCAGCACCGCCATCATCAGGAAGAACAGGATCGCGAGGATCTACAATCAGATATGGTCTAAGAAAACCATAAGAAAACAAAGGTCTGCTGCTCCGGGTCGCGTGACACCGACCGGTATCTACGTCAAACTCGAGTTGCCACTTTATGGCAATAAAACAAAAATGAACGAAATATTTTCTGCCGTTATAATGCAAAATTAAAATATATATATATATATATAATACAAGTAAAAAACGAATTAATGTAATAATTTAGTTTTGTCTGACTGACTTCATATCATAGGTACTAGATTTTGCCCGCGACTTCGTATGCGCGTAAACATTAACATATATATTTAATCATTATTTTCGTCCACGTGGGCATTTCGAGAAATCCTCTCTTAGTGCTCTCATACACTAAGTTCACAGTTCATTTAGGGCTACATTACATGTGGTACGTTATGCTTCAGGGCCAGAGATTTTTATCTTGTTCACTTTCTTCGTTATCTTCTTCTGTGTAATTTTATTTGTCGTAATCTTCAACTTTTTATTTTCATCTTCACTTAAGTTATGTAAATTATTTGATTCTACGGGACCCTTTCTTAATAAAGTTCCCGCTTGATTCAGTGGGTCTACTCTTATAATAACATCAAACAATAAGTTTTTGAAATCTTATTAAGGTTGTCTTAGTAAGAATGTAATAAAATCTTATACTCTCACCGAATGATTCTATAGAAGCAAAAAATTAACAAAGATTATTATTAGTCTTGTTACATACACTTACAAGATACCATGTCCTATAACCGTCTTATAACTCAATCCTATAGGAAACTATAAACCTTTATTAGAAAAACAAGTGATCTTGAGTTATTGCTCTCATAGCGCTTTTACTCTTATAATAGTATGAGGCAAGAGTACATTTTTGAAATCTTATAAAGGTTATGCTCAAGTGTGTAATAAAAGCTTATACTCTCACCAAATGCTACTATTGGAGCTGAAATATTACAAAGACTATTTGTCTTGTAAGGTGCACTTATAAGATACCATGTCCTATAACTGAATTTATAACATACTCCTATAGTAAACTATAAAGCTTTATTATAAAAACAAGTGATCTTGAGTTATTGCTCTCATAGCGCTCTTTACGTGAGCAATCGAGATACGTGAGTTTTTTTTTAAAAACCACGTAATTATATAATGCATGTGAATGTATCAATTTCACTAACATTACAATTTTATTCAGGGCACCTTTTAAATGTAGGTACAGAAGAGCACAGATGTAAAGAAGAAAATCTCTTGTAACGTGAAATTATTGACTTTCTTAATTTTTTCAATACTCATTTTCTTAATTAGCTTTTTTCAAAATTTCCTCGCATTGTTTGAGAAAAGCACTATGTAGTCCTTGGTGGAATGACGGATTGCCTGACTTCGTACCTACCCTTGCACGCCTCGTGTTTCGCACTCGGCATGCAAACGCGGACATCGTCAGGTACTTTCCAGACCTCGGCAACATGGTACCTACTATTTCAATTTTCAAGATACAGAGGCTACTTTTCTACATACGTATTAAGTATTTGTATAGATAGAAAACCATGAATGCACTGATAATTACATTATAAGTATATTATATCATTCTTTTCCTTAGGCGGATTTAGTTATATGCCGTAACGACAGTAAAAACCATATACTTAAATCTGTGACCTGAGGTAAAAACGGTTACCGATAAATGCGTCGATTTCTCTATAACCATCCATCCATCATTTTCCATTTCTTATTAAATTACATAAATAATATGATTAACACTTTAATATGTTACATTGTTAGCCCACGAATCTTCGCCTGCTGCCTTCGAGATGGCGTCGGGGTAGGAGACGAACGCGAGGCTGGTCCCGCCAGAGCCGACCACGTCCTCGATCTTTTCGTAGCCGAGCTCGTGGGCCAGGTTGCCGAGGATGGCGAAGATCGTCATGCCGGACAGCATACTCGTCAACGTGTCTAGGATACTGACGATGATGGAGACACTGAAAACGAAAAACAATTCATAAATCGACAAATGAAATTACTGGCACAGAGGGCCAAGGCCAAGTGGGCAAGGCATTCGAGATCTTATGGTTTCTTAATAAGAAATCTTAAGATTTCGGTGTCCATGGGCCGCAGTGTCCGCTTACCACAGGTGGCTTGTGTGCTCGTTTGCCTACCAATGACATAAAAAAAACGTCAAATTGTAATTGGATTTCTAAGGCCACGGTCCTCTCGGACGACTGCTAGTCAAAAAGCGATATCCGTACTAATAATTTATTATAAATGCGAAAGTAACTTGGCTGTCTGTTACCTCTTCACGCTTCAACCGCTTGACCGATTTAGATGTCATTTGGTACGGAGGTACCCGTTGAGAGTTGGAGTCCCGGGAAAGGACTTAGGCTACTTTTGACGCATGGTTCCCGAGGGAACGCAATAACCGAATCCGACGCGGTCGCGGGCTAATATAGTGCTTACATGATAAAATTCCATATGCTACGACTCGCGCTCTCGTTTCTTCAACCTTCATTCCTTTCCGTATATAGCACGAGACAACTTAGAAGGCGCGCGGTGAAGCACTTAAGCCGTCGACGCAGTGTCTATAATTTGTTGCTTAAGAGGGAGTAAACACTCCCAAAGCTGGCAACGTCGCAAATACTTAGCTGTCAAATATCTCGTTGTTTTCATTAATTTATGAATATTACTTAATGAAAATATGTTTTTTTGCTCTACGGTTGAATAAAACATCAAGTATGGATTGCAACAATCATTCTAGGAACATGATTTTTTAAGGATTATGGAAGTACTATCTTTTCAAAAATTTCCATCGCATTTTCCATGCATTTTAATGTAATCTTATCATTTGAATGCCTAACCAACAAATATAAAACGAGACGCGTCATTCAACCATAGATAGAACGATAACTTCTTTTTTAATTCAGTAATATTGAGAAATTAATAAAAACAACTTTCGGGATAAACCCTCTTAATCCACGCGCCTTCTAAGTTGTGTTTAGGGTTGTTCTGTAGCTACTTGTAAACGTTCGTGGTGAACCCGTTGTAGGAGGCGAACATGATGAGCGCGCCCGAGCACACCGACAAAGAGAAGAACACCTGCGTCACCGCCGCGTACCACACCTGGGAGCACAAACGAAATTTTATTTTTCATCTCTCCTGTTTGGAAAGTTTAATTTTCATGGGAAGATAGCCGGGTGGAAATAATAGATGTGCGATTAGGGAGAAAAATGGTTTATTTTAACGCGGGTGACGGATTGAATCCAGAGCGACGCGAAAGATTTCAGAATAGAATCCCGAGCAGAGCGAGGGATTCTAACGTGGAATCTTGAGCTAGCAAGGGATTAAAGCTATGTCACCCCAGGTTTCAATAATTTTGCTACCGTGTTGCACACTCTGTTTTTCACTCCTCCTATGATAGCCGTGGTGGCCTAGTGGTTCGACCTACCGCCTCTCATACAGAGGGTCGGGGGTTCGATTCCGGCTCGCACCTCTAAGTTTACTCTCCATCTGGGAAGTAATTCAAAGATGTGTGTGAAATCCCCAAGCCGCACTGGGCCCGCGTGGGGACTATAGCCCAAACCCTCTCATGATGAGGGGAGGCCTGTGCCCAGCAGTGGGACGCAAATAGGCTGTAGTAGTAGTATAAGAAAACCAGTAGCAGCAGGGAACAAAATTGTACTTTACTCCCTAGAGAGCAAAGTCTTACTTTGTTCCCTGTTTGCGGGGCAGAAATTGAGAGGAAGCAAAATTGCATTTTGCTCCCTCTAAACGGGGAACAAAGTACTCCTCTTCGAATAGGAGGAGTGAAAATAGCGTTTTCATCTCAAGGGTGGAATAGTATATTACAGACCCAAGGCGGTAAATTCGTTAATGTCCCAGATCGCAAGTGTTTGTGGCCCGAACCGAAGGTGACGAGCTGAGGGCCATAAATATGCGATCTGGGGCTTTATGAATTACTGCCCGTGGTTTGTCTAAGGTTTTACGTCTTGCCTTGGTCAGGAAGTGAGATTTTCTCCCCGCGTAGTGGGCAGAAAATCCCATTTTATGGCCAAGGGTGACGTATGTTAATTTTACAGTTATCTATATAATCTTTTTCTTTCACAATTACAGAAAATCAACTTTAAAATCTATTCTGCTGCCCGCCATAATGCCATGATAGCATGACACTTTTTTTCACGTTTCGGCATGGCCATTTAGATGCACTGCACGTCGTCGTGACCAACTAGATTACAGGCCCTACTACTAAGTGCAAAATTCTAACTTCGTTTCGTGCCGTCACTGTCGAAATGAAAAGTAGAGTGTTTAACTCGGGTGAAATTACCCATTTCAGCCTCGAACTATTGGCGCTCTTACTTCGTTCAAGCGCCAGAAATATCTCAGGTGAAATGGGTCACTTTCAACCCTTTTAGGTGTTAACAATCTACTATTAGGGTCCAGCAGTTAATACGTAATTGCCCTATGACCAGTGAATACAGTCTGTTTTACCTCAAAGAATGATAGAGGTAATTTTTCTGGAAATTGACGTTTTTTTCACTTTTTAAAGAAAGCATTTTTCAGTTATTGCTTCCTGCACTTGTGTAAAATAGAGTAAACCTTCAATTTAAGCCTAATATGAGTACTTAGGTACTCCTTTTAGGTTACAACTCTGAGGGGACCTAACAGCGTAGGTATAAAAATAGTATAAATGGAATTTTCACGGATTGCGATCGGTCGTAGTGATGATCTTTGACCCGGTTCCTATATTCATAAAACCCCTCGTTTTGGCTACGAATCTATCTACTTCTACCTATTTATCTATTCTATATACATATAATAAAGCTAAAGAGGGTCGAAAGTATGTACATCCGAGATATTTAAAAAAAGTTGGCTGGGGATACTTAGGATCGATAACAGAACACATTCAAACAGTTTTTAGAATTTTTGTCTGTTTGTCTGTTTATTTGACCGCGCATCACATGAAAACTACTGGACCGATTTGGATGAAATTTGGTATGAAGATAGTTGGAGTCCCTAGATAGGACAGAGGCCACTTTTTATCCAGAAAAAACGCACAGTTTCCGCGGGAACGCGATAACCGAATTCCACGCGGATGAAGTTTCTGCCCGTGACTTCATCCGCGTGGAATTATGAAATGTCAAATTTCAACCATCAGTTCCCAACACGAGGTATTTTGTGGATATACGAACCGGGTCATATAGTAGGGAATCAGTCAAATTATGACCATCCGTCCGTAGCCAGAAAGATGAGTTTTGTGACGAGAAGACGACGAAGTTGTGACAAATTCTTTAGGGCGTTGAGCCCTGAGATCAGTCCGTCATATATTTTTGTAAGTAGGTACGCATCTCAACTAACCTTTAGTTGTAAAATCTTCTCCCAGTCTGGCATGAAAAAGAACTTTATCCCTGCACCTGCGCCGGTTAAAAACCAAGTTCTGAAATGGAGTAGGCCCGGTTCCTAAGTATATCCACAAAGCGTTGTTTTGGCTACGGATCGTTAAAATTTGACATGTGCGCCATAGAGACTCTATCAAAATTAACCATCCGTAGCCAAAGCGAGGCGTTTTGAGGATATAGGAACCCAGCGTCAAGCGCGATATGACAATGAAAGGTCGAAGTCTCTAATGGGTCATTCTCCGGGGGCTTATTTCCATCAAATCTTTGATTTAGAACTTTTTTTTCATAATATGTAGCGTATACACGGTGGGTCAGAAAATATGGCAAATAATTAACCCACAGTATCGGCTATCGATTCTAAGTATATTGTATAGGTCTTTAATTTTTTTTGAGTTGTTAAAAAAAAATGTATATGGGATTGGTTGTGTGAGCGACGCCTGAATCCTATACAAAATGTTTTTTTTTACCAACTCAATCTGCAAACATTTTTTTATATTCTGAGTGACCACATAGGAAAGAAATTAGTTGTCTGATAAAATTATCAGACAACTAATTTCTTTCCTACAAATTTTAACCTACAAAATCTGCGATAAATTTCTTATACCTACCTAAGAAAATAAGACGTGTCCGCCAAAAATTCTGATTGCTCTGGAGCTAACTTCAATCAGCTGTTACTTTAAACACATAAAAACTCCTATGCTAAGGGTAACTATTGGCACACTGAACATGTAATGCCTTATTCACATTCAGCCCCTACCGCTTCCCCTCGCGCTGCCGGAAATAATTCTCTAAATAATGCTGCAGCAGGATCGAGAGGAGTGTGTGTCCACATACTACCCTACTATTCACTTCGCTTTGAGTTTCGGCAATGTCAGACGTCGAAATAATGGCAGCGTCCGCGCTGTGTATTTTTGCGATACATAATTATGTTCGATGTTTCAATAATTCAGATGAATTTGTACATTCAAATCAAATTTTGTACGCATGTCTTTCTTCGATTTTGAATACTTATTGAACAAAGTTGCTCCTATTACGCCAAACAAGACACTCTTTCTCATCTCAGCGAGTACGAGCGAGGGAGCAGAATGTGAACACGCACTGCCGCTAGCGCTGCCGGTCCTTTGACTTCCGCACAAAAACCGCTCTTTTGGGGAGCGTCGGGCAGCGCGAGTGGCAATGGCAGTGACATGAGAAGTATCGTGTTTACATACTCATCCTGCCCGCTTCCCTGCTCACTTCGGCTGTATGTAAATGGGGCGTTAGGTATTAGAGTTGGCTGATGCAAGTCAGTCAGGCGTACTTATGAAGGTAAATATGTGATTTCTCTGTCTTTGGTTCAGGTAACAGTTTGATTCGTCTGTTAGGTTTCCTGATGTTAATGTTATCTTGAATTTTTTTGCAGTTGGTCTTAATTTATGGGTTAACAAACTATCTTTCCGCAGTATTAATGATAGCCTTGCAATACATTCGTGCTTTGAGCTATCGGCATTTTAATAAATTATTTCTGACTTATCTGTCCAGATTTCTGACAATTCTGTCCGGATATTTGGACAGCGAAGTCAGAAAAAAAAATTGATAGGTTTTTCGTTATATTATTACTTTTTTCAAATGAAATACACTTAAAATCATCCATCGACTTAAGAGAAGTATTATGCCCATTGTTGATTATAAAACTATTAAAATAAATTTAGGAAGTTTTTGTTTTGCATCGATTTCTGATAATAATTATGAACAGTATTTGTTTAATATCACTTTGTCATTTTATTTTATTCAGTCTACAATTACACTCAACAGCAATGAAAACGGGTCACTTTGTTAGGATTTTCCATAAAATCACCCGTTTTCTTTGCTGTTGAATCTATTATCAAAGATATGAAATATTACTTTATTTTTATAACATTTTCTTTCGTCAGTTTCTGATTCCTCTAGATAGAAAAACTTAAAAGTAAATTATTTTCTAAACTCCTGTATAAAATTGAGTACCTACGAGTGCCAAACACATAATAATGTTAATGTTCCATAATAACTCTACTTTCATAGGAATATAATTAGTAAAATAAGCAACAGAAAATCGGGCAGAGGAATCAGACAAAAATCGCGACCTCAAAGAATGACCCAAATAGGTATGTCGTGTTTGCTAGCCATAGAGTAAAATATGCTAACTATGCCTGCGGCCGTGCCGTAAATTTAAAGCAGCGCAAATTAACCGATTAATGTTAAAAAGCTAGATGATGTATTCTAGAGGTTCTATTCAAAAAGTTACATAGGGAAAGGGAACTTCCATATCCCTACCGTCAAAGCGTCACGGCGTTGAAAACTTGAAACCGAACTGTAAAAGTAGCTAAATTTCAAGTTCAATATGAGCCTAAATAATACTTGAATATAGAAATATCTGTAGGTACTTAGGTATCTGTAGAAATGTAATAAAATCAGGGGAAAAATCAGTGTAGTTTTGAAGTCTGTATCCAGATAAAAAAGATGAATATTTAAAAAATAAAATGAATAGAAATAGATGAAAGATGGATACAGACTTCAATAGGTACTAAAAGTTGTCTAGGGCGGGGTTCAGCTTAATATGTATGCAGGTGGGGAAGGACGGGTTGGGGTGGGGGGAGGGGCATTAAAGCCTTTTTTCAGGCTTTCTACTCCTATGTCGAATACCATTATGAATAGCGTTCCGATTCCTTATTTTAACAAAATAATGTACATAAAAATTGCTATCCCTTTTAACGCATTCACTGCCACTTCTGTTTTAAAAACTTTCGCCAGGTGCCACATCTGTCGTTAAGGGAACATTGCAACGCACATGTGCGTTCAAGGCACTGCGGGAAAGTCAGCAAAACGCACATATGCGTCGGTGGCAGTGAATGCGTTAACCTTTATATTTACTTATACAAGGTTTTTAAGGTAACAACACAGAGGTAAATGACCAGCACGGTGTCAGGAGCCGGAGGATCAGTGGTTTAATTACAAATGGCGGTCCGTAAAGGTATAACCCGCGTAGGTCCCATATTTCCCGTTCCCGTAGCAATTTCGGGAAATCCTCTCTCAGTGCTACCCTATACTCCTCAAGAAACCTACGTGCCAAATTTTTCGTACGACCAGTCGTTTCGGCTGTGCGTTGTTATCAGTCAGTCTTAATAAACCAACAGTGATGAACGTTACGTCATAGTTAAATAGGTCTTTATCTACTTCATTTTGTTCTAGGCGCACCAAGTCGGTATCATTACAGAACTACGTACGATACTCATATTTTAGTCATGCTGAAAAAGTTTGACCTACCGACTCTCATGCAGAGGGCCGGGTGGTCTAGCGGGACTCCTCATATCAGCCGATAGACGTCCAATGGTAACATATGCCTCCCCCAAGACTCCGGGTCAT
Organism: Aethes cnicana; assembly: GCA_963971205.1. Classification (NCBI taxonomy): domain Eukaryota; kingdom Metazoa; phylum Arthropoda; class Insecta; order Lepidoptera; family Tortricidae; genus Aethes; species Aethes cnicana. The sequence goes on from OZ020282.1 coordinate 6,905,068, forward strand.
GTGCCGCTTGCATCCGCCGACTTTCCGTGACCTTCACCAGGTCATCGCTACACCTTGTTGGAGACAGCTCGTCTACCGGTACGCGGATGCCATTCGAGAACTTTTTGGCCCTATCGGCCGTCAGTTCTACGAGGGATGTTCGACGGGCGCTAACGATGGGCTTGTTAAGAAGGCTCAAAGTCACCCAGAGGGCAATTGAGAGGGCTATGCTCGGGGTTTCTCTGCGTGATAGAATCAGAAATGAAGATATCCGCAGTGGAACGCCGACATAGCTCGAAGAATTGCGAGCCTCAAGTGGCAGTGGGCGGGGCACATCGTCTAATAGAAACTAGTCTAACTTCTAACTTGTACTCGGCCGGCAACGCGCTAGGTATGATTCTGCAATAATTTACCATTCCTGTGGTTTTGAAAAAAATTACAGGTATCCAGATATAAGTTTTTGGAACTGCAAAGGCAGGAGAAATATTGTTTTGGATAGTATTTTGTGCAGCTCGTACTCAGCTGGATCAAGATTAACTCAAAACCTGATCGCTCCCCCCTTTTCCCTACCAACATGTCATCAAAATATTACGAGTGAAATGTCTCCTCAAATGTAGGACTGCTGGCAACGAGGTGCTGAGTGAACCCACGAGACAGTTACCACACGACTAATTCTTTAACTTCTGACACGGTGATGATTTTTCAATTGTTTTTTCACTCTCTGTAATTCGCAATATCTATGACCTGCAGTAAGTAGCAGATATTACCATAAATTGGATAGGACTAAATAAGTAGATTTTTGTGGGATCATTTTAATCGACTTTAAGAATGCGGTTCTAAATTCAGGTCGTATATATTTTTCAAGTATGTACTTATTTACATCAATTTCTCCGTTTTTTGTGAACCGATTTGAGTCATTATTTTTAATCGAAAGGTCATAGGTAGGACCCGCGAGATAAAACCCATGAGGATATGAGGAAACTGACTGCTTAAAAAATGTGAAGATAGTTAGAAGGTATAATTTTGGCATCAGTTTCTAAGAGTTCAGTGATAGGTACTTACCTACGTCAAGTTGTCGTGTCTGTGTCGTCCTGCTTGATCCATGTTTAGAAAATGTAGCTGAAAAAAAAAATATTAATAAAAAAGTAAAAACCACTTTCAAACTTCGACAGCTTGCGAAGTTGGCGTCAAGTCAACCGGCAAAAACTAGGACAATCTCATCGTGAACATGTCATCGACATCGCAGAATGTCGAAGTTCGAAGGCGGTTTTTAATTTTTAATTTATGTATTTATTTTTTGAAGATATCAGAACTCTATTCATACCTATATAAAGGTATTCGCGATATTATTAAAAAACTGGAAACTGATCTATCACCACCTTCCCCTACACTGTGAGCTCATCCCCCACCGTTGATGACTTTTAGTATGTTCACTCGATTTTAGTATGTTCATCTACACACATCAAGTTATAAGTGTTATAACTGTACCTACAATTATTCAAAACTAGTTACACGATTTTTTTGTCCTGAGTTCTAGGTATAAGAGGGGTCAAAAATGCGAGTGATGCAGGTTACGAGTCACATTATAAAGGTAGACATCGGGTGCGCGCGACAGTCTCGACCTACCCCACTGGAATTCGTGGGGAATTGCCCAAACATATCAGTAACAGTATTGATTAAATGGAAAAGGATACGCTAGTTAGAACTGAAATATGAAATTATACATTTCAAGGAAGGTCCTCAATAGCCCGATGCAGGAAACGCACAGCGCCATCTAGCGAATGTTCTAATTACAGTTTTCAAAGAAAACATTGACGACAGGTTTGGTCAGTTAGAAGTAACCCTGCCCACTGTTCCGAACGGTCGCATGTTCGAATCCCGCTAGGGGCAAACTTTGTGTGATGAGCACGATTGTACGAGTCATGGATGTTTAGTATTTAATGTGTATGCGTATTACTCTATATAAGTATTTATATTGTTGTATAGCACCCATAGTACAAACTACCCAAGCAGTATACTAACATTTTTAACAGCAATACGACAGCCTATTTAGAACTTTAAGTTCTTATAGGGTCTTACAAGAGTGTCAAACAAGGGTTTTGTAGTTATAAGAGTGATTTCTTCGTTATTATTCAGCTCATATCTGTACAAAGTCTGTATAAAGGGGTCCCCGTCAGCTTTGGGTTCTTAAAAGTAATATTAAAACTCCGCTAAGAAACCTCCAGTTCTTTGTGATACTTGAAGCTGGTTTTTAGAGTTAAAGCTGTATAAAGTCTGTATAAAGGAGTTCCCGTAAGATTAAGGTTCTTAATAGTAATATAAAAACTCCGCTAAAGAACTTTAAGTTCTTTGTGACACTTAAAGCTGGTTTTAGGAGTTAACGCCGTATAGAGGCTGTATATTGTACGTGATCACTCCATTTATACAGCTTTAAGTGTTATTATAGTGTCACTCGATACTTGTCCCTGTTTAATGGTAGGGGAGAGGGGGGCAGCTATCACTGCAGGCAGCTTAGAACAAATGCGTTCAAAGACGTATTTTTAGTGCGATTATGGTCCAAATCCATTTTTTGGGCTCGCAACACTGACCCACACAACTGTCACTTGACAGATCTGACGTTTGAC